>CM076973.1:2303648-2353648 GCA_039105355.1 Benthosema pterotum | reverse complement strand
GATCTTGGCCATGAAACAAACACACACACACACACACACACACACACACACACACACACACACACACACACACACACACACACACACACACACACACACACACACACACACACACACACACCATTTTCAGAACCATAACAACATGGACAGATGCCAAGCTCAATCTCTATCCTCCATCATTACTAATATCTAACAGCCTGCCCTGACCTGGGCTCAAACATGATGTCCCCAAACTATTACATTCACACATTCACTTTATGTCCAACACCAACAAAGCTGGTATGCACTTACTTCCACAGCATAAGCAACAAGCATCAAGAACACAGCTCCGTCTGTAGCCTACTCTATAGAGCTGCACGCTGACTTCGGTTGGTTTTACGTTTATGGTATGGTATTTACCTAGCTAGCAGCAGGCATGACTATATACTATACAATATACACGTAGTCTAATCTTGGCAAACAAATAATTAAACCAGCCTTTGGTGGTTGGTCTTATGGTTCACTGACCACCAGAGCAGGCTGGTGGGCAGCAGGCTTAAGCCTATATATACAGGTTACACGTCGCCATTCCGAAGCCCCGCCATTCCGATCGTTCACTTCCATTAATCGGAATGGCGGGGTTTCTCCGTGGAAAAAAAGACACTGCCTTTCCGAAGGCCACACATCACCATTCCGAAACACCGCTATTTCGAAGAATACCACTTCGAAATGGCGATGTTTTTTCTTTTTTTTTTAAAGACCACGCCATTCCGAATATATTATTATTCATTGCCTTTTTATCATTACTCTGTCTCGCCAGTCGCGCTCTCTCTCTCTCTCTCTCTCTCTCTCTCTCTCTCTCTCTCTCTCTCTCTCTCTCTCTCTCTCTCTCTCTCACCTCGTCTACGCGCGCCACAATCAAATAGCGCAAAGCAGGGCCGAGGGAAGAAGAATATCAGTTGAAAATCGATGCTGTTTTAACAGCTATTTTGTCTGTCTGTTTGTCTACTCTGTTGGCCCATGATCGCATTTTACTTTTCCTCTAGCTGTGTGCGTGCGTGCGCGCTCATTTTGGAAATGTCTTGAGCGTAAAGCGTATCCTTCTCAATCCCACATGTGGATAAAAGACACTAAAAAAGTTTGAGAACCGCGGCCTGCCAAATTATGTAGAAAATAAAGTAAATGGGAATAAATAGAAAACAATGCGGCTAGACTGTACTGTAAGCAGCAGCAGCAGCAGCACCACCACCGCCGCTTTCTCTGGACCTGGTAAGCAGCGCAGCGACAGCAACGAACATAGCCCCATTATGCAACATCAGTCCCTGGATGCACTGCACTCATAATCATGCATGTAGGCCTAGTGTAGGAGTCTGTCTGAGACAGACTGGGCTCACAAATGGGCATAGCTGGAAGAACCGTTGACCACGTTTAAAACTCACACAGGGGATGCGAGCGTCTTAGCCTATATGATATTATAGCCGTTGGTGCGCAACACTGATGGACGGCTCGTTATACAGATTGATTGCACCTGCATTATGGAAAAAGATCGACAGCTACTTTCATTTCATGACAAAATTGTACCGGTATGAAGAAGAAGAATATCCCTACATAGGATATATAAAGGTATTTATCCCACCTGGGCCTGGGGTCTCGATGTAAAGTTACACAACGGCTTTTGCCAATAATTGAATTAGGCCTAATACAACATGCTGATAGGTAGCCGAATGCGTGCTGTCAGTGCACTGAGCAGGAGAAAACGCTCTGCTCTCCTCGGACAAATGTAATAAGAATCCGATCCTCATAAGGTGTGAATATTCTGATTGATCATTATTATAGCGAGCCTATATGAGTGCCACCCCAATATTGAGAAGAAAAAAAAAATCTCCAAATAATAGCCAATAGGCCTCCAAATAATGCCTACTATTTGAGCCACGTACAGACCAGGGACCTTATCCTCTCACAGCGCAGTGATAAAATAGAACTAGGCCTACTATGTTGAATGACAGAGTAGTTCTATTTATTTGTGAATCTAAAATTTCTGAAATATTATAGCCTAGACTCAGACATTCATTCAACATAGTAGTTCTATTTTATTAAGAGCTTGGAGAGAGAGAGAGAGAGAGAGAGAGAGAGAGAGAGAGAGAGAGAGAGAGAGAGAGAGAGAGAGAGAGAGAGAGAGAGGGGGGGGGGGGGGGGGGAGGAGAGAGAGAGAGCAGTGCCGCGCGCTACAGCCTTAACGAAATGCGATCCGTTAGTGCGGTGGTTTTCAACGAGTTGTCCGGGCCCGGGGACCACCAGTGGTCCCTGAGAGGATTCCAGGTGGTCCCCAGCTAAATGATGGACAGTTGCCAAATGGACACTTATAGATCTGTACTCTTCACGCTCTCAAGAGTGAAATTATAGGCTATTTAAACATCTGAATTAGGCCTAATTAATTTTCAAGAACAAAATGCAGTAGAATTGTCATTTTGACCAACGTTTTACCAGTTATTTCCTAAGATGTGGACCAAAACTTGAAAATCCTTAGTTTTGGGTCAGAGAGAATGAGAGACTGAAGTCGACACCAAATGGTGGTCCGTGGCAAATGGTGGTCCGTGACAGAAAAAATATTGGGCCCTGGTGTGAAAAGGCGTGTGTAACTGAGCGTTGGC
This sequence comes from Benthosema pterotum, assembly GCA_039105355.1. Taxonomy (NCBI): domain Eukaryota; kingdom Metazoa; phylum Chordata; class Actinopteri; order Myctophiformes; family Myctophidae; genus Benthosema; species Benthosema pterotum. The sequence continues at coordinate 2,351,018 of CM076973.1, read as the reverse complement.
ACAGCCGCGCGTGCATTTTAGATCTCGATTTTAGGTCTGTGCGTCCGTCCGTCCGCCCGCCTGCCTGCCTGCCTGCCTGCCTGCCTGCCTGCCTGTCTGTCAGCTCAGCTGTAAACAGCAACACGTGGCTGTGTTGTTGGACACTGTACTGAACACATTACGGACACAGCTTCATGTCGGGAACATTACATGTGCCCATGCCGATGCTTTATGTTATAGGCCTATACATACATAGCGTGACATAGCCTACAGTGAGGAGCCTATGTGCAACTTTAATAAGGCTCTAAGACTCTAAGGCTAGGCTATATCTGTAGACTTTACGAAATGAATAAATAAACACAGAGGGAGGGGGGGGGGGCGTTCGGTCGGGGGGCGATAGAGCAGCAGAGGGAGAGAAGGGGCGCGCGCGTTTGGGCAAGGGGGGGGGCGAGAGAGAGCGTGCGCTATTGATTGGTTGCGGGGGGGGGGGGGGGGGGGGGGGGGGGGGGGGGTTCGGAATGGCGATGTCTTTAGTAAAATGGGAAAACATCACCATTCCGAAATCACATTATTTCGAAATGGGGGGGCTTCGGAATGGGGATGCTTCGAAATGGAGGTGTTTCTAAGTGGCGGTGTTTCGGAATGGCGCCCCGCCCCCATATATACAATAGAAACGTAAACCAATCTCAGCAAACAAATAATTAAACCAGCCGATGGTTGGTAGGCCCAGCCACTCTCAGCGTTTAACCCCTAACGACCGGCCACAGGTCCATATGTAGTCGCAGGGGCCCGCTGTCAGCAGCCTTTCTTTTCTTTTTCCCCCTTCCCTCTCAGTGGGCCCCCAAGGGGGCTGGGCCCGGTGCACCGCACCGGCGGCACCGGCGTAAAATACGCGCCTGAGTCTGTATGTCTTGACTGTTTTGTTTCTGAAATCCAGCCTGGTATTGTGGACGAAAGCAAAAGCATAAGTCTTTAGTTTTGGGGTCTGTGGGGCTAAAATATCCTCAAGTGGTCCCTGACATGAAAAAGGTTGAAAACCCTGCATTAAAGGACCAGTGAATTAAAAAATAAAAATGTTTTTCACACTTTTAGACCACATCCATATAGTCATTGTATGGCCATATCCGACAATATCCTGTGGAATGGCCTCCTGTCAGTTTCTTTTATGGTGTATTTATATATCACCTTTATCCAAGGTGCTTTACAAAGCTTGTGCATCACATTCACCACATTCACACACACATTCATACACTGATGGCAGTGGAAACCATGCAACTACTAGCACATCAGGAGCAATCCGGTGACTCTATACCCCTGATACCCACTGTCACCTCATTCACTTCTAGTGCTGTTCCAATCCACCTCAGTCTGAAACATATTCCTCTTATTTATTTAGAGAGATGGGAAAGGACACGCAGTTCACTGGGATCTGTGTGGACTCAATAGTACCACAGAAGTCCATAATTACCTACCCGAATAATAAACCTTATGTGACTAGGGAGGTAAAGGAGTGTCTAAGGAGGAAAAGGGTGGCCTTCAAAGCGGGAGACACCCAAGCTTTAAAGGTGGCACAGAAGGACCTTAATAGACAATTGAGGGAATCCAGGAGGAAGCACAAGGAGCGTGCTGAGATGTACCTGGCTAGATCCAACACAAGGAAGCTATGGGACTCCATTCGTGGCATGACAAACATGAGGGCAGACAGGAAGCCCATTGCAGCTCTAGATGAGAGCACAAAAGCAAATGAACTAAATGACTTTTTCATGAGGTTTGAATGTGATACTTCTATGGGTTGTCTTGATGTCATTAATTCCTTGAATGTAATGCTGATAACAGGTTGGTCCTAGATCGTGAGACTGTATGCAGAGTTTTCAGAACCATTAAGACTAACAAGGCAACAGGGCCTGATAATATGCAAGCGTCCTTGTTGAAAATGTGCGCAGTAGAATTATCGCCGGCATGGCACATGCTGTTTCAATTGTCTCTGGACTCACACACAGTGCCAGTGATATGGAAAAAATCACTCCTTGTTCCAGTGCCAAAAGTATCTTGCCCATCTGAGAACAACGACTACAGGCCTGTCGCCATTACATCTAATGTAGTTAAAGCTCTGGAAAGGATCCTGGTGGAGTCTGTACGGAGGGACGTTGAACCCAGACTGGACCAGTACCAATTTGCTTATGCTAGAAACCGAGGCACCTGCGATGCCATTTCTACTGTCACACATTTCACACTGAAGCATTTGGAGGATAAATGTGCCTATGCTAGAGCATTGTTCATTGACTTTAGCTCTGCGTTTAATTCTATCCACCCAGACATACTGTTAAGGAAGTTGTCGGGACTGGGTGCTAACCCGTTTGCCATTAAATGGTACTGTTCTTTCTTGTTGAATAGACCACAGAGGGTCAGATTCAACAGTGTAGTGTCTGAGGAGGCACTGAGTAGTACAGGGGTTCCACAGGGAACGGTGAGCTCCTCCTTCCTTTTTACCCTGTACACAAACGACTGTGTGAGCTCTTGTCCTAACCAGTATGTGATCAAGTTTTCTGATGACACAGTCATCTTAAGCCTGCTATCAAGCAACTCTAGCCTGCTCAGCCATACAGCTGGAGTGAGTGAAGTTGTTGACTGGTGTGATCGGAACTACATGATTATTAATACAAAGAAAACGGAGGAGGTTGTCATTGACCCCAGGTCCATCGGCGATCACACTGTACTGAGCGTCAATAACAACATCATCAAACAGGTCCCCTCCTATAAATACCTTGGTGTGCATATTGACGAGGACATGAGCTGGAGAACACATGTTACTTCTTGTTGTGCTAAGACACATCAGCGCCTACACTTTCTTCGTAGACTCAGATTGTTTGGAGTCAGTTTGAATATTATGTTGAGTCAATCCTGAGATATGGGATAGCTAACTGGTTTGGTAACCTAACTGTCAAACATAAATCTCAGATTGAGAGACTTATTACGATGGCTGGAAAGATCATGGGCTTGTCTAGCCCACCGATCACCCCAAAAGCCATCTTTGATCAAGCTATACTCAGACAGGCTCAAAGCATTGTCTCTGACCCATTACATGTTCTCAACTTCGAGTATGTGACAATGCGAACAGGCAGGAGATATAGAGCTCCACCGTTGATAAGGTATAACAGGTATAGACGCTCTTTTGTACCTCTCTCTATTAAGCTCCTCAATGGCGAGAGCATTTAGCCCCTACCGTGGTCTATGTGTGTAACTGTTTTGTCCTATGTCTACTGTCTTGTGTCTGTTTGTAACTGTATGCAGCCCTGGTCTCTGACCCCAAGACAAATCTCTCCCACGGGAGACTAATAAAGCAAACCTTGAACCTTGAACCTTGAACCTTGGGATCGGGATTCAAGCCTGCAACCCCAGAGGCCTGCATGACCCCAATGCACGGCCCAGGCTAACATATTCCTCTTCAAACTCCACCTCTTCTCCTATGGCTTTTCTACTTCTTATCGTTGTGTCTGTGCACATCCTCTTTGTTATGTACTGTATGTAGAGAAGCCAGTTCTTGTTTTCCTAGAGTTACAGCTCATTGTATCATAATACGCACAGGGCTTGACACTAACACTTGCCCGCTTGCCCGGGACAAGTAAAAAAATGGTTCTACAAGTGAGGACTGATAACTGGTTGCCTGATCGGGCAAGTGTATGACTTGCTATAACACAACATGAGATATATTTGTCTTGAAGATGGTCATTGCGCTCTGCCTCTGTGTCTTTCTCTGCTTTCTAGCTATCACTCCTATCTTTCTCCCAGGTCCATTTGGTTCCAAACTATCATTTTGCTGTGGGCATGGACCCCTGAGTCCGTGACCACTCAGTGATTTACACTGATTTACAAGCTGGATATTTACTGGAGCTGATGGTGGCTTAAACAAAACAGTATTCAACTGCGAAAGGAAGGAGGAAGTCAAAATAAATGCAAAATTTACAGTATATTTTACAAGTGATCATGACCTGAGGCAAGTACAACCTGACTTGCACTTGCCTGATGTGCAAGTGCCTCGGAGACCTTAGTGTCAACCCCTGAGCACTTAGTAGGCCTGGGGCTGGGACCAACCTAACGTGTTGATGTTTGACTTAAAGGTTCGTGGCAGTAATTCTGATCTTGCAATTTGTAAGTCTCTCTGGAAAATAATGCCTCAATTATAAATAGTGTCCCATCATTGATTTGTTCAGCCACTCGGCCAGCCAGCCGGCCAGGCTACCAGCTATAGTTCACCAGCCTATGGTGTACGTCTGTGCAAAGTGTAAAGCAGTGTTGCCAACTGCAAAAATCCAAAATGCACTAGTGGCACTTCCAAAATGCACTAGAATGCGCTAGCGCAGTGCTTTTCAACCATTTTCACACCAGGGCCCACTATTTATTCTGCATTTTAGCCCAGAAGGACCATCATTTGATGTTGAGTTTAGTCTCAATGCCATTTCTAAATGTGTAGAATCTTGAATATGAGGAAACTCATATGTTTGGAACTGATTTCCAAACTTTCCAAACTGATGTTTGGAAACTAATTTAACTCTTGAGAGCGTAAAATGAAACCAAATGGACCCGTAAGGGTCCATTTGGTTTCATTTTACGCTCCCAAGAGTTACAGACTGTATCATAAGAGGAAAAACGGTGAAAAACAAGGGTTTTATCTCTGGCGCCTGTCAACCAATTTCGCCCCAACTCACCAGCAAAAAAAGCACTAGATTTTCCGCCAGGAGTTTTTCCACTAATTTTGGCGCTAGGGGGGTCTGAAAAAGCGCTAAATATAGTGACAAATGCACCAAGTTGGCAACACTGGTGTAAAGGGAGCCGAGCATGCAGCAGTAATTCCATTAGCACTATCACAGAGACCCATGATGGCTGCAGCCACCTCAAGGCGCCGCCTGCAACATGTTCAAAGCATCACAATATTCGTCCAAAACTCATTTCTGCTCTCCATCCCCATGTCTCCTAACCTTTCTCTCTCTCTCTCTCTCTCTCTCTCTCTCTCTCTCTCTCTCTCTCTCTCTCTCTCTCTCTCTCTCTCTCTCTCTCTCTCTCTCTCTCTCTCTCTCTCTTTTTTCTTTGTTTTTCATTTGTGTATACTGCCTCTAGGTCTCTCTCTCTTGACGCCTCCCTCCCTCGTTCAGTTTTCCTAATTTCTCTGCCAGTACCTCTCTATGCTCAATCTATTTCATTTTTCTTCCTCTCCAATTTGTTTTGCTCAACCTTACGTCATTGCTTTACCTCTTATGCTCTCTCTTTCTCGTCTCTCTATCTCTCTCATTATACTTAATCCATCCATCTCTCTCTCTCATTCCTCGCTCATCTGTGGAAGTGAAGTGTGGCATCACCATCTCCTTTCTCTCCCTGTTGTTACGGTGTGTGTTCACAAACATCTGCTGTTTCTGCTTCAGTCTGCCAGAACCCCATAGGGGACCCGGGGATAACAGAGAGTGTGTTTGCCGATGCTGTGGGGCTTTCATCCACTCACAGTGCACCACTGCTGTGGGCTCTGGTGTTGGTGGGTGCAGTGCTGAACTGTAAAGAGATCAGGGTGTTGGGACTGGGTTCTGGTGTCGAGTGACAACGCGAATGTTGCAGTTTTGAAGTCCCATAAAAGCCAAGATATAGTCCCTGTACCAAGTCACAGGGACTATATCTTGAGTTGAGCAAGACGCAATCAGGCCCGGATGTAACATTTCCAATTGGAACGGGGACGGGGGGGTATGGGGGCAGCTTCATCGCCACAGTAATAAAAAAGCATCAATAATAAACAACAGTTGTTGAAGTTGCAACAGACACGCAGCATGCATAAAGCTAAAGGTCTGACTCAGAGAGTTTTCTGTTTTCAAGGATGAAATGCTGTTGGTTTAGTGGTGACGCAACTGTACTATGTGCTATGGGCTGAGATGGAGTCTTCAGGCTCCATCTCAGCCCACAGCACTTGTATTACATACCAACCCACAATACTTGCTGCAATGACTTATATAGGTTGCCTAATGTATTACAATGTTTTAGCGCTTCATTGTATATTGTACAATGTATTGTAAATCCTGATTTAATTTGTAAACTTGTTACCATTGTAAGTCGCTCTCGATCATGAGTGTCTGCTAAATGCCTAAATTGTAAATTGCACAGTAGTTAGTTAGTAACAGTAGTAGTCTAGATCCGGCCCTGGACGTCATATTCCAACCAGGCTGGCTCAATGCCCAGGTACCAGGTTATTGTTTGACTTTTTATCCCCCCCGCATTTTTTTTTAGTCTCTCAAGACTTGTTCTGTACTTTCTGCTGTTTGGCTGTGTAAGCAGTTTTAAAAAAGTGCTATAAAAGTTTGCTTGGACGTTTTTATCCAGGTGACGGTGTGTCAGACTCAGGAGGCCAGAGAAAAGGTCTCCGGCTCCTCAGGGCTTTGTGTCAAAGAGTCTCTGAGTCTCAATGAAATAGCAGCTCCACAAGGTCACGTCCTGTTGATACGAAGTGTTGTGAGGCTGCGCACACACACACCCCGCCACGCAGTGTGTCTTTGTATAAAATACTCTATATCGGGCCCAAGTGGGCGGTGCAGTGTTGCCAACTGCCAACATTCAAAATGCACTAGTGGCACTTCCAAAATGCACTAGAATGCGCTAGATGCTCGCCTGGAACATACAGATCAAAATGACCATTAATCTTCTACATTCTCTAGTTGTGTAGACTAAGTTGGGCTAATTCACATGATGAATATTTTAACTCTTGAGGGAAACCAAATGGACCCGCAAGGGTCCATTTGGTTTCATTTTTACCCTCTCAAAGAGTTACATCTGGTTAACCAGCTGTCCATCATTTAGCCTGGGGACCACGGGTTGAAAACCACTGTCATAGGAGGAAAAATGGTGAAAAATTAGGGTTTTATCAATCAGTCAATTTTGTCCCAACTCACCAGTAAAAAGCACTAGATTTATTCGCCAGGAGTTTTTCACTAATTTTAGCGCTAGGGGGGTCTGAAAAAAAAGCTAAATATAGTGACAAATGCTCCAAGTTGGCAACACTGATCTCCACAAGGTCATGTCCCGTTGATACGAAGTGTTGTGAGGCTGCACGCACACCCCACCACGCAGTACGTCTTTGTATAAAATATATCGGGCCCAAGTGGTTGGTATGAGTACACCTGAAACGATGTAATCGGCTCCACAATAATGTATGCAGGTAGCTGTTTGTTTGGCATATGGGATGTTTGTGGTGGTGTGTGTACGCACACAACTGCTATACCTCTGTGTCTTAATTACTTTTGAGCCTAAACAGTCCCTTCCCTCCAGCGCTATAGCACAGCAGGTGTCTGGAAGAAACAACTCTGCATGGAAGAAACGCTTCGTTGCGCTGACTGGAGAGACGGGAAGGGAACACTTTTCTCAATGTCATTCTTTGATTCAGGACGCTGTTGAATTAGATTAGATTTATTGTAGGCTATTCTGTAGCTTTACTGAAAATCTAGTAGTTGACTGAATACAATAATATTACAATCTATGGTTGAGTCGACATAAACGTATTTTGGCCGGCCGCGAACCCTAGTGCACAACGCTGGCTTTTTCAACAACTTGGGTTTATGGTAGGAAAATGGTATGTGTGTGACACACCCACACCATTTTCAGTTACAGGACTTATATTAGTCAAGTAAAGCATCAACAATAACATCAGTTGTTGAAGTTGCAACAGACACGCAGCATGTGTAGCAGGTGGCTACAGCCTCTGTCGTGATGGCATCCAAAGTCTAGTATCTGCCCCCAGACCAAGGGGATGTCCTCTTGGTCTAGTGGTTAAGATGTTGGACTTTCACGTGGGAGACCCGGGTTCGAATCCTGGGCGTTACACATGCATAAAGCTAAAGGTCTGACTGAGTTTTCTGTTTTCAATGATGAAATGCTGTCCGTTTAGTGGTGCTGCAATTAGTAGTTAGTACGTTAGCATAGTGTTTAAAATCATTGAATTATAAGCACTCTAACTTGAAATATATTTGAAATTTGGATTGTTTGCAAGCCGTCGTGTTTCGTAGTGCAGTCAGGGCATTTAGGGGGGCATTGCCTCCCATTCCCATGCCTATAGATCCGTGAGGTCCCCAAATTGACCCTCAATTCGAGAACCACTGGTTAGACAACAGCATCCAGAGCCCCAAAGTCAATGCTATATTCCTTATGTAATGCATTGGTGTACAGCAGGGGTTTTCAACAGGTGGTCCAGGGACCACTAGTGGTCCCTGAGTGGGTTCCAGGTGGTCCCCAGCTAAGTTGGTTAACCAGATGTAACTCTTGAGAGTGTAAAAATTCATTTTTACTAAGGCTGTTGAAAATAGTTAATTAATGGGATTAAATTAATTTTGTTGATTAATCTGATTAAAAATTTTAACTCAATTAACTCATGTGCACACTGACTCAACCCACTGAGCATTTTCTCATTGAAAACTATGGGTAAAGCACGGCTTTACGGAGACATATAGCTGTGTGTCTCCCTGTAACCAGAGCCATAGAGTATAGCTGGAGGATCTCCAAGCATTGAGGGCTTGTAGATCACCTATTTTGATCAATATTTTAAAGTTAAATGGTTATTTTTGTCACAGATTCTGTTTCTTTTTTAAATGTTGAAATCCTGTACAGGAAAACATGGCACATTTTGGACATAGTTCGAGTGGTGATTAATCATGATTAAATTAATTTTGAAGCTGTGATTAATTTGATTAAAATTTTTAATCATTCAACAGCCCTAATTTTTACACTCCCAAGATTTAAAGATATGTGAATCAGTCCTAATCTACACAACTGGAATATTAATGGTCATGGACAGAAGCAAAGGAAACCTTTAGTTTTTGGGGTCTGTGGGTGGTCCGTGGCTCAAATTCTGAATAAATAGTGGGCCCTGGTATCAAAAAGGTTGAAAACCACTGGTGTACAGTTATATTATTTGCTGGTTCTGTCGTGTAGATGCGTCTACAACACGGAGATAACTTTACCTTGGGAATGGGATTTGAAACTTTTGCAAAAACAAATTAAGCGCTCTACACCTGTGTTTATGAGATACATAATATTTTATGGCGGTTTAGGACCTAATCCGTGACTAATCCCCCCGAGGGGAGCTAATAGCTAAGTGTCAGTTAGCAGCCCTACAAAGACACGGAAATTACAACCACCATCATCTGTTCCAACACTAGTGTCTCTGTGTAAACGGCAACCTGTGAAAGTGTTATTGTTTCATTATGTGAAGGTTAACACATTCTGAATTGAAAAAAAAAAAAAAAAAAAAAAAAAAATATATATATATATATATATATATATATATATATATATATATATATATATATATATATATATATATATATATATATATATATATATATATATATATATATTTTTTTTTTTTTTTTTCAATATATATATATTTCAAAGATTTGTGCCACATTTTCACCATTTTCAAAAATATAAGACCTACAAGCTCATAGCGTGCCACCGAGTGGCGCGCTATGAGCTTGTAGGTCTGATATTTTTCAATAGCTAAAGTAATGCCAATGGTGCTAAGTAATGCTAACTAATGCTAGCTATGTAAAGAGGAAATATCCGCACTCGCATATAGTTCATGAGTTTTCTTTTATTTAGTTTCACAGCAGCATAGTCTACCTAGAGAAACGAACGCGTTTCGGCACTCACGCCTTCATCAGCGTTTCAAACTGGAGTTAACTAATGCTAGCTAATAATGCTGATAATCCTAAGTAATCTTAATGTTAATTATTGTTAATAATGCAAATAGTGCTAAGTAATGGGCGGCTGTGGCTCAGGAGGTAGAGCAGGTCGTCCAATGACCCGTGGGTCGGCGGTTCGAATCCCGGCTCCTCCTGTCTACATGTCAAAGTGCCCTTGGGCAAGACACTGAACCCCAAGTTGCCTCCAATGTGTTGGTCGGTGTGAGCTGGCCACCAATGGTGTGTGAATGTGTGAAGTTTAGGACGCTGGCGTCGACTGTTCGCCGCTCTACTTCCCAATGTATGAATGAATGGACCATTGTAAAGCGTTTTGAGCACTTGGAAAAGCGCTATAAAAATGCAATCCATTAATGCTAATAATTAAAAATTAATGGTAATAATGCTAATTGATGCTAATAATGCTAAGTAAATAATGTTGCTAACAGTGCTAAGCTTTGGTAATAATGCTAAGTGATTCTAATAATGCTAATGATGCTAAGTAGGTAATGCTGACAATGCTAAGTATTGCTAATCATAAGTAAGTAAGGCTAATACCGCTAAGTATTGCTAATGCTAACTATTCTCAATAATGATAATAATGCTAGGTAATACTAATAATGCTAGATAATGCTAAGTCATGCTAATTATGCTATTAAAGCTTAGCTAGCAAAAAGGTTTCCGACAAAATGGAGTTAAACAGTCTAATTTAACAACTATTGTAAACTAGTGAGCCCTGTAAATATGACAATGAGAAGCAGTTCTGTTTTCATACTCTACCCATTTCCATTTTATTGGTGCATTATACTGTCTGAATTCAGAGCAATGCAATTTATCTTTAGGCAAATATCAGGTTGTTTTTCATGAACATGAATAATTACAGGGCAGGGAAAAAAAGCCTGGTTTCATCCGACGTGTCAAAATATGTGTCTACGCTTATTACGGTTTAATGAAATAATCACGCCGGCTAATAGATTTATTACTTTGGTGTATTACCTTCAAGGCATTGCGCGGCAAGGAGTATTAGATCTCGTATGTCTTCTTTTTTTCATGCGCAATTGAGACTTAAACTCAATTAATTCACAACCATCTGGGAATATATGAAGTGTAGTACAATGTTCTGCCTACTCTTAATCATAATGTCATTACCGCCATTAATCTCCCTCGACTTTACCTTCCCTTTCTTTTCTTTCGTTTCCTTTCCTTAATTCCTTTCCCTAATTCCTTTTGTGGTGTATTTCCGATAATACCCCAAAAAGTAGGCATGAAGATAGGTGTTTAGACACTGGACAGCAGATGATATTTCTCAGATGGTTGCGTTTAATCAGCAAAGTAGCAGCATACAGCAGGCAAAGTGTTCTCCTATGGGCCGGAGAGCCCAGGAGGGCGCACACAATGGCCATGTGTAGTTTCACACCAGGAATGACCAATGTAGTACGAAATGATGAGGGGTTTTTATACATTTAAATTTACCTGCAGTCGGGTACCGGCCTACGTGTGAGTCGTGATACATAGTATGACAATGACAATAAACATTCTCCCATGGAACTTGTCCCAACAAATGATCTTTGAACCTGATTCAAATACAATCACACATTTACATGAAAGTCCTTTTTTGATGTCACCTGTCTTTGTCTTGTCACACCTCATTGTCGCATCCCATCTATGTCCTGTCTATGATCACCCAGAGAGAAAGGGGCTCTCTGATGACACCAGAATAATTAGCATGGCATGACTCGTGTTTGGCAGTGTTACTTAGGGATATAGCTTATGGATGTAGTTCTATGAATATTGATTATTAACTCGCAGCGCACGATCGTCGTGTTTGTCGTTTTCTGCCCCATGCCATGGCTCAAGCCAGTGCATTCGGTATAAAAACCCTTATTTTGAAGCTTCAGATGTGCGGTGACGTCAGGTGTTAGGTGTCTTGACTAACCTGTTCTCTCACGATCTGAGCAAAAAGTTCCGGTTCAAAAGTCAGGAAGTGACGTCTAGCCCTAGTTGATTTACCCGTGCGCCCACGACATTCCGAGGGAGATTCTCAGGAAGGGCTTTTGAATGCATTGGATTGAATGGGTGCGAATGGGACAAAAAATCAAAATGGCCACGCCCATTCTGTCCCAAATGAAAGGGACAGAATGGGCGGGACAACGGGATGATCGTCAGACAATGCGCTCGGACTAATAGATGGGTTAAAGAATGAAATCTACAAATCGTTGTGCTTCGCGGTCAAAGTATTAACGAGGCTTCACTTTTCTTCCCTTCCCTTTCCTTTTCCTCTCTTCCTCTCATGCAGGTCGCGTATAACTTCTTCCTGTGAACATCCACGTCCGTCTATGTGGTCCAGGGATACAGCTGCCGTCGGGGAACAATGAGTAGTTGCCAGGTCCAAAACCCTTCCAAGCAAACCACCTAAACATGGGGACTGGGGACCACCACCCTGCCAGGCTGCTGCTGCTCAGTGCTCAGCTCTAAACACAGCACAGACAGAAGCACCTTTTATTTTGTTTTGGCTGCTTACCCCTTTCTCTCCTACCTACTGCCTACTCCTGCTTCTGACTCCTTCTCCTTCTTAACCCACCTTTAGTTTTAACCCGCAGTGGGCAGGTAGGTATACACCTGTTGGTGTTCTAAGTGATATTAGCATAATTAGCATGACTTAGCATAATTAGCATGACTTTATGCATTGGTTAGCATTGTTAGCATTGGTTAGCATTATTAACATTACTTGGCATTATTAGCATTATTAACAATACTTACCATTGGCATTGCTTAGCATTGCTTAGCATTATTAACACGACGAGCATCATTAACAATGATTAGCATTAGCATTACTTAGCATTATTAGCATTAGCATTACTTAATTAGCATTCTTAGCATTAATTTGCATTAGTAGGATTACTTGGCATTATTAACAATACTTAGCATTAGCATTACTTAACATTGCTAACATTATTAACAATACTTAGCATTAGCACTGCTTAGCATTGTTAGCATTAGTTTGCATTATTTAGCATTACATAGCATCATTAACATTACTTTTGTTTTTGAAAAAAAAGAAAAAAATCTGACCTACAAGCTCATAGCGTGCCACTCTGTGGCATGCTATGAGCTTGTAGATCTGGTATTATTGAAAATGGTGAAAATGTGATTCAACTCTTCATTTATTTTTCAGTTCCGAATGAGTTCAACACTTCTCTCTCCATCTCTCTTTTTTCCCCACCATCCATCCATCCATCCATCCATCCATCCATCCATCCATCCATCCATCCATCCATCCATCCATCCATCCATCCATCCATCCATCCATCCATCCATCCATCCATCCATCCATCCATCCATCCATCCTCCTGGTCCTTCTAGATTACCCTGAGACGCTCCTACCACCGTATAAACCATGCTGGCCAGCAGACTGCATTCTCCTCCCTCCCTGCTCCTCTCCTCCACCTCTCTCCTCCTGCTTCCCATGCTGGTGCTGTTCCTCCATCTGCCTGGCCTGGTCAGAGGAGACTGCTGGCTGATAGAGGGGGACAAGGGCTACGTGTGGCTGGCTATCTGCAGCCAGAACCAGCCCCCGTACGAGACCATCCCCCAGCACATCAACAACACGGTCAGTATCACTGATATACATATAGACCAGGGGTTTTCAACCTTTTTTGATACTAGGGCAAACCATTTATTCAGCATTTGAACCATGCACCGCCATTTGAGGACTTCTTTTTATCTGCACAGACCCCCAAAACTCTTTTGCTTTTGTCCACAAACATACAGATCAAAATGACCATTAATCTTCTACATTCTCTAGTTGTGTAGGCTTGGGCTAATTCAGTTGATGACTATTTTAACTCTCTCTTCATTTGGTTAACCAATTTAGCTGGGGGCCACCTGGAACGCTCTCAAGCACCACTGGTGGTCCCCGGACCACTGGTTGAAAACCACTGACATAGACAGATCTAGAAATTATGGGCCCCTGGACCGGCACCAACCAAAGGGCCCTCTACGTCGGAGGAACTTTTTACTTCCTGACGCGGTGTATAGTGTCTGCACACACACTTATATCAATTATGACATACTGTATAGGCATGAGATATTCATCTCATTTCAGCTGAAATGCTTTAAAAACAAGGATTGCTAACCCTAAGATAAACAGCCAAAATAACGAAGCCAAATAAATGAAAATGCTTGCAGTAATGTACCATATCATGATGGTTTAGGACTATTGGGGTTATTTTATTGACACAAAATGAATAAGCCCCTTGTAAATAACAGTGAAAAGGACCATGTGGGCCACTATTATTCACTGTTACCCCCCCCCCCCCCCCCCCACGTCAGGGGCCCCTGAGCCTGGGTGACCATTGAATAATCCTCCCTTGAGTATACACAGTGGAAACCATAGCAATTTGCAAGGTATATTATTGTCTCTAGGCACTAAGGCACTGATGTCAAACATACGGCCCGCGGGCCGGATGCGGCCCGCGCAATGATTTAATCAGGCCCCAGAAATGTCTGAGTCTATAAAAAAAAAAGTAAGTCTCTAGCACGTTCCTATCAAAAGTTATGGTCGTTTAAAGAAATGCTTCTGAGTTCTCTTCTCTGAGCACTAGTCCGGTAGCTTCACAGCTGAGAGTACTTAATTGATTGGAATGTTGACTCGCAGAGAGTGGAGGGGGGAGGGAAGGAGGGGGGGGGGGGGTGTACTGGCGCTGCAAAGTGAGAACTATACTTCAGCAGTAACCTGACTCCGCCAGATGGGGCAGCAGAGAGAGGAGTATTCCCTCCTCCTCTCTCTGCTGCCCCATCTGGCGGAGTCAGGTTACTTCACTAAAGGGTCTATAACTGAGGGATCATTCAGATCACAGCTTGGCTATTTAAATATAAATACGGGTAATAATAATAATCCAATTCAGAGTTTAAAAAATATACTGTATTTTAGAAGCATTAGTTATTGTTATTCATCATTATTTTTTAATGTTCAATGATCCATCACTTCAATAAAAAGCAGGTCTGCATAATTCCATGGGTTGTGTAGCCATTTCCAAATTTCAGCTAAGACACTATTTGAAATTTAATTTTTTGTATTTTTGAATGGTTAATTGGCGCACTGTAAATAAAAATAGCATCTCTCATAGCAAATGTCTTAATCTAGGCTACAAGTATAAAACCAATAATGAAAGTCATTAATAACTATTAATAGCTACTCTTAATAATAAACTTGATTGTGTGATATACTGTAGCGGAGCAATTACGGCTGTGTACATAAACATGCGTGTGCATGCTTGCAGTCTGTGACTGGTCTGTGACTGGCACCGCGGCGCGACTGGCACCGCGGCGCGACTGGCACCGCGGCGCGACTGGCACCGCGGTGCGACTGGCACCGCGGTGCGACTGGCACCGCGGTGCTCCGGCCCCCATGAAGTCACATTAAGTCCAATGCGGCCCCCACCCCAAAATGAGTTTGACACCCTGCACTAAGGCTTTAATATTCACTCGTAGCATTAGTGTGACATTAGGGTCCTAGTCTGAGACTATGACGGTACAGTGTTTTCTAATTCATACAAGATCGCTGGCGCGCTTTACACCATTAACCTCACACATTTGTCAGCGTTAGTCAATGGCACCACTGCCATTCGTCTCATTTGCATATAATTACTGCAACGGAGGTTCATAAGCAAAATATAATGGAAACATGCCCTTTGCCCCGGTGCTGTGTAATAAAATACATGATTTGGCAGTGTGACAAATGTACCCCATGCACATGACTGTACTATGTGCTCTATTCCACTGCTTTTCAACCTTTTTCATACCAGGGCCCACCATTTATTCTGCATTTTATCCAGGAACCATTTGATGTTGAGTTTAGTTTCAAAATCAAGACGTTTTTGCCCACAATTTGTGAGAGATAACTGGCAAAACATTGGTCAAAATAACAGTTCTTCCACATTCTAAATGTGTAGCACTGCAGAAAATTAAGTAATTCAGATGATCAATATGATTTAACTCTTGAGAGAGTGAAAAACCAAATGAATGAAACCAAATGGACCTGTTTCATTTTACGCTTTCAGGAGTTACAGATCTATACGGGTCCATATGGTTACCAGCTGTCTATCATTTAGCTGGGGACCACCTCCATCTGGAATCCTCTCAGGGACCACTGGTGGTCCCTGAGAGGATTCTAAAGTGTGTTTCGGATGCACTCAAAAAACTGACTGAAGCCTGCCATCGGTTTGGCACATTTAAATTATGTTTGCTTCATTTAATTACTTTACTTCAAGGCATATGCATATTTATTTAATTGATATAACTAAAAACATATTAATAGTGTGAGATGTAATACATCTACATTGTGTTGGCTTTAGTTAAATGTATTTAATTATAAGATATGCAAATGTAATGAATTCATACCACTGAAATGTTGTGAATTGTTCCAACTCAAAATATATGCTTTTACAATGTATGCATTTATACTGAGTTGATGCAACTCAAATATAATTAACTGTGCTCATACAATATCTATTCACTTAACATTCATGCATTCAAATTTAACTAATGTAACTCAAATCATATTAATAATGTAATTTGAAAACACACTGAAAATGAGTTTGAGTTTATGTTCTCACGCTCCCATAATACCACGAGTTGATGCAACTCAAATATAATTAACTGTGCTTATGCATTATATATTCGTTTAACATGAATGCATTCAGATTTAACTGATGTAACTCAAATCATATTAATAATGTAATTTGAAAAGACACTAAAAATGAGTTTGAGTTCACGTTCCCACGCTCACATAAGACCACGCCTCCAGGTTTCCCGCCTTTTCTTCTAGACTTTGTCATTTCACCACACAAACTTTGCTGCAAAGAGAGGTCAGATGCTTGTTTGAGCTGGGGACGTTTTTTATGGTAAGTTAAGTTTTTTGTTGTTTTTGGTAATTTGTGATGAATATTTAGGTGTATTCTGTAATATTGACCATAATGTGTACAACAGCAGTGGTAAGTAATATGTTTTTAGTCAAATTAGAGTTACTGGTAGATTTGTTTGCCTCAGAAACATGTTCATAGCGTCTCCTGTTGTGTTTCTTCCAACAAATGAGTATTCTAAAATGAAAGACAGATATGGGTTGGGTTCGCACGGTGTCCAGTGAAAATAACTTTTGGGTTGTTTACACAAACAAGTGTTAGTGTTGCAATTTACAACTTAGGAATTTAAAAGACACTCTTAATCCAGAGTGATTTATATTAAGCATGAACAAGATAAACTTCTGGGTGTTATATACCACTAACCTCCATTTATCTCATCTTTTACCGTTTTTGTTGGCTCAGAATTCCAAACAACAAGTATCAGCCCATTTTCATAAGGAAATATCTTGTGTAGTCTAGTGTAATTATTTTGCTGGTACAAGCTGAGCTGTATTACCATTGTGATTTTGTTCATTGCAGGTTAAACAAATTGTCACTTTTATGCTCTATACTAGACTTAACAAACCTTGAAATCTTGTTGTATATCTGTCATTTTCACCACATATTGTTTTTAAAAAATGAAATGTATTTCTTGTCCTTTTTGTCTCTTCTCTAGACAACTACATCCCACTGGACTCGGTAAACAGTCAGACGTCAACTGCCATTGTTGTGCCATCTCCTGCAACCACTGACCAGCAGCAGGTCCGGGTTAGTGTCTGTTAAACCCAAATAGTCACACCACATTCTAAGTGTGTTTTTTTTTTCTTTCTTTTTTTTTCTTCTTACATTTAAGCTATACTATACCGCACGTTGACTTGATGGAATGGAATGCATTTCTTGTCCTTTTTTGTTTCTCCTCTAGACTAATAGCTGATGCAGACTACATCCCAGAAAATTGGATCTCAACTCCCACTGTACCACCTGCTGCATCTCCTGTAAGTGTTATCTAGTAAGTTGGCTTATTACTGCTACTGTTTTATTGCTGCCCACGTAGGAGTTATCTGGTAAGTTGGTTTATTGCTGCTTACGTAGGAGTTATCTGGTAAGTTGGTTCATTGCTGCTTACGTAGGAGTTATCTGGTAAGTTGGTTTATTGCTGCTTACGTAGGAGTTATCTGGTAAAGTTGGTTTATTGCTGCCCTAGGTATAGGAGTTATATGGTAAGTTGGTTAATTGCCGCCCTAGATATAGGAGTTATCTGGTAAGATGGTTTATTGCTGCCCATGTAGGAGTTTTCTGGTAAGTTGGTTTATTGCTGCCCACGTAGCAGTTATCTGGTATGTTGGTTTACTGACATTAGGTAATAATGTATGAATAATGTATGTTGGATGTATGAACTAACAAACTTGTCCAACTCTGTAAAATGGTAGTATTTGAGTTTATTTATTTTGATGGAGAGTCTCACTCTGGGACTGCCCATTAATCAGGCGTTGAGATGTCCTCATCCATGGTTTCTGTCAGGTTTAGTAATGAACAGTCAGCAGGAGGTCATACTTTCCCGTTTTGATTAGTGTTTGTTTGTGTTTCATACAACTCAGGCGCTGCTCAGGCAGCAGAGATGGAGTCATTGGGATCTACACGGCTGGGAGGTATCAACATAGAAAGCAAAAAGACGTATAGTTATTGAAGTTGTGGCAGTCTCATACATGGCTTTATTCTGCTGTTTGGACTCATCCCTGTAGCGTTTTACATCATTGTTTAAAGATTATTTTATGGTTGACAAATTAAGAATGTAAAAAATATGTTGAAAAAGTTTAAATAAAGAAGAAATCAATTTATCTTGTCTAAGTGTCTACTTGTACAGAGTACAGTATTTAAATGGGTATTCCACTTTCAAAAAAACCTTTGGTCATTTTATGGTCTACTCAGTCTCATGTGAACTCACCAGACAGTTTATTAGTTACTCCATTCAGTATTTAGATATTTGATGTTCATTTTAGCGTATCCACCTCCTTCGTATACAAACCCATTATAACTTATCTGTCATGGTTAAAATGGAGTTTTAAGTTATAATGGTTTGTATAGGAAGGAGACGGATACGCTAAAATGAACATCAAATATCTAAATAGTGAATGTAGTAACTTATAAACTGTCTAGTGTGTTCACATGAGTCTGAGTAGACCATAAAATGACCAAAGGTTTTTTTTTAAGTGGAATACCCTTTTAAGGTGGACAAAGTAAGTAAATTATTGTATGTAAAGTATATTAGCTCAATTACATTAAAATGAGTTGGAACAACACATTCCGTTACTTTAGTTTGAGTTGGACAAAAACAAAACAATTCGGTTTGACCAAGAGAATTAAGTTACATTAATTTGAGTTGGACAAACCTAAATCAATTCAGCTTAGGCTTAATTTAATGAAAATGAGTTGGACTGATAATTGAACAACCTGCATTGTATTGAGTTTATTGGTTTGAGTTGGGGCTACCTATATCCCATATATAAATCATACTCATATAAAATGGGTGGAAATATTTACCTTATTTAAAATGTGTTCAATTGACAGATTATTTTTTTGAGTGTGTCAGTGGTTTTGAGAATCAAACAAATTGGCTCAAGCCAATTGATCATAACTAGCACATTTCGGCAAATGTGCTCGTTATGTAATTAATTATGCACACAATGCAAAAATGTACATCACAGAGAACTGAGTAAACTGAGTAAAGGTCTGGCTCTAAAAATGAACCAGTATTTACTGTGTAATGTCCATTATATTTACATTGGAATGAATGAGCCTGGCTGGAAAGTGTCCTAGACAAGCTCACCTAAAGGTCTATTTAGCATGCACGCGCACACTCATGCACGCGCGCGCACACGCACACACATGCACGCACGCACGCACGCGCATGCATGCATGCACGTGACTAGCGTTGCTATCAAGGTAAGGAGCAGCAGATTTATTGCTATCTGCTAGTCCTTTCTGGTGTCATTGTTGTGCTTTATGAATAGTAGTCACCATATCAGTAGCACATGCCTGTCAGTTTGTCTTTCAGAAGATACATGATGGTGTCAGACAAAGGACATGATCCACATATCTGTGCAAAACATCTATATATCATTCGCTAAGCTGTCACTTTAGATGACATGCTTGCAGCATCTGCGTGAAGTTGTGGTGATGATGAAGATGGTGATGATCATGATGATGATGACAGGTTTTTACAGCTCTAACAAAATTACAAAATTGCATAATGACGACGACAATAACAATGGTGATGGTTGACGCAAGAGAGATCCATATCGCAACGAAAACACAACTCAATCCTGTCATACTAAATCATCAAAATCATATCTCCAATGTATGATTCTATCACACGTGGGATACTGTTTCACAAACTGATCTTGTACAGGTATAACGGTACTTAAAGGGGAATTCCACTCATTTTCAATTTTTTACTATGTCATTAATAATACCTTAGAGATGTTGTGTGGACATGGTAAAAAAAAAAAAAAAAAAAAGTCTCCCCCATTCTGTGTTTCCTAGAAATGAAGGTCTGAAAAAATCATTAGCATGGTGAAACACATCTTGATGACATCATCAAGATGTGTTTCACCGTGTTAATGAGTTTTCCTTTTTTCTGGAATTCCCCTTTAAGCCCATAGAACAGCTATATAAAAGTGAACTCAAGGTGTTCGACAGGAAGCCACACTCATATCACACTGATAACACCCTTCAAAAGTATAGCTTCCTGAGCTTTACAAATTTTAAGAACTTCAAACAGGCCAGTATTATTTATAAGACCCTAAATGGTCCGTTTGTGCCCACCTCCCATAGGGGAGTTTATACAGAGGAAGCCTGATAGTGGAATCAGCACAAGGCAACTACCAGAGGGGACTGCAAAGTACCGTTCAGGAAAACCACCTTTCGTAAAAACTCAGTCCAGGGCTGTTCAATTTGGAATAACGTACCACTGACCATAAGAGATTGTCTGTCATGTCCATCGTGTAAGCATAATCTACAAAAATGGTTACTCAGCAACCAAACCTGTGACCATGCTTTAGTTTAATAAGTAAGTGCACTTTAAACAGCGTATGTGACATTACTTGAAATGTACTGAATCCCTATGCACTAGTAGTTTAGTTAGATACTTGCACTATTATAAAACGCTGCTACTTACTGTATATAGATGCACTTTAGACCTTGTTTTTAGATACACGTCTTTTAGATGTAAATTTGTACTTTTCTGTTATTGCTGTCTTTTCATGTTTTGTTTTGTTGTAACGTGTTTGATGTTGGGGACTGCGGAAGGAAACTAGTAGCAACTCGGGCATATTTACATTGTAATGTTCATTAATATACTTGTCCCATCTGAATAAACAAAGTAAAGTAAAGTAAAGCAACAAAGTTTACCAAGAAAGTTTCTCCTCCTGTCTACGTCATCCTGTAGGTTCATGACCTGAGGCTGAACGAGAACAAACTGAAAGCGGTGCTCTTCACCTCCATGTATCGTTTCACCAACCTCACCGAACTCAACCTCACCAAGAATGAGATCAGCTACATCGAGGACGGAGCCTTCGCTGGACAGGCCAATCTGCAGGTCTGTAGAACAATAACGTGTTGTTCTTGTTGTTTCCGTTGATTTTGTTTCTGCTTTATTTACTCTACATTGTGTGCCTGGGGGAGTAGATTGTCTTAATGCTCAAATTAATGTTTATTCATGCTCAAACAGGACAAGAAAGAATAGAGAGAGAGAGAAATGGTTAAAAATAAAATATTAATGTGCCTTACATTTAGACAGAAACAATCAGTGATTGATAACTTTCAAACAAACAAATTTCCCTTCCAATCTGGTCATCTCTTTAAAACGTTCTGCCTCGCGGTGAATCCACAATCCTTTAGGAATCCTCATGCTCGGAAATTAAATTTAACAAGCCGTGAAACCACACTGCACTGGTGAATGTCAACAAAAGGGAGGGATAGGAAGCAGGGCGCGAATGCTTCTACACATGTGTGACTAGTCTATCTGGCAGTCTAGCCACCTAGCATGCACTTTGAATCGCTGCTGTGCCTCGATCTAAATTTTAAATCTGAGGGCACAACAGGACTTTGCCCTTTACTGAGGCCACTGTTGTTTAACTCATTGACCGCGAGCGGATCTTCTTTGTTTTCTCTCCATTGCCGCGGCTCAAACCAGTTCGATCGGTAAAAAAGCCCTTATTTTGAAGCTCAGATCTCCTAAACAGGATGTGCTGTTTCTGTTATGCTGTGTCTGTTGTCTTGCCTAATCGATCATCTGGCGATCTGCCCCAAAACATCCGGCTCACAAGTCAGGAAGAGCTGTGTAGCCCTGGCTGCTTAACCCATGCGCCAGCGACATTGAGGGGGCAAACCGGAGGAGAGCCGTTTGAATGCATTGGATTGAATGAATGTCAATGGGACGGGGGAAAAAAAAGTTGTCCCCAATTCTGTCCCAAATGAAAGTCAGCAACGGGATGATCATCAGACGATGCGCACGGACTAATAGTTGGATTAAAGAATGAAATCTACATCTCGTCGTGATACGAGCCGTCCGCGTGACCGGCAGGAGTAGTCTAACGGGAAATCCACGAGCAGCTCGAGGACGGCACGAAAACGATTAACTGTGTCTTAAGACAAATGGATCAGACAACCTTTGCTAAGCTTTGAGATTTAGAGATTTGGAATCACTGCGAGAAGCACTGTAACCACTGGAGTCAAAGGAGTCATGGCTACAGTAAAGCCATGCTGGCCAATTTCTCTGTGCAAAGCCCTTGTGCAATGAAATCAAAGCTGCAACGGAGAGTGTTACATTTTTTGTACATTGGCCGGGGCTGTACGCAAAGTGTGAAATATTTACAGTGGCAGCAAGAGGTAAGGTTTTATATACCAGTGTTGCCAACTGCCAAAATCCAAAATGCACTAGTGGCACTTCCAAAATGCACTAGAATGCACTAGAGTGGTGGTTTTCAACCATTTTCATACGAGGGCCACGGACCAACATTTGATGTTAAGTTTAGTCTCTCGGACTAATTTAGGAGAAATAACTAGCAAAATAGTCAGCAATTCTTCTAGATTTTGTAAATGTGTAGATTCTTGATAATTAGCACATCCCCTTTGTCCGGGGGCAGATACAAGACTTTGGAGGCCATCACGACAGAGGCTGTAGTCACCTGCTACACTCACCTCCCTTTTCACCTCCTTCCACGGGGAAACCCGATCTGGTCACGGCACCAATGTAACGCCTGGGATTCGAACCCGGGTCTCCCGTGTGAAAGTTCAACATCTAAACCACTAGGCCAAGAGCGCATCCCCTTTGTCCGGGGGCAGATACAAGACTTTGGAGGCCATCACGACAGAGGCTGTAGTCACCTGCTACATGGGTAACATGTGCCGTTTTTTTTCTTGCCAGGTTCTCCAGCTGGGCTACAACAAGCTGACCAACCTGACGGAGGGCATGCTGCGAGGTCTGGGCCGCATGCAGTGCCTCTTCCTCCAGCACAACCTCATCGAGGTCATCGCCACCAACGCCTTCTGGGAGTGTCCCAGCCTCAGCAGCCTGGACCTGTCCTCCAACAAGCTGGCACGCCTCGACCCCTCAACGTTCACCGTGCTCAACAGGCTGATTGTAGGTCCAGCAGGGTTGTTATTAGGGCTGTTGAATGTGTATCAAAATAGGTGATCTACAAGCCCCCAATTCTTGTAGATCTCTTGAACTGTACTTTATGGCTCTGGTTACAGGGAGACACACAGCTATATGTCTAAAACTGTGCTCTGACTATTTTATTTATTTATTATTATTATTATTATTTTTTTTTTCAAAGAGAAATGAGAGGGTGTTGAGTCAGTGTCCTCATTAAAAATTGTGAGGAAAAAAAAGTTTGGAGCTACAGAGATACCCGCATTAGAATAAAGACAACCTGCGGCCATGTTAACTGCACCGGCGCAGCAGCAACGGAGGCAGCAACTGCAACTGACCTCAGGGTGAAATGTAGAAAATGGAACTTCTGTGACAAAAATCAAGGACATTATGAATCATGTCACAGGAATCAAGGTAGATTAATGCTCAACAGTGTTGGGACATGTGCACTACGTAACTTAATATATTACATAATATATTACCAAAATGCAGTAACTTGTAATATAAATATATTACTTAACAAAAACAATCTAATATATTATACTTTTCTTTCTGCATTACTGCGTTACTTTCAATATTACTTTCTGTCAATCTGTCTCGAAAATGTTCTAGTGAAATTATCTTGACAACTGCAGAAGTTAAATAATTACTTATTTTCTATAATTTGTCATCAAATCCTTTACTGGCTTGCATGAATTCAAGGACTACATTTAACTCCAGATAGCCAAGTGTGCTTGCTTTATTGTAGATATGCCACTGGCCTATGCAACATTTGATTAATAGTGATACTAAATATTTAATCATATTTTGTAAAAAGTTTTTAAAGTAATATGTAATAGTAATATTAATATATTACACTTGCTCAGACAGTAATATTGTAATATAATATATTACTTTAAAATGAAGGTAATAATTAATAAGTAATATATTAACAAGGTAAAGTAATATTCCCAACACTGATGCTCAATGTGTTTTGGTGTGGAATTCTCCTTTAAGGTTAGGTCTTTTTTAGAGATTCAACCACTTGTTATAATTGCCTTTACATCTCTCCACGACAGGTGTGTGAGCTGGCCGGCAACCCGTTCCACTGCGGCTGCGACCTGTACAGCTTCCTGTCGTGGCTGGAGGCCTTCAACAACGTCACGCACACGTACGACCGGCTGCAGTGCGAGACGCCCAGGGAGATGTTCGGCTACCCGCTCCTGAGCCCCTTACCCGGGCACGGGCGGAACGCCCGCTCCATCCTCTCCACCATCTGCCGCGACGGCATGATCATCCCCGGGATGCCGTCCCTGCGCCCGGACATGGACGGGGGCTCCGGGATGGGCCTGGACAACCCTGACCAGGGCCTCTACCACCAGCAGCCCACGGCCACCTCCACGGCAGACCCCGTCAACCACCAGATCTCCATCAAGCTCCAGGCCGTGTCCTTCTACACCGCCTCACTCATGGTGCAGATCCCGCTGCCCTACAGCAAGATGTACATCCTGTCGCAGTACAACCACACCTTCGTGGCCGACATCATGCCCCTGAAGAACAAGAAGGAGGTCTGTACTAGATTTCTTAAGATCTTACATAGCTCTGGTCCAGAGCTCCACTGCTTCTGAGTCTGTCTTGCTCTGCTCTTCTCCGTGCAATCGGCCATTACTCCACCCGACCAGCCTCTCTTCTGGAGTGGATATATAAAGAACGTTTTAACTATTCACCAACATGAACACATCTTGTGTCATTAGAAAGCCTGCTTACCTTAGTGCTGTCGCGTAAGCTAATCTACAACTCAAGTCACTCGGAGTCACTTTACTCAATTGTTGAGCTAGGTGCGAGCATATAGAGAGTTGCGACATTGACGGACAGAAAACAGCCCGTGCACGTGGTTTATGTACTCCCGCGAGCCCATAATGCATTGCGTAATTTTGGCTGTCCCTATTTTGTTGTCACCATTCCATAGAATAGAGCCAGTATAGTTCTATGTAGAAGTGCATCCAATGGACTGTCGGCTAACACTTGAGTGTATCCGTGTCGACGTCATAAGCACGCGCTGCTTTCCTGCACAAATCTACCAGTTGTCTCCCTGCTGCAGTGCACAGTGTTATGGTCTTGCAAATCTGTGTTTTTCCCGCAGTTACTGTACTTAAATCGATATATGACGTTAGGATCGAACCAACGGGCGATTCAGACGCTATTTGTACCGATGTAGACATGCGCACATCGATCCAGTCAGATCCCTCATGTTTAAATTTAAATTAAATTAATTTTAATTATTGATTCATATCGATATTTTTTGACACCACACTGACAACCTATTTTTTGTGCATTCTAAAAATCCCCTTCCATACAGGTGGTCATCCTGGACAAGCTGCGTCCGCACACCAACTACACCTTCTGCGTGGTTTCGGCCAGTAAGTCCCAGAGGTACAACCACACCTGCCTGTTCTTCAGCACCAGAGCCCTGGGCCCAGAGGACCTCCGCGCCAACCCCTCCACCACCACCCACTACATCATGACCATCCTGGGCTGCCTGTTCGGCATGGTCATCGTGCTGGGGCTGGTCTACTACTGCCTCCGCAGGAGACGCATGCAGGAGGAGAAGGAGAAGGCCATCAGCGTGAAGAAGACCATCATAGAGATGAGGTAAGAAGAAGCGTTTTTAACTCATTGGCTTGGGTGCCACTTTTCCAGATTGTAGCGGCGGCCCCACTTGGTCAGTGCCATTCATATGCATTAAGTAAATGATTGATTGATCTCAAAAACCAAAAATAACAAACAGCAGTTGTATACAACTGCCGTAGACAAACATGCTAATTCGGTTAGCATCGACCGGAATTAAGTATGGATAACACCCGGCGAACCGGTGATTTGTTTCCTAATAACCGGTTCGAAGGGTGTTATCCTGCTTATTACATGGCTTACGTCAGTGGTTTTCAACTAGTGCTCTGGGGACCACCAGTGATCCTTGAGAGGGTTCCAGGTGGCCCCCAGGCTAAATGTTGGTTAAACAGATGTAACTCTTTGAGAGTTTAAACATGAAACCAAATGGTCCATTTGGTTTCAGCCTCTCGAGAGTGATAATATTCATCACCTTAATGGCAATGGCATGTAAACAACCAAATACGTAGCTAACCAAATGGACCCGCTAACGGCGTGCTGGAAGTAAATGCGGAAACGTGCGTGGATTTATATTAAAACAGCTTTTTGCACTTTGGGGACCTTGATTATGCAGTGGTGAGATATAGAGCGGAGCGGTGAATTATAGTGACATATTTGACGGCTCACATGACCAGAACGCTGGCTTCTGATTGGAGCATTCATTCAAGTCATGTAATGAAGTGGATTAATCTATGTGAGTAAACAAAGTTCGTCTCTCCGTTTACGACACTGACTCTTGCAGGGTATGAAATGCAACAGCTGCTTGGATTGAATGTTGAATTTATAGCTTCCAGGGAGAAAGTAGTGTAGGAGATCACACATTAATTATTGCTCATGGTTGTTTTTCCTGTGATTGTGTGACAAGAAAGTCGTTATCAAGAAAAACAAAATGTTTCGTTTAGTTTATGATCATTGGGATAAATAAACATGTGGACGGCCAGATGTTTCTCGGCATGCTGTGTTAAAAAACAAAACGAAACATAAATCATTCATTGTACTGTATGCATCAATGCTGTTGTGAGCAACAGCATATCTATAACCATCCATCCATAGCAGATCAGTGGGTTGGCTATTTGAAATTGATATTTTAAAGACCACTTTCCAAGACCCATTTTCAATATATCTACATCTACAGTAATTGTTTCTCAATAATGCTATAATAGATTATAAGATGGCACAGGCCATTACTGTACTTTCTCAAGAGGGCCATATAGACAGTTCATAAATCTGCCTACCAGTGACATCGGCAGTCAGATTTCAGGGGCGGATCTAGGTATGAGCATGGGGGGGAGGCAATGCCCACTAAATGCCCTGACTTCCCCACCAAACATGATGGCATCCAAAACAACCCAAGATATTTAAAATTAAAGTGCTCATATTTAGAATGATTTGAAACCCTACTACTGCTACTAATTAACTAACTACAGCTGTGTCACCACTAAACCAACAGCATTTCATCATTGAAAACAGAAAACTCTCTGTGTCAGACCTTTAGCTTTATGCATGCTGCGTGTCTGTTGCAACTTCAACAACAACTGATGTTATTCTTGATGCTTTACTTGACTAATAAAAGTCCTGTAATGGAAAATGTTATGGGTGCGACTTCATGAAGTCACCCCCATTCCATTTTCTCCTGCCCCACCCACCCCCCAATTGGGAAATGTTACATCAGCCCCTGTCAGATTTGATGATTTCAAACAAGATTTCTCTTTGTACATATGTTGTATTTGTGTTGGATAGCCCATATAGATTTTCCATGGCCCATGTACTGGAGTTGAACCAACACATGGTCATATAATGGCTGAACTCAGGGCTAATCACGCTGTCAGTGAAATGGATTTCCTCTGAAGGATTTATGCTGTGGGCTTCAGCTGCTCATTAGTTGTTTGTTTATTGTGATTCATAGAAAGGAAGTCACTGGAAATCTATATTTTGAATTCCCAATAGTGCACTAGGCTTCACCGAGGGCTTCTGTTTCTCACGCCAGTCTAGGGGTCTCCAAGTGCTCCTAAATATAGGGAGCTCCTTAATTTCTTAACATGCTCCTTAAAATTTAATGAGGGTGCATTGGTGCACCCAAAAACAAAATCGATCCGTTGATTCATTTTATTTATTTATTACTCTTTGTCTAATCGGGTCAACACCGAAGCATCACAGCCTTTCTTCTTCTCTGTAGCAGGTTGACTTAAAGGGATATTCCACTTTCAAAAAACGTTTGGTTTTTATTGTATGGTCTACTCAGTCTCATGTGAACACACCAGACATTTTATAGGTTACTCCTTTCAGTATTTAGATATTTGATGATCATTTTAGCGTATGTGCCTCCTTCCTATACAAACCCATTATAACTTAAAACTCCATTTTAACCATGATAGATAATTCGAAAACAACCCGTCGATTTTCTGGTGACTGATATTGTCCTCCTAATACGTGAGAGGGCTGTGGAATTTCATTTACTGTTTTCATTTATTTTTGCTTGTAGATCTCATATTTTTTGGAAAATGGCGAAAATCTTTGCAATGACGCAAATCTTTGAATCGCTCCGGGATCCTTTTAGGCCATCCCAAATCCTATGTCCATTGTGCTGACCGATGCCCACAGACAAATTAGGTGTAGTCCACATAGTACAATGGCAGTTTGAGCGTCTGGAAGCACGTTGATGCGTTCAGGAGAGCCTCCACCGCTGCTCTGACCACCTCCACAGTTAACTCTGTTCCCATGGACAGAACCTTCCACCCTGTCCAGAAGTTCAGAAGCTCCTTCAACTCAGCAGAAGATGCTATACATGAAGGAAGAAAGGAATGCCTAAATTAGATATTTGAAATTAACCTTTAACCTAATTAACCTAAGATTAAAATAATAAAGGCCAGATGCTGTTTAAAGGTAGGGGAAGTGATTTCACTTTTTTCAGATATCACCCCAAAAATATTTTTTTTCTGTTAAAATGCTCTATTATAAGGTGTGGAAACCATATATGGAGTTTCCCCCTCCCCCACGTTAGCAGAGGAGCTAATAAAAGTTCCCCAGGTCACCACAATTCTCCTCCAATCAGGAGAGAGCAGCAGGTTCACATAGTGTAGCTACTTTTGGGGGCCCCTAGTGCACCAGGCTGGTACTACACCATGAATTTCAAATCACTTCCCCTACCTTTAAAGGGGAATTCCACCATTTAACATGCTACTTTGTCATTAATATACCATAGAGATGTTGTGTGGACATGATAAAAGTCCCTCTATTTCCTAGAAATTGAGTTCTGGGGAGGAAAAAAAATAATTAACATGGTGAATCACAACTCGATGGCGTCATCATGTTGCGCTTCATCATAATGATTTTTCTTTTCCTTAAACATTGTAGCAATGACGAAAAGTCACCCATTTTGACGTGAAGAATGATTGAATGGTGATTGAATGGATGTGAAGAATGGTAACCCTTATGAAGTCAGTCCAACGTGTCAATTTTAATTCAATTGCACGAGTCTCTCCTTCCAGGTACGGTCCGGAGGCGGCAGCGGCCGTGGCCAACGATGCGCCGGGCTCCGTACCGACACACCACCAGCACCACCCCCACCACGCCGCGGGGGGCGGTGGTGGAGGCGGGGGCAGCAGCGGGGGGAAGCTGCCCACCTCCACCTCCTCCTCCACAGGCATGCTCCACGGAGGCTCCACCAACACCAGCTCCTCACGCCTCTCAGCCCTGCCCCAGGTGGAGAAGATGGCCAGCGCCTTCTCTGAGGCCATGGGGGGCAGCGCCACCGCTGGCGGCAAGCCCAACTACATCGAGGTGAGGGGCTAGCAGCAAACGAATATATTCCATATTCGAAAGAATATTAGAATATTTAAAGGTAGGGGAAGTGATTTCACTTTTGTCAGATATCACCCACATTTTTTTTTCCTGTTAAAATGCTCTATTATAAGGTGTGGAAACCATATATGGAGTTTCCCCCTCCCCCACGTTAGCAGAGGAGCTAATAAAAGTTCCCCAGGTGGTGGGTGAATTCTCCTCCAATCAGGATCGAGCAGCAGGTTCACATAGTGTAGCTACTGTTGGACGCCCCTAGTGCAATAGGCTGGTACTACACCATGAATTTCAAATCACTTACCCTACCTTTAAGTGTAAAGAATATCCAAATGTCAATTTAAGGTTTGAATTTAAAATAAATAGTAATAAAAATACTGTGCGAGTTCCCACTAGACGCTGGCCCACATCAACTAAAACAAATTAATACAAAAATAGGCTATTAAGATGATTATCAATCATTAATTTGATCTCGCAAGACTCAAGAGAGCGCATTTACCAGCACCAACCGTGGACAAAACAGAACTGGAACAAATAGAGGAACAAAGACGATGTTTTACAGCATATTAGGCTGCAATATTTCATATTGGTATTGTATACATTCGATATTTGAATGATTCGATATTCGTTCGAATCCACATGGTGCAATCGACAAGGAATATTTAAATATATTTTTTTAGCTAAGCCCCTCCCAAACTGCTATTGTCAAATAGACGTTTAGATAACCCCCTCCCCAAACTGCTATGGTCCAATCACAGCTAAGCATAACATGTGATAGACAAACCTCTCCACCAATAGCTTTCCTACTGCATAGGGCATGCCTTGTTGATGGATTTAGAAGAGATTTTGAAGGTCTGGTTCCAAAAATGAACCAGTATTTAATATGTAAAGTCCATGATATGTACGTTGGAATGAATAAGCCAGGCTTGCACTCCTGAAAAAAAAAAAAAAACAACAACATGTACATGTAATGGGAGGAATTCTCCTTTTAAAATGTTCTAGTGAAATAAAAGCACTGTCGTTTGTGGGGGAAAAAATGACATATCGATCATATATCAAATCGAATCACACCATGATTAAGTTATGGATTTTTCTTTTTAGTTTAGTTTTAGTTAGTTTTTACTCTTTCTTTTTTAATCTAGTTAGTTTTAATTAGTTTTTAGTATGCATTTGCTAGATTTTAGTTTTTATTTTTGTAAAAAGTTTTAGTTTTAGTTATAGTTTTAGTTTAGTTCTAGTTTTAGTTTCAGTTTCATTTTTTTTTTTTTAATACCGTGGTACTGTATGGTGCTGAAAACTGCCATAAAAAAAAAAAAAAAAAAAAAATGTGCACACTGACTCAACCCACTGAGCATTTTCTTATTGAAAACAATGGGTAAAGCACGGCTTTACGGAGACATATAGCTGTGTGTCTCCCTGTAACCAGAGCCATAGAGTATAGCTGGAGGATCTCCAAGCATTGAGGGCTTGTAGATCGCCCGTTTTGATCAATATTTTAAAGTTAAATGGTTATTTTTGTCACAGATTCTGTTTCTTTTTTAAATGTTGAAATCCTGTACAGGAAAACATGGCATATTTTGGACATAGTTCGAATGGTGATTAATCATGATTAAATTAATTTTGAAGCTGTGAT
This sequence comes from Benthosema pterotum, assembly GCA_039105355.1. NCBI lineage: Eukaryota > Metazoa > Chordata > Actinopteri > Myctophiformes > Myctophidae > Benthosema > Benthosema pterotum. Next base: position 2,319,704 of record CM076973.1, on the reverse strand, counting down.
TAATTTGATTAAAAATTTTAATCATTCAACAGCCCTTATATATATATATATATATATATATATATATATATATATATATATATATATATATATATATATATATATATATATATATATATATATATATATATATATATATATATATACAGTATATATATATATATATATATATATATATATATATACAGTATATATATATATATATATATATATATATATACAGTATATATATATATATATATATATATATATATATATATATATATATATATATATATATATATATATATATATATATATATATATATATATATATATATTAATGTCTGAGTTTATATTTAAATGTCAGTCATATACATATTGATGAAAAAAAGAAAACAAAGGGTATTTTGAGTATGATTTTTGTTAGTTTTTTAACACACAATGCAGTTATAGTTTAGTTATAGTTTTTTTAATCTATTTGTAGTTTTTTATTTAGTTTCAGTTAACGGATATTTAAAAAAATGTAGTTATTGTTTTTTTTGTTGTTGTTGTTGTTGTTGTTTGTTTGTTTTATTTAACCACAAAAACCCTGTTTGGCACCCATAAATATTGCTATTGCATGGTATGGTGAGATAAAGAATCGTCCCACCCCTAGGTAACTGCAGGCGCGGGCGGCGATGTGGGCGTGGACATGCGCGGCGGCGGCATGGGCGGCATCGAGAACGGAGGCGCGGAGGCGGATTCGGACCCCGACGACGACGACGAGCGCGGCTCCGTCAACGAGATCTCCACCATCGCCAAGGAGGTGGACAAGGTCAACCAGATCATCAACAACTGCATCGACGCGCTGAAGCTCGACGCTTCAGCCTCCGCCATCAGCGGTGGCGTCAGTGCCTCCGAGCCGGTCTCCTCTCAGCCTCTGCCACCCACCTCGTCCGCCTCCTCCCTCCTTCCCCGCCAGCTCCTCCCCCTCTCCCCCTGCCACCCCATGGGCGACCAGGTCATGTCCTCGTCCCCCAAGGTGCACCCCAAACCTCACCCTCACCCTCAGCCTCACCCCCACCATGCCCAGCCTCCCCTCTACGCCCAGCCTCACCCTAACCCTCACCCCCACCCTCACCCTCACCCGTCCATGGCCCCCGTGCCCCTCGTCCTGCCGCTGTCCGAACGTCCGGGCATCAGCGGCGGAGGGTTCCTCTCCCCGCCGTACCGGGACCCGCCGCCGGCCACGGCCAACGTGCGTCCCCTCCAGAGGCAGCTGAGCGCCGACGCGGCCGTCGCGGCGGCCATGAAGAACCGCTGTGGCAACAACGGTGGTGGTGGCGGCACCCCGTTATCGGGTTCTAAGAGCAGCGGCGGCGGCCCACGGGTCTACAGCGTGGACGTGCCTCCCGAGCCTCCACAGCAGCAACAACAACAACGCAGCCCCGAGCCGCCCTGCAAAGGGTATCCCCTTCAACCGGAGAAGGGAAGCCCTTGTAGCGGAGGCGGAGGAGGAGGTGGATGCGGCGGAAACGGAATTAACGGGGGCGGAGTGGTGAACGGCGCAGGGGGGCTGGGGTGCGGCGGCGTAGGCAACAACGGGGGCGGCGTCGGCGGGGTTGTGGTGACGACGAGCGCGGGGGGCAGCAGGGGCCGCAGCAAGTGCAGCAGCATCACCTGGAGGTGCAGCCGGACTACCACTGCTCCGAGCATCGCCACTCCTTCCCGGCGCTCTACTACGAGGGCGCCAGTGACTCTTGCTCCTCGCCCATCTCCTCGCATCAGGCTTCTCAGAAAGTGTCGTTCCTCAAGCCGCTGGGGCGCTCCAGGCGTGGCGGGGACGGTGGCGGAGGCGGCGGCGGCGGCACGGTCCACGGCTACTCCCAGCTCTCGCCTACCTCCACGTCCTCCTCGCGGCACCACAGCACCCACCACAGCACCCACCACAGCAGCAACCACCACTACAACTCGGGATACTCCTCCAGCCCCGAGTACTCCTCGTCCGAGAGCACGCTGCGGATCTGGGAGCGCTTCCGGCCGTACAAGAAGAGCCCGCGAGGCGAGGTGGACGCCGCCTCCTACATCGCGGCGGGCCACGCCCTGCGCAAGAAGGTGCAGTTCGCCAAGGACGAGGACCTGCACGACATCCTGGACTACTGGAAGGGCGTGTCCGCCCAGCAGAAGCTGTGAAGCGTGGGACGGGTTTTTTTTTTGGATTTTGCGGGGTTGGATGTTTGGGACGAGACGAGGAGGACGAGGAGGCGAGGGTCGGAGAATAAGCGCAACAGCAGACGTGGATAAGTGGAGATGACGCAAGTGGAGTTGATTCATTATATGTAGCAGGATTGCAAAGAGCTCGGACAAACGACGGGGCATTAGAGTAGGGATGTCCTGATACTAGGGTTGTCCCGATACGGTATTAGTATCAGAAAATGGAAAAAGTGTCGGATCGGCCCTTTTTTGTCATATCGGTTCATATCGGTATCGGCAATACTGTATCGGAACCAGAAAAGTATCAGTATTGGCCCTCATTTGTCATCATCAGAACATTCAGTATTGGTAAATACACCAGTATAACCAGTGATCAGACACAGTGGTAAGGGGTTGACACTATGTGCTTTGGAGTTGCCCAAGTGCACATTTGAGTGAGGAGTCTGCTCTTCTCGTCTGCTATATTAGTCTGCTATTTGGTCTTGTCTTTTTTATATCTTTTTTTTTAATATATATTTTGTGTTATTGTATTATTATGTGTTATTATTATGTTATTTTATTTATTTTATTTTATTTGGTATCGATATCGGCTAACACAGAAATTGTGATATCGGTATCAGATTGCAATTGAAAAAAAAAAGTGAGGCATCCCTATCCGATACCGGGGTATCGGGGGGGGGGGGGGAAGTAAGGGATCGGTCGTTTTTTTTGTCATATCGGTATCGGCAAATACTGTATGGGTATTGAAGAAGTATCAGAATCACTATTACTCACCTAATAGTGACTGTTGTCACTGTTAGGTGATAATGGTATTGACAAATATGCCAGTCTGACTTCAGATCCGCCACAGGGGTACTAAGGGGTTGGCACTATGGTAGTTAAATAAAATCTTGGCCCACGTTGCTTTGGAGTCGCCCAAGTGCACATTCCAGTAAGGACTCTGCTATTCCCAGTCGCTGGACTTCATATAAGATCTTTTTTGTTATTTTATAGTATTATAATATAAATACACAGTATAGTACAGTGGTTTTTAACCAGTGGTCCGGGGTCCAGCAGTGGTCCTTGAGAGGGTTCCAGCTGGTTAACCACATGTAACTCTTCTTGAGAACGTAAAAAAATGAAACCAAATGGACCCCTGCGGGTCCATTTGGTTTCATTTTCACACTCTCTAGAGTTAAAATATTCATCATGTGGATTAGCCCAAGTCTACACAACTAGAGAATGTAGAAGATTAATGGTCATTTTGATCTGTATGTTTGACTGTTTTGTTTCCCAAATCCAGCCTGGAATTGTGGACAAAAGCAAAAGAAAATCTTCAGTTTTGGGGTCTGTGGGGCTAAAATATCCTCAAATGGTGCTCCCCCCGTGGCTCAAATCCTGAATAAATGGTGGTAGCGGAGATGAAAAAGGTTGAAAACCACTGGTATAGTATAATATCGGCTAACACCGAAATTGTGTTATCGGGATCGGATCAGAAATGTAAAAAGTGTCATCGAGACATCCCTACATTAGAGTTAGAGCGGATCCACAGGTTTTAGAGGTTTATTATCCACCTGGGGGGGTTCTATAGTTGTTTTTCTTTTTGGAAGGTATTCAAAAAAAGTTATTTCATAGTATCATGGAAGGAACGAGGCTGAGGTTCCTGGGGCACTTTGGTCGACAGTTTGAATCTCCTCTAATGAACACGCAGTTGTTCTTTGAACATATTGTTTCACAAGCAGACACTTATAACTCAAATCTTTGCTATTGGGGCATCCCTAGAACATGTTTTCAGATGGGGGTCCACAGCCAAATAATAGATAATTCTGGGGGTCCTTGTATGAAATATGTTGAGCATCACTGGCACAGAAACAGATTTTTCCAGAAAAAAAATAGAATCTATAGCATCAGGCAGTAGAATCTAGTGTCAAAAACTAGAATCTAGAGTCAGAAACTAGAATATAGCGCCAGAAACTTGAATCTCGTCAGAAACTAGAATCTAGCGTCAGAAACTAGAATATAGCGCCAGAAACTAGAATCAGGTCAGGAACTAGAATCTAGTGTCAGAAACTATAATCTAGTTTTTTTTTTTTCCTTTTCCTTTTTGGAAGGTATTCAAAAAAAGTTATTTCATAGAATGATGGAAGGAACGAGGCCGAGTTTCCTGCAGGAGGCACTTTGGTCCTATGGCAGGCCCTCTGCCGACGGTTTGAATCCCCTCTAATGAACACGCACACGAAGCGGCGGCGATGATGAGCGTACGTACATACAGTAGCTTTAGCTATCGCTCCTGAAGCAGCCTGCACCCGTCGACTTAAGCGCCGTCATTCTCTCTCCGTTAATCCCATCAAAACCTCCATTCACAAAAAAAGAAACAATCATTCATTGCGGCGCGGCGCCAGCACCTGTTTCTCCTATAGAAAGGAATCATTTAGCGCTGGATAATAAGGGAGGAATTAGGCACCTTTTGTGTTAGCGCTAGCCTGCGTTGCGTGGGAGGGATGGGAGGCAGGGCCGGAAGCACAGACACAAAACAGGGTGTGATACTTATCATGCTAATTGTTCTTCTTCCTGGTAATTAGCTGCTGTAAAGAAATCAGAACTACTGTAGGAAGTGGAGGAAAAGGAGGAGGGGGCTGTATGGAAGGCCTTGAAAGTGCATGGTTTCGTGTGTGTGTGTGTGTGTGTGTGTCTGTCTGTCAGGGGTGGATATGGCAGTGGTGTCAAAGTCATTTGGGGTGGGGGCCGCATTGGACTTAATGTGACTTCATGGGGGCCGGAGCGCCGCGGTGCAACCAGTCGCAGACCGCAAGCATGCACGGCACACGCATGTTTATGTACACAGCCGTTACTTCTACACAGTATATCACACAAGTCATATTTATTATTAAGAATAGCTATTAATATATATTAATGACTTTTCATTATTGGTTTTATACTTGTAGCCTAGATTAAGACATTTGCTATGAAAGATGCTATTTTTATTTACAGAGCATCAATAAACCATACGAAAATAGCATTTAAATTTCAAATACTAAATTTAAGTATGTATAGTTAACTAAGTATAGTTCTCGGTTATACACCCTTGTACTGCTGAAGTACAGTTCTCTCGGTTATACACCCTTGTACTGCTGAAGTATAGTTCTCTCGGTTACACACCCTTGTACTGCTGAAGTATAGTTCTCTCGGTTACACACCCTTGTACTGCTGAAGTATAGTTCTCTCGGTTACACACCCTTGTACTGCTGAAGTATAGTTCTCTCGGTTATACACCCTTGTACTGCTGAAGTATAGTTCTCGGTTACACACCCTTGTACTGCTGAAGTATAGTTCTCTCGGTTACACACCCTTGTACTGATGAAGTATAGTTCTCTCGGTTACACACCCTTGTACTGCTGAAGTATAGTTCTCACTTGGCAGCGCCAGCAGCCTATCCTGGTAAAACGACTCCCCCTGCTGGACAACATGCATTACATGCCGTTCAGAAGAGAGCTCAAAAGCATTTCTTTAAACGATCATAACTTTTGATAGGAACGTGCTAGAGACTTACTTTTTTTGCTCTACAAGCCTGGGGCCGGATTAAATCATCTCGCGGGCCGGATCTGGCCCGCGGCCTTGACTTTGACACATGTGCGATATGGCATGGTATGGGGGGGCAATACCACCCTAAATGCCCTGACTGCTCCACCAAACATGATGGAATGCAAAACAGACCAATTTTAAAATATATTTCAAGTGCTTGTGGGTCAGAGAACGCAGTTCTCCGCTAAACCCCTTATCCCTTAACTTCTCACAATGCGTTAATAGACTGACATGTTGAAGTATTCAAAAAGTTTATCAAAATAGTAAAAAAGAAATAAGGGATTTGGGATGATGATGGGTTTAGCATGTAACGAGTGCGGCTTCATCGCCGCAACACGGCAATGAAGCCGCCCCCATACCATTTTCGCCTGCCCCCCAATTAGGAATTGTTACATCCGGGTGTGTGTGTGTGTGTGTGCACGCCTTGGTCCGCAGCATGTGCTCATTGATTGGATACAGAAAAACTAGCCATGCTTGACTGCAGTGTGTGTGTGTGTGTGTGTGTGTGTGTGTGTGTGTGTGTGTGTGTGTGTGTGTGTGTGTGTGTGTGTGTGTGTGTGTGTGTGTGTGTGTGTGTGTGTGTGTGTGTGTGTGTGTGTGTGCGTATGCGTGTGCGCGTGTGTGTGCACGCGTGCGCGTGTGTGTGCACGCGTGCGCGCGTGTGTGCACGCGTGCGTGCGTGCGTGCGCGCGTGCGTGTGTGCGTGCTTGCATGCGTGCGTGTCCCGCCTCGAGGCAGTGATGTGGATAGTTTAGCTCAGACACTTTGCATATAGATAACAGCCCAGTCAGGGAAACGGTGTGTATGGGCATGCATGCATGTGTGCGTGCATGGCGACGGGGCACATCCACCCTCGTGCACCAGCTTTTTTAGCTGGCCCATATCCCCGATAGTGGTGCAGTAAGCCGTTTCCAGGCCGGTGGGCATTTCTGTCTCCCCCAGCCCCATGTCTTATTTACAGGTGTAGCAGCACATTTCTTTTGATAAGGGGAAGCTACGGAGGGGTGGGGCGCGGCACGGTGCGCCGCGGCGGGGACATTTGCATTTCAATAGTGCTTAGTCGCGCGGAATCCGCAAGACGGGCGTCGGCTTCCATATTAACCCATTTTGTACTGAACGCTTTTTGGTGTTCAATGCATTGTGTTACACTGTACCTATTGAAAAATATCATATCTACGAGCTCATGTTGCGCCACCGAGTGGCGCGATATGAGCTCGTAGATCTGCTATTTTTGGGGGAGAAAATGTGAAAATGATGCGCAAATCTAAGAATATATTCTATTTGACACCTGATTATTGTAGTCTCTGACACTAGATTCTAGTTTTTGACTAGTTTCTGTTTCTGTTGCTGTTTGCTGCTGTTTTGCTGTTGTTTCTGACAGGTTCTACTTTTTTTCTGAAAAATCTATGTTCCTGATGCTCAACATATTTCATGCCAAGGACCACCAGAATTATCTATATTTGGCTGCGGACCCCCCCATCTGAAAACATGTTGTTCTAGGGGTCCCCCAGAAGCAACGATTTTAGTTCAAAATCTTTGCTTCCGAAAGAATATATATTCAAAGATTTGCAGCGCATTTTCACATTTTTTTTCAGAAATATCAGTTTGTAGCTCTGATGTTTTTCAACAGCTTAAGTGTAACATAATAATATAACATAAATAATAATTTGAACACCAAAACGCGTACAGTACACAAATGGTTAAAGAGGTCGATAATCACGTCGAGGGAGTCTGTGGGCTCTACTGGTGAGGGACCGAGAGAGAGAGAGGGTCAGGGGGTCATGTAGCATCGTGAAGGGGTTTGTGAGTTCATTGTAGTTTGGGCTGAGATGTATCAGCCTCGGGCTAGAGTAGAGTAGAAACATAAATTCCACTCAAGCATCCAGCAGCACACAGACAACACAAGAGACATAAAGCTACAACCATAAGAGCGATGACAGCCCTGAGCGTTTTTTTTCCCTGAGTCAGACCAGATGAGTTGTTCACTCCGCAGCACGCTATTCAGGGGCGGATGTAACATTTCCCAATTGGTAGGGCAGGAGAAAATGGTATGGGGGCGGCTTCATAACCCGTGTCGCTTCGCGCCACGGGCGATGAAGTCGCACCCATGCCATTTTTGGTTATGGGACTGAAGTATTAGTCAAGTAAAGCATCAATAATAACATCAGTTGTTGTTGAAGTTACAGCAGACACGCAGCATGCATAAAGCTAAAGGTCTGACTCCGAGAGTTTTCTGTTTTCAATGATGAAATGCTGTTGGTTTAGTGGTACGACAATTGTAGTTGGTTAGTAGCAGTAGTAGTGTTTCAAATCATTTTAATTATAAGCACTTTAATTTGAAAAATCATTGAAATTCGGGTTGTTTTGCCTGCCGTCATGTTTGGTGGGGCAGTCAGGACATTTAGGGGGGCATTGCCCCCCTAATTGCCCATGCCTAGATTCCGTGTCCGACACACAGTGGTGTTTCTAAGCAATTTGAAGCCTTAATTGGCAAGATTTTCCCTGGAGCCCCCCCTTGCCCAAATGGACCCTTACGGGTCCCATTTGGTAAAGAATTAAAATGAACTATTTTTAAACTAAAGAACATATTATGTGTTTTAAATGTTCAATTCTACATAGAGGTCAAGTCTTATTAACTGGCATCCTTTTTAAAGCGCCCCATCCCCTTGCCCATGTCTAGATCCCGCCCCTGCAGCACACTATGCCCCGCTCTGGTCTGTTTGGTAGTCAGGTTGTCGTTCCCTTTGAGAACGGAGATGATGTGTAGGAGATAGACGTGGGTGTCTGCTATGAACCAAAGTGCCCTCAAGATGAAATTCACAGAGGAGGTACGATTTCAGCAAGTTTGTTATTTCAGTTTCTTCTGCAAAAATCTCCCTCTCACAATCCCAACTGCAAACCTTTGAAACGATGCATGATGCCATTGATGATAATTATTGTGGTCATTCGGACTTGGATTTAATTTGTTTGCTTTTTTATGTTTGAAACTTTTAATCAGCATGTTTTCGTTTTGTACTGTACTTTGCACACGAAATGGAGCAAAGCTTGGCTGCTTTTAGATTTCTAATTCTAATTGACATGCCTCTGCAGTAGACCTCTGGCATTTTCCAAAATAGAAACACACAGCAAGGTTGAAAATGGGATGAATAATATGTTGTTAATTGGAACTTTAACCATTTGTGTACTGAACGCGTTTTGGTGTTTTAGCTGTTGAAAAATAGCAGATCTACAAGCTCATATCGCGCCACCGAGTGGCGCGATATGAGCTTGTAGTTCTGCTATTTTTGAAAAATTGTGAAAATGTGGTGCAAATCTTTGAATACATTATTTTGGAAGCAAACATTTTTAACTCAAATCTTTGCTTCTGGGGGATCACATAGAACAACATGTTTTTAGATGAGGTTCTGCAGCTAAATAATAGATATTTCTGGGGGTCCTTCCAATGAAATATGTTAAGCATCACTGACACAGAAAGAGATTTTTCCAGAAAAACTAGAATCTCGTGCCAGGGACTAGAATTTAGTGTCACAAACTAGAATTTAGTGTCATGGACCAGAATCTAGTCGGGAACTATGAATCTAGTGTCAGAAACTGGAATCTAACCTTCAGAAACTACAATACTGTAGTATTAGATCTAACATCAAAAACTAGAATCTAACATCAAAAACTAGAATCTGATCAGAACACAATGGGTTATCAGCGAATTATGTATAAATCCCATGGACATGACACGTAATAATACTGCGTGTCATGTCACGGATTTAAACAGATCTCCTTACTATTTTATCTGACAACACACCTCCCTACTTGATATCCTTGCAGGTGCAGTCGTGTCTCGCCTGCAATTCAACCATCATCTCCACTGACGAGATATAAATACAATTTACAACGAAACCTGTAATTAATTCATCACTGCTCGTGTTATTTCCCTTCCCCCCATCCCCCCAACCTGTCCAGCTTAACCCATTGTATCGTGATCAGATTCTGTTTCTGATGCTAGATTCTTGTTGACAGCACTAGATTCTACTTTCTGACGCTAGATTCCAGTTCCTTATGCTAGATTCTAGTCCCCCACGGTAGATTCTAGTTCTCTCTGTAGATTGCAGTTTCTGAAGTTAGATTACAGTTTTCTGACACTAGATTCTACTTCCCAACACTAGTTTACAGTTCATGACACTAATGCGTTAGTTGTGACACTAAATTCTAGTCCCTGGCGTGGGTTCTGTTTTTTTTTTTTTCTGGAAAAATACCTTTCTGTGTCAGTGATGTTAACTATTTCATAGGAAGGACCCCTAGAATTATATATTATTTAGCTGCAAAACCTCTCTAAAAACATGTTGTACAAGGATCCCCAGAGCAAAGATTTGAGTTAAAAATAGCAGAACAACAAGCTCATATCGCGCCACTCGGTGGCGCGATATGAGCTTGTTGATCTGCTATTTTTCAACAGCTAAAAGACCAAAACGTGTTCAGTACACAAAGGCTTAATGGGGTAAATTAATAGAGTCATTTGCGTAGGTGGATCTTGTACCATAGTCTTAGGTCGAGGGGAGCGCGCCTGATATTATTAACTCCGGCAGATTGAGGAGCATGATTGAAATTAATGATTGCCACCCAGGCCGTCCCGTTCTCTCTCTCTCCTCCGTACGTCTCTCCTCGTCCCTCTTTCTCGTCGGGAGGCGATTAACCTTATTTCACCTCTGTTGACAAGCAACACTGTGACTGGCTGTCGCACAGGGTTGGTCCGCGGAGGCGCTGAACTGAAACTATTTAAGGTGTCAGATTCCCATGCTTTACCGTCACGGTTTGGGGTCAGACGTGATTTCGGTGACGGTGAGCTGGACAGAAATCAGACCTGCTGGGTTTTACTTTTTTACACCACAGGATTCTGGTTGAGGCCAGAAAAGACCTTCAGCTCCATGTAGTGTCTGTCTCTGTCTCTGTCTCTGGGAAGTCCTTTAGCATTCACTGTCCATAGCAGTTAGAGTGGAATCCGTCCTCGGTTTGAGCTCCAATGAGAGACACATAGCAGAGCATGGCATTTTTACCTCTTGACCTACAGTATAAAGTCATTCATTTGTGGAATGCGGGCTCTTTTCAAAAGGTCTCTCTAAGGCAGTAAGGTAGTTTAAACCTTTTTCATACCAGGGCCCACTATTTATGCAGAATTTGAGCCACAGACCACCAGTTGATGACATTTTAGCCTCCACAGACCCCAAAACTAAAGATTTGTTATACTTTTGTTCACATAATTCCAGGCTGGATTTGGAAAATAAAACAGTCAAACATACAGATCAAAATGGCCGTTAATCATCTACATTCTCTAGTTGTGCAAACTGTGGATAATTCAGAGGATGAATATTTTAACTCTTGAGAGTGTAAACATGAAACCAAATGGACCCGCAAGGGTCCATTTGGTTTCATGTTTACGCTCTCAAAGAGTTACACCTGGTTAACCAACTTTCCATCATTTAGGCTGGGGACCACCTGGAATACTCTCAGGGACCACTGGTGGTCCTCAGACCACTGGTTGTAAACCACTGCTCTAGGGGATGAAGGTGTCTTGAAAGAAACAACTTAACTTCCATCTCATACAGTATTATTCAATGCTCCTCACCAGCCATACTAAAGAACAGCCCTATACTGGATCAATGAAGTACTTCAATAGGAGTACATTTGAAGGGCGAAATCATTATTTTCTTTTACAGTCCCCAAATTCCTTTGAAGTTTTTTTTTTTTTTTTGACACCCAGTGGAATATCAAGGGAACGCCATTCACTCTGCGATCAGATCAATACAAGAACTTAATTTTGGAACTTAAATTCCCCAGACTCTCGGTTCGGTTGGGCAGCTGCCAGCAGGGCGGATCTAGGCATGGGCATGGGGGGGCAGTGCCCCTCTAAATCAGAGTCAGACCTTTAGCTTTATGCATGCTGCGTGTCTGTTGCAACTTCAACAACAACTGATGTTATTATTGATGCTTTAAAAGTCCTGTAACTGAAATGGTATGGGTGTGGCTTCATGAGCCACCCCCATACCATTTTCTCTTACCCCTCCAACATGTTCACTTGCCCCCCCCCCCCCCCCCCCCCCCCCCCCCCCCCCCCCCCCAAATGGGACATGTTACATCCGTCCCTGGCTGCCAGCCACATTGATAAAGGACCCAGGTTTTTCTATTTCGGCCTATTTTTATTTTTTTGTTTCAAATTCCGCTCAGCTCATGGCAGCTCATGCCACCGTATCGGGGCGCCGCAAATTTCCAATCCGCCTTTTAGTTAGCTCCAGCTTAGTGCTGGGTTTTATAAAAAGACAAAGTGTAATTTAGTAGGATGGAAACATTAGAGCATGTTGGCATACCTGCCCTTAGCCTGAGGTATTGGCCCTGGACAGAGGGAATAATAACATTAGTGCAGGTCCTCATTAACACCTTACTATATGCTTTAGTAGTATATTAATCACTCATGTCTAATAGTCACCATGGCAGCACGAATACTCTTTTTTTTATCCACTCTACTGTGCAATTATGAATGTTCTTAAGCAGGTTGCTCGACTTTCACTTTCATTGACCAAACCCAACGGTCAATTAGGTCTGTTTAATGTCCAAGCACATCAATATAGAGCAGTGGTTTTCAACCAGTGGTCTGGGGACCACCAGTGGTCCTTGAGAGAGTTCCAGGTGGTCCCCAGCCAAATGATGGTTAACCAGATGTAACTCTTTGAGAGCGTAATGGACCCATTTTACACTCTCAAGAGTTAAAATATTCAGCATGTTTGACCGTTTTGTTTCCCAAATCCAGCCTGGTATTGTGTTCAAAACGTCATCAAATGGTCGTCCGTGGCACAAATTCCGAATAAATAGTGGGCCCTGGTATCAAAAAGTTTGAAAACCACTGATATACTGTAGAGCACTGTGTGTTTGACTGGGTGCGGTCATGGCGGTAACCAAGCCTTGCTCCACTTTATCACATTTTTTTCATCACTTTTTTTTTTCACATCCAAGTTTTTTTTTATATATCAAAGAGTATATCATTTGTCCACCTGCTGCGTGTGATTTCAGCAGGATGAATTTTAGTTCCTCTGGGTTTTCAGCGGTCCTCAGGTCTCCATTTGAGAAATATTTCAAGGACCACCCATAGCTCTCAATTTACGAGACATGCGAGGATCCATTTGAATGCCTCTCCAGGAACCCTGAAAGTCCCTGGACCCCCACTTTGAGAACTACTGTGCTAGAAAATTGACCAGATATCCTAGTTCGTCCCCCTCCTCTCCTTAAGTCAGTTACCGCTAAAGTCCCTAAGTTTTCTTTTCTTTTTTCTGTGCTTTTGGTTCCATGTAACTCTGGGGTTTTCAACCAGTGGTTCGGGGAATACCAGTGGTCCTTGAGAGGGTTCCAGGTGAACCCCAGCTAAGTTGGTTAACCAGATGTAACTCTTGAGAACGTTTCATTTTTACACTCTCAAGAGTTAAAATATTCATGATCTTAATTATCCCAAGTCTTCACAACTAGAAGATTAATGGTCATTTTGACCTGTATGTTTGACTGCTTTGTTTCCCAAATCCAGCCTGGAATTGTGGACAAAAGCAAAAGAAATCTTTAGTTTTTTGGGGTCTGTACGTGTGGCTAAAATGTCCTCAAATGGTGGTCCTCGTAGCTCAAATGCTGAATAAATGGTGGGCCCTGGTATCAAAAAGGTTGAAAACCCCTGATGTAACTCATGGAGCGTAGTAACACCAAATACACCAATGTAAGCTGTCGGCTATGAGACATTGTTAACAATTCGGTGCGTGTCTCGACTCTCTCAACTCTGCATTTAAGCTTATTTTCCTTTTGATGAAAGTGTTCCTTGGGCGGAACATCTGTGGTTTAAAAAAAAGACGAAGGCAACAAGCATTTTATTCATTTGGGAAACAGAAATGAATATTATTATCTCCTGTGGGTTTTGCACTGTTGTTGTAGACAATATAATAGGAACTGCCTCAAGGAGTTTATTGTTATGAACGTTTACTTTTGAAGGTTTCTTTTTCTTTTTTTTAAGCTTTTGGAGTTTAATGCAAACACATCAATAGTCATGGAACAACAACAGTGGGAAAAAAGGCCCTTTGATTGCCTCTCTTCGGACATTCAGGAGTAGAGTATTTAGAGTTCAACTGCTGTTGTGCATGAAGCTCTCTGGGAATAGCAGAATGGCTCTTTGCCCCTGTGCAATTATAGTTCTGAATCCAGACAATGAGGTCATGCGGTGGGAACCGTCATGATCTGAGTGTGATGCCGAAAAAGATGAGACACCACTGCTCCTTATACAGTATGGGCTAGTCTAGTTTCATGACAACAATGCGTCCAAATCCCTCTTCCTCATCCCACAAAATTAAGCCATTTTGTCCTAACAATAGATTCTAGTTTTCCACTCCATATTTTAGATTCTGGCCCTAGATTCTACTTTCTGGTGCTAGATTCTACTTTTTGACACTAATTTCTAGTTTCTGGCACTAGATTCTAGTTTCTGACGCTAGATTCTAGATTCTGACACTATATTCTAGTTTCTGGCACTAGATTCTAGTTTCTGACACTAGATTCTAGTTTCTGACTCTAGATTCTAGTTTCTGACACTTAATTCTAGTTTCTGACACTAGAGTCTAGTTACTGACACTAGACCTAGACACTTGATTTTAGTTTCTGACCTATCTTGTTTTCTGATCTAGATTCTAGTTTCTGATCTGATGTAGTTTCTGACACTGATTCTAGTTTCAGACACTACATTTAGTATTTTGTTTTTTCTTTTCTGAGAATGCGGACCCCATCTGAAAACATGTTCTAGGGTACCCCAAAAGCAAAGATTTGATTTAAAAATGTTTGCTTCCGCAACAGTATATTCAAGAGTTTCACCACATTTTCACAATTCTTCAAAAATCAGAGCTACAAGCTCACAACTCGGTGGCGCCAGCTTGTAGATCTATTTTCAATCGCTAAAGTATACATACCACTAAACACGTTATAGTACAGAAAGCTTAAAAACACTTAATGGGATTTGTGACTCAAAGCCGTGTGAAATATATAACGTTCACACTGCTCATCTCCTGTGAGTCCATATCAGTGGAACGGAGGTGGATAAATCAGGACGACGGCAATGTGCAAATGTCTCTGCGGCTGTCAGAACTTTACCCTTAAACTAGTAGAAAATACTACAAGGCTCCCAGTAGCAGTTATTCAACCTGGAATTACCTTCCTGACATGTGAAGCACCGCAGTATACAGTATATCGCTGCCTAAGAACAAGAAGTGGTGTTTGAAACACTGCACAAGGCTAGGATTTAATAAGGAGCAGTGGTGAGCTATACCGTACTTTTTGTTGTAAACTGAGACTGAGGTTTGGAAAAAAGCAGAGCTTTCACTTGCAGAGCCAAACAGACTAGACCAGACAGGGTTATATTATTTTCTTAGAAAAATTACCGTTTTTGTTGTTGCAGAGGGTGGAACTCCCAGAAGGAAAGGGAACACCTTTTTATTTTACCACTATCTCTGCTTAACAAGAGTTTCCCGAGTTTTTTGGCCACTAGGGGGCGCCAAAGTATTTTTTTGGGACTTTTTCTTTTTTATTTATTTTATTTTTTTTCAGATATATATATTTTTAGGCGAGTGTCTAAAGCGGTGAAAGTGTTAATCCACTGTTCCTCACAGACCGACCGACCCTGGGCCCCCCTGGGCCCTGGCCGCCTCGTCCCAATCCGGCCCTGGGCCCCATGGCCCCTGGCTGCCTCGTCCCAATCCGGCCCTGGGCCCCATGGCCCCTGGGCCCCTGGCCGCCTCGTCCCAATCCGGCCTGGGCCCATGGCCCCTGGCTGCCTCGTCCCAATCCGGCCCTGGGCCCCATGGCCCCTGGGCCCCTGGCTGCCTCGTCCCAATCCGGCCCTGCATGAACCAACAGGAGACAATGTGACAAAGCTGTAGTTTTGAGGTTCTGCTGTGTGACACTCAATTGTAAAACCGATTGGCTGATTATTGGACACTGATCAGCGGATCATTCCGTGTGCCCTTGTGAAACCACACACACTTACTCTCTCTCACACGCACGCACATGCATACACACACACAGACACAGGCACACACACAACACACAAGGTTTCTACCGGTGGCCAACTGTGACAACATACACCACAACACACACACACACACACACACACACACACACACACACACCACACACACACACACACACACAACACACACACACACACTCTAATGTAGAGAATAAATGAATATACTGTACGTGTTTGAATAGATACTATAGTTACACTATGTGGACATGATAATGAGACAACATGCA
>CM076973.1:2291290-2303148 GCA_039105355.1 Benthosema pterotum | reverse complement strand
ACCTGCGTGCTTTCAGTGCTTTCACCATTTCACTGCTGTTTCTACACCTCCCTGATGAGATGATTAGCCTGAGAATGACTCATTATTGCAGAGAGAGAGAGAGAAATATATGCAGTATAGCACGTGCGCGCGCACACACACACACGCACGCACACACACACGCACACACACTAAATATTCGATTATTCGACTAGCAAAACACTATTTGACTATTAATTCACTACTCGTTATTCGATAATAATCATTTGTATTTTTATTTTTTTTCCTGCAGCAGACATAATGGTCATACTGTAACTGAGTTACAGTAATGTAATATGCAGGCACTGTTTCAATAACAAGCCCAGAATCGCATGTTTTTATTGGATGAAAAACGAAAAGTATTCGATTCGACTACCAAAAGACATGTTTGGTTAATGCCCTACCACACAGTCACAGTGATGAACAAGAACATTAATTGTTCGTACATTTAAAGGTAGGGTAACTGATTTGAAATTCATGGTGTAGTACCAGCCTGGTGCACTAGGGGTGCCCAAGAGTAGATACACTATGTGAACCTGCTGCTCAATCCTGATTGGAGGAGAATTCACCCTCCACCTGGGGAACTTTTATTAGCTCCTCTGCTAACTGGGGGAGGGGGAAACTCCATAATATGGTCTGCACACCTTATAATAGAGCATTTTAACAGGTGCGTTTGTTTCGTTTCTCTCTGTAACTTCCAGAAACCCGTCGGCTACACTGCAGGGAGTCAAGAAGGTGAACGGAGACCCAAACCAGAGGATCTACAACCTCAACATCCTGGTGAGGCAGATCAAAGCTTACTACCTGGTGAGTTCACTGATGTTCCCTCGACTCACACTCACTCACACTCGCTCACTCACACTCGCTCCCTTGTACTCGCTCACACTCGCTCATACTCGCACACACTCGCTTGCACTCGCATACACTCGCTTGCACTCGCACACACTCGCTTGCACTCACTCGCTCACACTCACACTCGCTCGCACTTGCTCACACTCACACACACTTGCTCGCTTGCACTCACTCGCACTCACTCGCTCGCACTCGCTCGCACTCACTCGCACTTGCTCACATTCGCTCTCACTCACACTCGGTCGCACTCGCTCTCACTCGCTCTCACTCGCTCACACTCGCTCTCACTCGCTCTCACTCACTCGCTCACACTCACTCGCACTCGCTCACACTCGCTTTTCACACGAAAGAACTCCAGGAAAGTGTTCTAAATCTCCTAAATCAGTGGTTGAAACCAAATGGACCCAAAAGGGTCCATTTTTACGTCATTTTACGTTCTCAAGAGTTAAGTTACATATAAACATCTGAATTACTTAATTTTCAAGAATGTCCATATTACGTTCACGTTCTAGGACTGGGGCAAAGTGAGACACACACACACGCACACCACATCTGTTGCATCCGTCCTCATCATCTGGATGTTCTTAAGAGCGATGCCCTAAATATCAGTAAACATCTGTGCAATCACACACACGCACACGCACACGCACACGCACACCGCACAACACACACACAACACACACACACACACACACACACAACACACACACACACACACACACACACACACACACACACACACACACACACACACACCCATCAGTAGGGTGTTCAGTGGTCAGAGCTTTATAGAATGACCCATTTGAGATGTGCAGATTATCTGCTGTAAAACAATCCTGCTGAACATTAGCAGTCTACTAAAACCTTCCCTTTATCTGTTCTGTATCTGAACCACACAGAGATGCATGTGCCCCAGCAACCTCCAAAACTAAAGATTTCTTTTGCTTTTGTCCACAATATGGATTTGGGAAACCAAACAGTCCAACATACAGATCAAAATGACCATTAATCTTCTACACCGGGTGTCTCCAACATTGTTTCATGTTAGAGCTACTTTGAAAAAAATCTGAGGGGCCGAGAGCTACTTCACTTTTAGCTTTCATTTATTTAACAACACAATCAACAATATTCATAGTGCATATTCACAGAGGCCTTATTCAACAACATTAACAATCAACATAGTGCATATTCACAGAGGTCTTATTCAACAACATTAACAATCAACAATAATCATAGTGCATATTCAGATGCCTTGTATCACCATGGGGTAAGGCCCCTGCACTGATGATATTACACTCACATCTACCTCCATTAAAGGGTTAGCAATGAATGCCACACAGGGCTCCAGTCCAGTTCATCAAAATCTTTGAACCTGTCCTCAAATTCCTGCCCAAGCTTGGACAGTGGGTCACAATATTTATCCACATCCAACACATCAACTGTCTCTGCATTGTTTTCCAACACCTTCCTCATTGAAGGAAAATGCTGCAGTCTCTTGTTTTTTTTTACCTGTTGCATGTAAAATGAGACTTTTGCTTTGAAGGCCTTCACAGCACTGATCATGTCACTGACAGATTTGTCTTTGCCTTGATTGGATTTGATTTGACCTGAAGACGACTGACGTAGCCTATTATTGATAGGCGTATTCTGGGCGTGTTGACGTAGGCCTAGTTACACTCGAGTGGGCATACGTTTGTATGTTGAATGACATAGGGAAAGAGTTGCAATGCATTTCAGGTCATGCTTTTCATATCATTCATAGCCTAATTTTGCAACTCCTTTGCGAGCTACCCAAAAAACAACCAACGAGCTACCGGTATCTCGCGAGCTACCCGTTGGAGACCCATGTTCTACACTCTCTAGTTGTGTAGACTTGGGCTAATTCACATGATGAATATTTTAACTCTTGAGAGTGTAAACGTTTCCCCAATGCTTTAAGTAATTCAGATATTTCACAACGATTTAACTCTTGGGTGCTTAAAATGCATTTGGAACTCTGTCAATGACAGGGACCACTGGATGACAGCCACTGCTATACTGCAACCAAAACCCAAGCAACCTGTTTCTAGTTTCTTCATCACTTGGGAATTACTAATAGTTTCCTGCACAAAACGGATCTCTTTTTTTCCCTCATGGGGCGATTAAGAACTATTAGAAACATGCATGCACGGACACGCACGCACGCACGCGCGCACGCGCACAGACACACACACACACACACACACACACACAACACACACACACACACACACACCACACACACACACACACACACGCAGACCAAACAGTCAACAGTTCACAGACAGAAACAACATCCTGCTATGGCCATGGGAGTTTCAACCGTATCAGGGAATTTGCCACAATGCTTTTTAATCACTTTCCATATGTTGGCTGTGTGTCTGTGTGTGTCTGTGTGTTGGCTGTGTGTTGGCTGTGCGTGTTAGGGTACCCTAACCCTCCTCACAAGTTACAATTTAGGCATTTTGCAGATGCTTTTAATCCAGAGCGACTTAAAACACGTTAGAGTGTGATACATTTTGAGATTGTAGATCAGCTATTTTTTGTGATAATTCAATTGAAATCCTGAAATTATTATTCAAGTTGTTCATAATTTGCTGAACCCCATTTTTGTCTTGTTTCAACACTCACTTGTGCATACATGATGCAGTTTGGATCTGATCACCCTAGTTTAACTTTTAGTCCAGTGAAATGTCCTTGTCCACCCCCACCCGCCACCCCTCTCTCTCTATCTCTCTATCTCTCTCTCTGCCAATTCAATTCAATTCAATTCAATTCAATTCAATTCAATTCAATTCAATTCAATTCAATTCAATTCAAATTCAATTCAATTCTCTGCCCCCCCCCCCTCTCTCTCTCTCTCTCTCTCTCTCTCTCTCTCTCTCTCTCTCTCTCTCTCTCTCTCTCTTCTCTCTCTCTCTCTCTCTCTCTCCTCCAGGACCACCTCAGACAGCTCATCATGGTCCCTCTGCCCAACGTGTCGCTGATCGGAAAGAATCCTTATTCTGGTAAAACCTGTACCTTCTGATATACTGTTACTGTTACTCACCCACCTACTGACCCACCCACTCACTCCCTCACTCCCATCATCTGCATTGATGAATGATTCTATATATAACCTGTATTATATCATATGTTGTATTATATTATATTATATCATTATTTCTCCTGATAGAACAAAGTCTGGATGAAATGAAGAAGTTGTTGCTGCTGCTGTTGGGCTGTGCCGTTCAGGTATTCTACACTTCAACATGTTGTTGTGTTGTGAGCTTGTAGATCAGCTGCTTCTACTACCACAGTAAGATGCAAGTAATGCAACTAACCATTTTCAGACGGCGGCCATGTTGTTGCCGCCAGAGTTTGGAAGCGCTTGTTTTGTGCAAAGCAACGTCCTGCTGCCTGCTGCGTTATGAGGCCAATTGAAAACAGGTGGTACGCATGGGCTGATGTGTGATATCTAACAAGCGCTTCCAAACTGCAACCCTGCAAAGACAGAAAGTAATATAATATATATATATATATATATATATATATATTATATATATTATATATTTTTATTATATTATATATATATATATTATATATATATATATATATATATATTATATATATTATTATATATATATATACGTCTGCAGTGGATTCATATGAAACACAATAATAGCCAAAGACGTTAGGACAAGTATTTGTTTACAAACAAGCCAGGTAACTGTTGCCGAAGACGCTAAGACAATATTTGAAATCTCACGGGATTTGACCAAAAGGGGCGCTACTGGCTGGCCGGATCTAGGCGTGGGCACAGGGATGGGGGCTGGGGCCCCCTCACTCCCCCACCAAACATGATGGCATGCAAAAAATAAATAAGTAACACTAAATCAAAGTACTTATGTTCAGTGATGGGCAGTAACTTGTTACAAGTAGCTAAGCTACATAGCTTAACTACATTTTCCTGTAACTTGTAGTGTAGCCTCGACACCCAGGCTTTCATTTTCGTTCGCCTTGCGCGAAAACAGAAAGCTGGACTAACGCGCGTTGGAAAGTGGCCTTGAGGGGCGTGTCAACCTTCCGGGGTGGGCGTCGCTCTAAATGATGTGACGTAGAACAGCAGTGGACGGGCATGGGAGGGCCGGAGATGACGACACGTTAGTGAGATCAAAGGCCAAAATCATTGAGGCTAGACCAGCCTACTTGTAGTGTAGCTCACTACATTTGTTCTGGCAATAGCTTGTAGTGAAGCTACACTACTTGTTTTGAGTAACAAGGATTGTAGCTTACTACATTTTCCCACACACATTTTCAAATTCCACCCATTTTTAATGGGTAGAAAACCTCTAATATACATCCCAAAACTTAGACATGCCACCACCCCAGATTCAAGCCCAGCCCTAAATTATTATTATGAATTTTATTTATATAATTTTATTATTATGATTATCATTTAGAAGGTTGTACATTAATTTAAGATATATACAGTATATGTAGTGTTGCCGTAGCAAGCTACATCAAGCTACTTTTGTCGTGTAGCTTGTAGGGTAGCTTGCTACAATTTTCTGGGGATAGCTTGTAGTGTAGCTTAGCTACATTTTTTCGATAGTAACAAGTAGTGTAGCTTACTACATTTTCCCAGTAACTTGCCCATCACAGCTTATATTTAAACGCTGCACCACGGATTAATTACTAAACCATTGCAAGGATGATTTCGTTAGGGCTTTGGTACAGAAAAGCATTATTATATTGACACTTACTGGCTTAAATAATATACCGTATTGTCCCGAATATAAAACGACTCGTTTATAAGACGTCTTTCATTTATCAAGACCCATTTACAGAAAAAAGGACATTGAATGTCAAATAGTATAGCCCTGAATATAAGACGACTCCATTTTTTGGGATATTTCCTTTGGGGAAAATACATAGTCTTATATTCAGGCCAATAGGGTAAGTGGAAATGGACCATAGGAGTGATGGTGTATTATAGTGCCACTCTCCATCGTCAATCTGATATAAAGTCTTGCACACCTGTGTGTGTTTCCATATTGTTGGTAGGTGCATGGTGGGGCTGTTGGAGCTCATTTATATAAACTCACTTCCATCTCTTTGCGTTCCAGTGTGAGGACAAAGAGCTGTACATCGAGAGGATCCAGACTTTGGACTACGACACCAAGGCTACCATCGCTACACACATCCAGGAGGTACTGACACTAACAAACTACCATAGCCAGGGCTTGACACTAACACTTGCCCGCTTGCCCGGGGCAAGTAAAAAAAAAAATGGTGGGGCAAGTGAAGACTGCTACCTGGTTGCCCGATCGGGCAAGTGTGCAACTTAGTGCACTATAACACAACACAAGATAAATTTGTCTTGAAGGCAGTCATTGCACTCTGCCTCTGTGTCTTTCCCTGCTTTCTAGATATCCACAATTCCAGGCTGGATTTGGGAAACAAAACAGGCAAATTAACATACAGATCAAAATGACCATTAATCTTCTACAGTGTAGACCTGGGCTAATTAAGATGATGAATTTTAACTCTTGAGAGTGTAAAAATGAAACCAAATGGACCCGCAAGGGTCCATTTGGTTTCATTTTTACGTTCTCAAGAGTTACATCTGCAAAATTTACAATATATTTTTGGGGGGCAAGTGACCATGATCTGAGGGCAAGTAGAAGCTGACTTGCACTTGCCCGATGGGCAAGTACCTCGGAGACCTTAGTGTCAACCCCTAGCACTACGCAATTTTCACCATTTTTCAAAAAAATAAATAAATAAACAGCATATAACAACATAATGCTTAGAACAGCAGCAGGTGTTACTGCGTCTAAACCAGTGGTTTTCAACCTTTTTTTATATACCAGGGACCACTGTTTATTCATAATTTGAGCCACGGAGGACCACCGTTTGATGACACTTTAGCCCCACAGACAGTCAAAAACATACAGATCAAAATGACCATTAATCTTCTACAACCCCAACTCCGTTGGACTTGGGATAATTCACTGTACTGTACACTGATAATTCATTGTACAGTATAGTATCCAAACATTCAATTTTCTTTGATGCTGCTATATAAATATTTGCAGTTTTTTTTTTTTTTTTTTCCCAGAAAACTTAGGTCAGGCCTAAATGGGTTAACCTGGGGACCACCTGGAACCCTCTCAAGGACCACTGGTGGTCCCCGGACCACCTGTTCAAAACCCATGTGCTATCCTCTGTTATCTTCCAGCACATGGGATGATGTACTGGGAGACAGCAATACATTTATCTATTTATTACTGTCTCCCAGTACATAATCCCATGTGCTGGAAGGCTTCGAGCATCTACTTGACCGTGCACTTTGACTTGCCGTACGCCTGGTACTGTATCTCAGCACTTTAGTTGTGTAGTTAATTCTTCTGACGCCGTTCTCGAGCTGCTCGTGGATTTCCCGTTAGAATGCTCCCGCCGGTCACGCGGACGGCGCGTATCACGACGAAATGTAGATTTCATTCTTTAATCCAACTATTAGTCCGAGCGCATCGTCTGATGATGATCCCGTTGCTCATTTTCATTTGGGACAGAATTGGCGACAACTTTTTTTTTTTTGTCCCATTCACATTCATTCAATCCAATGCATTCAAGCGGCTCTCCTCCGGTTTGCCCCCTGAATGTCGTGAGCGCATGGGTAAAGCAGCCAGGGCTACACAGCTCTTCCTGACTTGTGACCCGGATGTTTTGGCTCAGATCGTCAGACAAGAGGTCAGACAAGACAACAGAAACAGCATGACAGAAACAGCACATCCTGTTTAGGAGATCTGAGCTTCAAAATAAGGGTTTTTTACCGATCGAACTGGTTTGAGCCGTGGCAATGGGGAGAAAATAAAGAAGATCGATCGCGGTAAATGAGTTAAAGGGTAGGGGAAGTGATTTCACTTTTGTCAGATATCACCCACATTTTTTTTCTGTTAAAATGCTCTATTATAAGGTGTGGAAACCATATATGGAGTTTCCCCCTCCCCACGTTAGCAGAGGAGCTCATAAAAGTTCCCAGGTGGTGGCGAATTCTCCTCCAATCAGGATCGAGCAGCAGGTTCACATAGTGTAGCTACTGTTGGACGCCCCTAGTGCACCAGGCTGGTACTACACCATGAATTTCAAATCACTTACCCTACATTTAAGGTACTGTGTATACGTAAACATATACTGTGTGTGTTTTTTTTTTTTTGTTTGTTTTTTTTTTGTGTACTGTCTCACTGTTTTTTGTTTTCGTTGTTTTTTTCTGTTTTAGCTGCCCTGTCTTCTTGTGCTGCATACTATTTGCCCTTTAAGGGACTTAAATAAACCTGAACCTTAACCTGAACCTGTTCTCCTCTCTCTAGGTGAGTCAGGAGAGTGTGTTGGACCTCCAGTGGTTGGAGAGCAGTGATCTGCATCCAGAAGAACTGGAGGCTGTGGCTAGGAGCATGGCTCTGCAAGTTAGAGGACTACTGGAGCTGAGAGACTCACAGCAAGAGGTACTGTACCCTATGTACCCTACAACTATACCCTATAGAGATGCGCAGTGACGTCACCGCCCCGGTTCCGGAAGTCTTTTCCCAATTCATTCTTCTCATAGACTGTTCGAAAATAATTTATATCAAGACGATTACGCCGCGGAAAAAAGCCAACTCGAGTCGTGACGAATCATGATGACACACACAAACTTTTGGGACAATAAAATAATTTTTAAGATGAATAACGAAACAAAAAGTCTTGTATCATGCCGTTTTCTACTTCTTCCTAATTACATATTATATGACGATGTTGTGTTTGTTGTCATGATTTGTCACGACCTGAGTTGGCTTTGGCCGCAGCGTAATCGTCTTGATATAAATTATTTTCGAAAAGTCTATGAGAAAAATGAATGGGGAAAAGGCTTCCGGAACCGGGCGGTGACGTCACTGCGCATCTCTATAGAGTAGACCAAGAGGTACTGTACCCTAGAACTATACCCTATAGACCAAGAGGTACTGTACCCTAGAACTATACCCTATAGACCAAGAGGTACTGTACCCTAGAACTATACCCTACTGTATAGACCAAGAGGTACTGTACCCTAGAACTATACCCTATAGACCAAGAGGTACTGTACCCTAGAACTATACCCTATAGACCAAGAGGTACTGTACCCTAGAACTATACCCTATAGACCTCAGAGACTCACAGCAAGAGGTACTGTACCCTATGTACCCTAGAACTATACCAGCAAGAGGTACTGTACCCTATGTACCCTAGAACTATACCAGCAAGAGGTACTGTACCCTATGTACCCTAGAACTATACCAGCAAGAGGTACTGTACCCTATGTACCCTAGAACTATACCAGCAAGAGGTACTGTACCCTATGTACCCTAGAACTATACCAGCAAGAGGTACTGTACCCTATGTACCCTAGAACTATACCAGCAAGAGGTACTGTACGCTATGGCATAGATTTCTGTCACCGCTAAACCCCTTATCCCTTACCTTCTTTGCCTTTTTAAACTATTAAAAAAAAGCATTTTTTCAATAGTTTAAATGGCCAGTCTACAAGCTCACAATGTGTCAATCGATTGGCACGTCGAACTATTCCAAAACATTTTCAAAATAGTAAAAAAAAAAAAATATATATATATATATATATATATATATTATATATATATATATTATATATATATATATATATATATATATATATATATATATATATATATATATATATATATAAGGGGTTTAGGATAAGGGGTTTAGATGGCAACGAAAATGGAGCCCTATAACTCTACCAGCAAGAGCAACTACACCATATAACAACACATAGTGTAGTACTGTATGAGTTCTATTCCCACTGTGTGGTACAAAGGAGTATTTAAATCTATTATATCTCCATTTTGGAGCCTCGTACTGCCGTCAGGTAGGAGGTACGAGGCTCCAAAATGGAGATATAATAGATTTAAATACTCCTTCGTACCAATGTCCATTTCACTCCTCAATAATTCTCTTGCGGAGGGAGCAAGGGGAGGGAGGAGAAGACTGTCATTGTCGTATGATGCTGCTAGAAGTTGCACTAGTTTTGGTACTGTTGTATTTATTCTATTTATTTATATTCTTTCTATGACTACTTAACTAAGCACTACTTTGGGAGGTGGTGTGTAAGCCTGATGAGGTGTACGAGTCACTACTATTGTACTGTATGTACTGTACTGTATTGTCCTGTATTGTCTTACTTGTTGCTGCAAGTCTGTATGTCCAAGACAAATTTCTCGAACGAGACTAAATAAAGTAACCTTGAACCTTGAACCTTGTGTTAGTGGACTATAACTATTGCAGTATTGCTCCTACAGTTATCGATCAGCACTTTAAAAGGCTCCATGGTGACATCATAGCTCCATTACACAGGCTTTTACTGTGCTTTATGGAGTGGCATGTGACCTGCTGTCTGCATTTACCACTCTAAACATTCTGCCCATGTGAAAATAGCTGATCAACAAGCTCACGGTGCGACCTAAGGGGAACTTGTAGTTATGCTATTTTCAAAATATTGTTAAGATTGTTTGTTGACATTGTCATTGTTGACTTTTGCACAACAATTATTAGTTTCTACTTTTTGGTACATTACGGCCGCGATACTTACATTTATACATTCATCCGCGTAAATCTATCCACCACCTAAATTAGCATCACTTAATTAATTAAAGACAATTAAAGAATGTAGAAGAATGATCATTTTGGTTTACTTATGTTTATGTTTTATGTTTGCCTGTTTTGTTTGCGAAAATCCAGCCTGGAATTGTGGACAAAAACAAAATAAATCTTTAGTTTTGGGGTCTGTGGGGCTAAAATGTTATCAAATGGTGGTCCTCCGTAGCTCAAATACTGAATAAATTGTGGACCCTGGTGACAAAAAGCTTGAAAACCACTGGCTTAGAACACCAGAAGGTGTTAACTACGCGCAAAAAGTAAAACCAACAGATTGTTTTTTTCCTGCTCTTGTCGTGTCTCTGCAGACGATAGCGGAGCTGATGCAGGAGAAGGAGGGCGTGGTCAGTCTCAGCCCTGCCTCCATCTATGGCTCCTCCCACAGCCCCGCCTCTATCTATGGCTCCTCCCCCAGCCTGCCTCAGCAGCAGCACCTAGCTGTGGAGCTGGCCGACTGCAAGGCCAAGATCAGACGACTCCGACAAGAGCTGTGAGTAGATACACTGATCTACAAGATCAGACGCCTCAGACAGGAGCTGTGAGTAGATAGATATACTAGAACAACACCGTTTTAACCCATTGTGTCCTGTCTAGATTTCTAGTTTCTAATATTCAAAGATTTGCACCACGTTTTCACGATTTTTCAAAAATAGCAGAGATACAAGCTCATAGCGCGCCACTCGGTGGCGCGCTATGAGCTTGTAGATCTGCTATTTTTCAATAGTTAAAACATAATGCTTAGAACGCCAAAACGCGTTCACTACACTAAGGGTTAACTAAAAGGAGAATTCCGCACCAAAAGTTTTTTTTTTTAATCCTTATTTGCAGTTATTTTTTTGTTAAAGTGGTCCAGGTGTTATTTTGTGAAAACACTCCTTAATGGCTGTTTCCCCTACCCCAAAATAAGCTTATAATGGGGCCAACGGGTGTTGGGCAAGTTCACCTATATACATCGCTCCAAATGCAATTTTCTGTTATATACTGTATATATTTAATGATTTTTCGTTATATATTGTAACTCTGATTACAGGGAGACACAGCTAGAGTATGCAGTATGTCTCTGTAAAACTGTGCTCTACCCATTTTTTTCCAATGAGAAAATTCTCAGTGGGTTGAGTCAGTGTGCACATGAGTTAATTGCGTTAAATAAAATCTTTAATCAGATTAATCAACAAAATTAATTTAACTAGTTTTCCAGTTCTCCCTCCTACTGATATTCGTTCTACCTGGAGGTAGAAAACGTCATTCCCTGATCATGTCATCACTAGGGGCCAACATGC
>CM076973.1:2263790-2288790 GCA_039105355.1 Benthosema pterotum | reverse complement strand
GGTAAAAATATTACCACAACATGGAGGTGTACCGGGCCAAAGTAGAGGTAAAAATATTACCACAACATGGAGGTGTACCAGGCCAAAGTAGAGGTAAAAATATTACCACAACATGGAGGTGTACCGGGCCAAAGTGGAGGTAAACTTTACACCACAATATGGAGGTGTACCGGGCCAAAGTAGAGGTAAAAATATTACCACAACATGGAGGTGTACCAGGCCAAAGTAGAGGTAAAAATATTACCACAACATGGAGGTGTACCGGGCCAAAGTGGAGGTAAACTTTACACCACAATATGGAGGTGTACCGGGCCAAAGTAGAGGTAAACTTTACACTACAACATGGAGGTGTACCGGGCCAAAGTGGAGGTAAACTTTACACTAAACATGGAGGTAAACTTTACACCACAACATGGAGGTAAACTATACACCACAACATGGAGGTAAACTTTACACTACAACATGGAGGTAAACTTTACACTACTACATGGAGGTAAACTTTACACCACAACATGGAGGTAAACTTTACACCACAAACATGGAGGTGTACCGGGCCAAAGTGGAGGTAAACTTTACACTACAACATGGAGGTAAACTTTACACCACAACATGGAGGTAAACTTTACACTACAACATGGAGGTAAACTTTACACTACAACATGGAGGTAAACTTTACACCACAACATGGAGGTAAACTTTACACCACAACATGGAGGTAAACTTTACACCACAACATGGAGGTAAACTTTACACCACAACATGGAGGTAAACTTTACACCACAACATGGAGGTAAACTTTACACCACAAACATGGAGGTAAACTATACACCACAACATGGAGGTAAACTTTACACCACAACATGGAGGTAAACTTTACACCACAACATGGATGTCAATTTTACACCAGGCTAAAGTAGAGGTAAACTTTAAACTTTAACGTAAAGGCTATTTTGACCACAGGTGATTCAAGGTGAATGGCCTGCTTGAAATTAATGTATTCGTTGTGCAATTTCTATTTAAAAAATAATATTAAATCATGTTTAAAAAACTAAATTTCTGTGTTATTATTAGTTCAATAAAGAATTTGAGACACCAAATACTTTTAGCAATTTTAACGTATTTTATAGACATTTGGAGATGTTTGGTCTTTATGTGCAGAGCCATTAAGTAATCAGGCTAATGCTGATAATCATAGAAATGATACAGCATGCCTTGATGGAAGTCACAAAGACTGACAAATGTCTGTGTGTGCGTGTGTGTGTGTGTGTGTGTGTGTGTGTGTGTGTGTGTGTGTGTGTGTGTGTGTGTGTGTGTGTGTGTGTGTGTGTGTGTGTGTGTGTGTGTGTCCATCCGTCCATCCCAGGAGTTGAAGGAGGACAACCGGGTTCTCCAGGAGACCAAAGAGGTCCTTGAGGACCAGCTGGAAGGGTGGAGATCTCGCTCTGACAAACTGCACCAGCTGGAGAAGACCCTGTTGATGCTGAAGGCCCGCCTCCATGACATGGAGCAGGTGAGATCACCCCTCAGCTAGAGCTGGGAGAAATCACCCCTCAGCTAGAGCTGGGAGAAATCACCCTAACCCCCTCCACGACATGGAGCAGGTGAGATCACCCCTCAGCTAGAGCTGGGAGAAATCACCCCTCAGCTAGAGCTGGGAGAAATAACCCTAACCCGCCTCCACGACATGGAGCAGGTGAGATCACCCCTCAGCTAGAGCTGGGAGAAATATATTGGGGGGCAGGGTCATTAATTCATTCTGTTTCTTTAAATCAGCAGTCTCTCCATTTCAACTGCCCTCACTCTCATTGGCTGTCAGCAGTCACTACTCTGCATAGAGTAATAAAATAACAGAGACCGGACTGGAGCGATAGCCCCGCCCCCTTGCTGTTCATTTCAATACAAGTTGCTCATTGGCGCTTTGAAGCACCCGGAAGACCGCCGGAAGTGCGCCTATTTCCGCATTTGGGCACCAAAATTTGGTGCCCAAATGCGGAAGTATTTCTCCATGAACGTGCCCGACGCAAGGGATTATGGGAACCATGAACGAGCGCCGTCGCGAACGAGGAAAGGAAAAAAAACATCAAAAAGCATCAAAAACAAGCTTGTGGGTTTGCATTGAGCTTATTATCTGTCATATAATACATCCGTTATGTTTTGAGAGGTAGTATATGACGTGAGGACCGCTGGTTTATTCAGAAAACAACTTAAAAACAAACCTTGTTTGTCCGCGTGCACAAAGCAAACGAGCGTGCGTGCTCTCGGGGCGTTCGTGCATGAATTCCACCCGCCTGCAGTACCAAACTTGGCCACCAGGGAGGCCAGCTTCAAGCCTGGAGGCGCTGTCTGCTGGTGTGCTACTCTGTCCTCAGTCTTCCTGCTAGCTGTGTGTCCTGTTGTTCAGATGTCAGTGTTCAAATTTCCTCCACCTCCCCGGCCTCCTCTCTGTGGCACTAGTTCTGAGCGGCTAATTATGAGATGATCATGATTTGTGGATTAGAGCATATTTTGGTGTCTAGTTCTGTTATGGGTATCTGTGATCATTATGTGTTCTATGGTCTGATTTTGAATGAATTTGGAATGATTGTAGCTATGGGGGGGGTTGTTGATATCAGAGCTGCGCCTCGGTGCCGAGACGCAGAAATCTGAGATATCAAACGTGATGATATCAGACCTATGTCTCGTGATATCACACGGGCAGAGCCACAACGCCTTTTTTTGACTTGAGAGCTACTTTCAAAATGACCGACTCAACAAGATCTACACACCTAAAAAATGTGATTGTTCCATTACTGAAAATCCATTTCAAAGCCCCCTAGAAAGTTTGAGCTTTGAAATAGTGGTGATGGTGTTACTTACTGTTATAGCGCTTAAGAATAATGCACTTAAAATGAAAAATAGAGGGGGAGAATTGGAAGGTTTTCTTGTATATGCTACCATTGCCATTTGAAAACAGTATTTGAGGTTTGAGTTGAGTTTAGTCTCTTGCACGCAAAACTAGGAACTTTCACGTTTTTGTACACAATTGGGAAAGAGAACAGGCAAAACGTTGGTCAACAATTATTCTCCATTTTCTAATTGCGTGGCCTCTGGAAATTACACAATTCAGATGTTTGAATATAATTTGACTCTTGAGAGAGGTAAAATGAAACCGGTTTCATTTTACCGCTCTCAAGTCTGTCATGTGGTCTACCTGCACGGCC
The DNA here is from genome assembly GCA_039105355.1 of Benthosema pterotum. Taxonomy (NCBI): domain Eukaryota; kingdom Metazoa; phylum Chordata; class Actinopteri; order Myctophiformes; family Myctophidae; genus Benthosema; species Benthosema pterotum. The sequence goes on along the minus strand of CM076973.1, from coordinate 2,285,590 downwards.
TGCCTACCTGCACGATCTACTGGTAGATCACCATCTACCTTTTGGGCATTGTCATTCTGAGCCGAAGTGTGTCAATGAATGTAAGTTGTTTTCACACTGTGTCCTCTGTAGGAGAAAGAGACGGATCGCAGACGCATGGAGGAACTACAGGAGGAGAACCTGCACCTGTGCCTTGCTCAGAGGAGGAGCATGGAGGAGTCCCAGCACCTGGGCTGGGAGCTGGAGCAGATCTCCAAGTCCACGGACACACAGGGTAATGTCAGTTATACAGCAGATCTGTAAGTCCACAGACACACAGGGTAATGTCAGTTAGAGAGCAGATCTCCAAGTCCACGGACACACAGGGTAATGTCAGTTATACAGCAGATCTCCAAGTCCACAGACACGCAGGGTAATGTCAGTTATACAGCAGATCTACAAGTCTACAGACACGCAGGGTAATGTCAATTAGAGAGCAGATCTACAAGTCTACAGACACTAACTGGGGCCAGACACTAACCCGAAAGGGCTAAAAACTTTGCGCCCGTGTGCACGAAACGAACACGCAGGCAACACAAACCACTGCACGCCACGCAATAAACGACCGGCGTCACACGCTCTCTTTATCACATGTCGTTTTCGGAGCACAAAACGGCGGTCCTGTAGAAAATGAATTAGAATGCCCGATTTATTACTTGCTGCCTGTAAGCCCCTTTACTGACACGTTTTGAACTGGTCTTGTTCTGGCGATCACAGACCCCAGGCTAAATGATGGGAAGTTGGTTCAGCTCCAACTAGAAAATGTAATTTTTGATCTGTGTGTGTGTGTGTGTGTGTGTGTGTGTGTGTGTGTGTGTGTGTGTGTGTGTGTGTGTGTGTGTGTGTGTGTGTGTGTGTGTGTGTGTGTGTGTGTGTGTGTGTGTGCGTGTGCATGTGTGTGCGTGCGTGCGTGTTTAGGCCAGTCCCTGAGTGAGGAGGTGAGTGACAGGACACTGAGTCGCCTCCTCAGACTAGAGCAGGAGAACCAGAGACTCCTGTCCACCATCCAGGATCTGAGAGGAACCGCTGCGTCCGACAGCATCCCCCCACCGGACCGCCACCACCCCTGCCTCCACCACAGCAACACCCAGGTAGAGTTGGACCGTGATGCTGTATAACATTGGTTTTCAACCTTTTTCATACCAGGGCCCACTATTTATTCAGAATTTGAGCCACAGACCAATTAACATCCGGGGACATTTTTTAGCCACACAGACCCCAAAACTAAAGATTTATTTTTGCTTTTGTCCAGAATTCCAGGATGGATCTCGGAGAAAAACAAACAGTCAAACATACAGATCAAAATGACCATTCATTTTCTACATTCTCTAAATTGTATAGATTTGGGCTAATTCACATGATGAATATTTTAACTCTTGAGAGTTACATCTGGTTAAGAAACTTTCCATCATTTAGCCTGGGGACCACCTGGAATCCTCTCAGGGACCACTGGTGGTCCCCGGACCACCTGTTGAAAACCCCTGCTGTATAACAGTGAGATAGGATTTAATTAATTAAGGGAGAATTCCACACCAAAACACATTGGCCATCAATCTACCTTGATTCCTGTGACATGATTCATTATTGATTTTGGTCACAGATGTTCCATTTTCTACATTTCACCATGAGGTCGGTTGCAGTTGCAGCAGCCGTTGCAGCTGTGCCAATGCAGTTTGCATGACTGCAGGTTGTCTTTATTCTAATGCAGGTATTTCTGTATTGTAAAATGTGTTGTAAATCCTGATTAAATTGTAAACTTGTCACCATTGTAAGTCGCTCTGGATCAAGAGCGTCTGCTAAATGCCTAAATTGTAAGTCCAAACATTTTTTTTTCACACATCACATCAAGCCACACACTACAAGATAATTGGACCACTATATGATTTTTAAAAACTCAGGTGGCACCCGTAGGACAGGAGTTTCAACCGGAGTGATTGGAGAGGAGAGTGGCAAAAGGGAGGGGAGGAGAGGAGGAGGAATAGATTACCTCTGGGATTACATGTAAAGACTTCCCCAGAGTGTTTATCAGTATAGTATTAAAATGTGATGTGTGGAGAAAAAAGTTTGGAGTTACAGAAATATCCACATTAGAATAAAGACAACCTGCGAAAATGCAAACTGCATTGGCGCAGCTGCAACAGCTGCTGCAACAACTGCTGCAACTGCAACTGACCTCATTGATGCCCAATGAATGACAGCATCAAATAGCGCTAGTTTCCATGATCCATCCATCTTGTGTGCAACTGTCTGTCCACGGTAAACTAACCTCATTGAATGGTAAATGGTGCATTTATATAGCGCCTTTATCCAAGGCGCTTTACATAGCTTGTGCATCACATTTACCACATTCACACACACATTCATACACTGATGGCAGTGGAAACCATGCAAGGTACCTACTAGCACATCAGGAGCAATTAGGGGTTAAGTGTCTTGCCCAGGGACACATCGACACTAACTCTGCAGGAGCCCGGGATCGAACCGGCAACCTTATGGTTACCACCCGGTAACTCTACCTCTGAGCTACTGCCGCCCCCTCATTGTATCATAACGCTAATAATGGCTGCTCCGGACCGACTCCCCAAGCTGGAATTACTGTATACCTCGCAGTGCAGCGGAGCATGTGCAGAAAATAGCCAATCTACAAGCTTACAGCACATCGTTGTATAATATTTATGGATGCGTTTATTTTAGGTTTGTTCATTATTAGTTTCTGTCACACCATTAGATACTGTAATGGTTAAAAATCACTCGGGTGATAGAGTTGTAGCGTATATACCATACCTGGGCATTATGCGGCCCGGGGGCCAAATGCGGCCCTTTGGCGGCCCGGGGACCACCAGTGGTCCTTGAGAGAGTTCCAGTTAAATATGGAGAGTTGGTTAACCAGATGTAACTCTTTGAGAGCGTATAAATGAAACCAAATGGACCCTTGCGGGTCCATTTGGTTTCATTTTTACACTCTCAAGAGTTAAAATATTCATCATCTGAATTAGCCCTAAGTCTACACCAGGGGTGTCAAACTCATTTTGGGGTGGGGGCCGCATTGGACTTAATGTGACTTCATGTGGGCCGGAGCACCGCGGTGCCAGTCGCGCTGCGGTGCCAGTCGCGCCATGGTGCCAGTCACAGACCAGTCACAGACTGCAAGCATGCACACGCATGTTTACGTACACAGCCGTAATTTCTCTGCTACAGTATATCACACAATCAAGTTTATTATTAAGAGTAGCTATTAATAGTTATTAATGACTTTCATTATTGGTTTTATACTTGTAGCCTAGATTAAGACATTTGCTATGGGAGATGATATTTTTATTTACAGTGCGCCAATAAACCATTCAAAAATTAAAAAAAAAAAAAAAAAATCAAATGTGTCTTAGCTGAAATTTGGAAATGGCTACACAGCCCATGGAATTATGAAGACCTGCTTTTTATTGAAGTGATGGATCATCGAACATTAAAAAATAATGATGAATAACAATAACTAATGCTTCTAAAATACAGTATATTTTTTAAACTCTGAATTGGATTATTATTATTACCCGTATTTATATTTAAATAGCCAAGCTGTGATCTGAATGATCCATCAGTTATAGACCCTTATACTGGTGAAGTAACCTGACTCCGCCAGATGGGGCAGCAGAGAGAGGAGGAGGGAATACTCCTCTCTCTGCTGCCCCATCTGGCGGAGTCGGGTTACTGCTGAAGTATAGTTCTCACTTTGCAGCGCCAGTACACCCCCCCCCCCCCCCTCCTTCCCTCCTCCCTCCACTCTCTGCGAGTCAACATTCCAATCAATTAAGCACTCCCAGCTGTGAAGCTACCGGACTAGTGCTCAGAGAAGAGAACTCAGAAGCATTTCTTTAAACGACCATAACTTTTGATAGGAACGTGCTAGAGACTTCCTTTTTTTTTGATAGACTCAGACATTTTTGCTCTACAAGCCTGGGGCCGGATTAAATCATTGCGCGGGCCGCATCCGGCCCGCGGGCCGTATGTTTGACATCAGTGGTCTACACAATCAGAGAATGTCAATGGTCTTTTTTTTTTTACCTGTTTTGTTTGTGAAATCCAGCCTGGTATTGTGGACAAAAACATGTGGACAAGAAATCTTTAGTTTTGTGGTCTGTGGAGCTAAAATGTCATGAAATAGTGGTCCTCTGTGGCTCAAATACTGAATATATTGAGGGCCCTGGTGTCGAAATGGTTGGTAATTTTGAAATGAAGTTAATATTATGCAGACTTTAGTTCAGCCTTTACTCTTGGCCCTCCACAATATTTTATGTATCTAATTTGGCCCCTTGGGAAAAATAATTGCCCACCCCTGGTATATACGATGGATTAGACTGCAGCGCATGTATGCAATGGCTGCTCCTTGCTAGGGACTCACACGTCACAACAACAACACTACGGTAAGCACAGAGGGACAAATCAGGCTAAAATGCGTATGACCTACAATACATTACATTAGGGAAATGACGTCTCTTATGGGCGGTAGGCTTTAATAGCTGTCTCTGATTGACAAAATGTAATAATGTGAATGCACGGCCACGTTAATATTAATTTGACGGGTAGAACCGGAAACCGTGGTGTTTTGGTCATAGTAAACCGGGGTTTTAAATTTTGAAAACTGTCCAACCCTACCCCCAGGTGTCTGGACCCTCAGAAGTGTCCCAGAGCTGCTGCAGCAGCTGCTCGCATCCAGAAGACGACGTGAACACGACAACAACGCTGCAGCGCCAAATGCTAAACGGTAGGAGTGTGACGATTCACTTACTGTACCTCACCATACGATACAGTGTCGATACTTAGCCTGATAATATCAGCCCGTCTTTCTGACATGAATGAATAAATGAATGAATAAATAGACCTGCATAAATATCAAAAAAATCGATTTTGAGCCTGCCGATTCCATATTGATATCATGGCATAAAGAATTGTGATATACAACCCCAATTCAAAAGAAGTTGCGACGTTGTGTCCCAACTGTCAATAAAAATATCAATAGAATACAATGATTTACAAATCCTCTTCAACCTATATTCAGTTGAATACACTACAAAGACAAGATATTTAATGTTCAAACTGATAAACTCATTTTGAATTTGATCCCCTTGAAACACGTTTCAAAAAAGTTGGGACAGGGGCAACACAAGACTGGGAAAGGTGATGAATGCACAAATAACGCCAGTGTGGAACATTCGACTGGTAAACAGTTTAATATCGTGATTGGGTATAACAGGACCATCCCAGTCGTTCACAATCAAAGATCGGGCGAGGTTCACCACTTTGTGAACAATTCTGTGAGGAAAATCATCCAACGGATCAAAAACAATGTTTGTCAACATTCAATTGCAAGGAATTAGGTGATTTCATCATCTACAGTCCATAATATAATCAAAATGTTCATAGAATCTGAAGAAATTTCTATACTAAAGAGACAAGGCCAAAAACCAACACCGAATACTTGTGACCTTTGATCCCTCAGGTGTGTGTAAGGGATATTACTGTGTGGACTCAGGAACACTCAGAAAACCATTGTCAGTTTACATGATTTGTCGCTACACCTGCGAGTGCAAGTTAACCATGCAAAGCAAAACCATACATCAGAAAGGTTGGTTTGAAAAACAACCAGAAAAATAACCAGAAATTCCTTCTCTGGGTCCAATATCATTTGAAATGGTCAGACACAAATTGAAGTCTGCAGTGTCTTTTTTTTTTTTTTTTGGAAATTATGGATGTCATGTCCTCTGGGCAAAAGATTGTTACCAGCGCAAAGTTCAAAAGCCAGCATCTGTGATGGTATTGGGGTGTGTTAGTGGCTATTCCATGGGCAGCTTACACATCTGTGACTGCCACCATCAATGCTGAAAGGCACATCCAGGTTTTGGAGCCAGTTCGGAAACACATGCTGGCATCCGAGCAACATCTTTTTCAGGGACGTCCCTGATTATTTCCCCAAGACAATGCCAAACCGCACATTCTGCACCTGTTACAACAGTGAGACTTCTTAGTAAAAGAGTGTGGCTACCAGACTGACCTGCCTGCAGTCCAGACTCTCACCAATTGAGAGTATATGGCACATTATGAAGCAAAAATTATGACATTCGAGACCCCGAAATGTTGAACAACTTAAGTCATATAAGAATGGTAAAGAATCCAGCAAGAATGGTAAAGAATTCCGCCTACAAACCTTCAAAAATTAGTGTCCTCCATTCCCAAACATTTAGTGAGTGCTGTTAGAAGGAAAGGTTGTGTAAAGCAGTGGTAAACTTTTTTTAAGCCTTTTTTTTGAAGGGTACGTGTTGCAGGGATCAATTTACAAAAGATTGTCTAATTAAAAAATAAAAAATAAAGTTTATCAGTTTGAACATTAAATATATCGTCTTTGTGGTGTATTCGACTGAATATACTGTAGGTTGAAAACGATTTGCAAATCAATGCATTTAAATTTTACACAATGCCCCAACTTTTCTGGAATTGGGGTTGTATATTGGCATATTGATTGTTTTGCCCACCACTAGGCCACCACCACCACCACCACCATCACCACGGAGGACGGCAGCCTTCAGAAGACTCCCTGAGTGTCGAGGGAGACGGCGGTGTCCCCCCTGAGGAGGAGGAGGACGAGGACGACCCGGAGCTTCAGGATCTGGAGAAAGCACAGCGAGAGGAAGGGAGAGACGGCGAGCATCGCAAAGAGACGCAGCAGCAGATGCAGCAGCAGCAGCATCCCAAAGAGACGCAGCAGCAGATGCAGCAGCAGCAGAGCGGCTGCAACCTGGACAGTGTCGTCCACAATGGTGTCAGTCATCATCATCATCACCATGTTGCCGGTAGGAATGGGACAACAGTGTTGCCAACTGCCAAAATCCAAAATGCACTAGTGGCACTTCCAAAATGCACTAGAATGCGCTAGATGCTCGCCTGGAAGGGAATATGACCATTAAATGACCATTAATCTTCTACATTCTCTAGTTGTGTAGACTTGGGCTAACACACATGATGAATATTTTAACTCTTGAGAGTGTAAAAATGAAACCAAATGGACCCGCAAGGGTCCATTTGGTTTCATTTTTACGCTCTCAAAGAGTTACATCTGGTTAACCAGCTGTCCATCATTTAGCCTGGGGACCACTGGTTGAAAACCACTGTCATAGGAGGAAAAAATGGTGAAAAATGAGGGTTTTATCTCTGGCATCTGTCAATCAATTTCACCCCAACTCACCAGCCAAAAAGCACTAGATTTTCCGCCAGTTTTTCACTAATTTTGGCGCTAGGGGGGTCTGAAAAAGCGCTAAATATAGCGACAAATGCGCCAAGTTGGCAACACTGTGGGACGATTTACTCACACTTACGACACTTACTCACCATACGCTACAATGTCCATATTTAGGGTTTTGAATTGTGAATTCTGAATTTATATTGCCATTCTTGATTCTATGCTGTGATTCGATTTGAGATATCACTTTATTTTTTTTGCCACAAATGACCGTGCTTTTATTAATTATACTAGAACATTTTAAAGGGGAATCAGTGCAGCCTGATAACATGACATGAATAAATTAATTAATGAATAGGTCCTAAATAAATATGAAGAAAAAAAATCGATCTTGAACCTGGTGATTCGATATTGATATCATGGATATTAAAGGGGAATTCCACCCATTTTCCAAATTTTACTGAGAGGATACAAATGTGAACCAAATGGACCCTAGCGGGTCCATTTGGTTCCATTTGTACCCTCTCAGGAAAATGGGGTCTGAAAGAAAAATCATTAACATGGTGAAATACATCTTGATCAGATCAGATCATCAGATGTATTTCACCATGTTAATGATTTTTTTCAGCCCTACCTCCATTTTAGAAAATACAGAATTGGGGGAACTTTATCATGTCCACAGAACACCTCTAAGATGTATTAGTGACATTAAAATGAGTTCCCCTTTAAGAATTGTGATTATATTGGCACGGCTTGACACTAACACTTGCCAGCTTGCCCGGGGCAAGTAAAACAATGGTGGGGCAAGTGAAGACTGCTACCTGGTTGCCTGATCGGGCAAGTGTGCAACTTAGTGCACTATAACACAACACAAGATAAATTTGTCTTGAAGGCAGTCATTGCACTCTGCCTCTGTGTCTTTCCCTGCTTTCTAGCTATCTCTACCTATCTCTCTCCCAGGTCCATTTGGTTCCAAACTATCATTTTGCTGGGGTCAGGGACCACTGGGTCTGTGACCACTATGGGCTAATTAAGATGATGAATTTTAACTCTTGAGAGTCATTTTTACGTTCTCAAGAGTTACATCTGGTTAACCAACTTAGCTGGGGACCACCTGGAACCCTCTCAGGGACCACTGCTGGTCCCCGGACCAGTTGTTGAAAACCCCTGGTTTAAAGCACCCAAGTAGGAAGTAAACTTGAATGCAAAATTTACCATATATTTTTGGGGGGCAAGTGACCATGACCTGAGTGCAAGTAGAACCTGACTTGCACTTGCCCGATGGGCAAGTGCCTCGGAGACCTTAGTGTCAACCCCTGTATTGGCATGTTGTTTTTTTTTTTTTTTAGTTGCCGGTTCCTGCGTTCGTTCCTCGTCCCCTGGCAGCCCCCATCATGGCCGCCGGCAGCGTGAAGGCCGCTGCGTGGTCCAACAGCAGCAGCACGGCCCGGCGCCGGACCGCTCCTCCTCCTCCTCCTCACCCCCCTGCTACCCACGCAGACACGCCCAGCGGCTGGAGGCCAAGTGTCACGCCCTGGACACGGAGAACCAGCGGCTGCAGGCCGCTCTGGACAACACTGGTGAGTTCTGTTGGTCTGGAACCAGCAACTGTAAGTTCTGTTGGTTTTGAACCAGTGACTGTAAGTTCTGTTGGTCTTGAACCAGCGACTGTAAGTTCTGTTGGTCTTGAACCAGCGACTGTAAGTTCTGTTGGTCTTGAACCAGCGACTGTAAGTTCTGTTGGTTTTGAACCAGCGACTGTAAGTTCTGTTGGTCTTGAACCAGCGACTGTAAGTTCTGTTGGTCTTGAACCAGCGGCTCTCTGGACAAAACTGGTTAGTTCTGTTGGCCTTAAACCAGCGATTGTAAGCTCTGTTGGTCTTGAACCAGCAGCTTTAGGCCTTTCTGGACAACACCGGTGAGTTCTGTTGGTCTTGAAGTCGTTCTCTAGTTGGGCTTTGACCCCGTTGTCACGGTTATCGTACTGCAGGGGTTTTCAATACGGATGTGAAGCCTCGTTAATAATCGTATATTCATAAAACTACACGCAAATTTGAAATTTGCTGACATTTTAGCCCCACAGACTCCAAAACTAAAGATTTCTTTTGCTTTTGTCCACAATTCCAGGCTGGATTTTGGGGAACAAAACAGTCAAACATACAGATCAAAATGACCATTAATCTTCTATATTCTCTAGTTGTGTAGACTTGGGCTAATTCACATGATGAATATTTTACATCTGGTTAACCAACCTTCCATCATTTAGCCTGGGGACCACTTGGACCTCTCTCAACCACTGGCGGTTCCCAGACCACTTTTTGAAAACCACTGCTATTACCTTTCACGCATCCTGGGTGGGCAGGATGCACATTTGGGGCACCTCTGCCCCCCCTCTAGAATCCAGACCTGGACACCATAACACCAGCGTTAAAAACAGAAGCTAAACAACCTCCCATCTCCTCCAGGTCGTAAGCTCCAGCGGCTCCAGTCGGAGGTCCAGGACTTGGAGTCAGAGAACCAGAGCCTGCAGTCCTCCCTGGAGGAACAGAGGGTGAGGTCCAGACGTGTGGAGCAGCTGGAGGAGGAGAAACAGAGCCTGGAGCAGGAGAGTCTGGTTCTGGAGAGAGACAAGAGGAGGCTGGAGAAGGAGAACCGCAGACTGAGGCAGCAGGTCAGTCATACCTCCGACCGTCGACTATATCTCCTGGAGGTGTCATGAGTATTATCTGTGGAAGTGTCATGAGCAGTGTTGGTCAATATTACTTAGGAAAGTAACTTCTTTACTCGTTACCCCTTAGACAAAGTAATATCATTACTTATTACTGGAATCGAAGAGCAATATATTACATATTTTGTTATTACTTTCCCAAGTTCTCAACTCCCACCTTTGAAAAAAAACAGAGATGTACAACATGATCTGTTTAGCGATTTTTTTAAAAACTATTTCACAGTTGTTTTCAAAGACAGTTGAGGTCTTGTATTTAAAAAAATAAAATACAAAATAAAGCAGCAAGTGATTTGTAGTGTGCATAACTGTGCGCAGGATGGACTGGATCTACAATCTACTGCACATCTCTGTTGTTACAGTACCTGTCGATAGCTTGTAAATCTGTTCTATTTTTGCATGCAACAACAAGCTCATTTTAAAAAAGTAACTTGGCATTCCTTGCAAAGTAATGCATTACTTATTACCCATTTTTGCAGAGTAATCTCGTTACTTTACTTTTTGGAGCAAAAGTAATAATATTACAGTAATATGTAATCTAAAATTCGTTACTGCCCAACACTGGTCATGAGTGTTATCTACACGTTGTATATCTCCTGGAGGTGTCATGAGTATTATCCGTGGAAGTGCCATGAGTATTGTCTATATCTCTGGAGGTGTCATGAATATTATTATTTCTCCGGAGGCCTCCTGCAGCCCCTAGAGGCGTCAAAAAGACGAGATTTGTTTCCTGAGATGATCTAATTAAAGGCTAGCCTGGTCTAGCCCTCAATGATTTTGGCCTTGGGGGGCGGGGTGTCGTGGGATCCACACGGCGGAAGTGCTGCGCTCTGATTTGATCTCACTAACGTGTCGTCATCCCTGGCCCCTCCCACGCCCGTCCACTGCTGTTCTACGTCACATCATTTAGAGCGACGCCCACCCCGGAAGGTTCACTCCCACTTGAAGGCCACTTTCCAACGTGCGTTAGTCCAGGCTTTCCGTTTTCGCGCAAGGCGAACGAAAATGAAAGCCTGGGTGTCGAGGCTAATTAAAGGCAAATTGATGAAAAACATAAAAACAACAATGTAATTCGGATACATTGAAATTACATACAGTTTTGGGTCATAAAAATACCTCAGGGTACCCTCACGGTAACAACACCAACAACCTTGTTGTTGTTGTGATACTCTAAACCAGTGCTTTTTCAACCTGTTTCATACCAGGGCCCACTATTTATTCGGCATTTTAGCCACGGACCACCTGTGATGTTTAGTTGACTCTCGGACCCGAAAACAAGGATTTTCTGAAAGAAACCCACTGCTCTCTCTAAACCTGGCAGGCAGAGATCCACGAGTCCACGCTGGACGCCAGCACGGTGCGTGTGAGTGCCCTGGAGAGGGAGCTCCGCGCCCTGGGGAAGGAGGCGGAGGGGCTGAGGGAGACGGCAGAGAGGGTCCGAGGCCTGGAGAAGGACAACCGCCAGCGTGCCAAACAGGCTGCCATCGACCAGGGCACCCTGGCTACACTGAGAGAGGTAAGGGAACCAGTGTTGTTTGTTTGAGAATATTTTGGCTTTTTCTTAGTCTTAGTCTTTTCAGTAACACACATTTAGTCTTTTAGTCCCATTTAGTCTTCTGAAATTCATTTTTTTAGTCTTAGTCTAGTCGACGAAATATCAACATTGATTTAGTCTTAGTCTCATTCTTAGTCTTTATTTAGTCTTAGTCTTTTTTTTAGTCTTAGTCTTTCAGTCTTAGTCTTAGTAGTTTAGTCTTACATACACATGCATTGTAGGTTTATATGTTATACAGATTTATAGTTTTTAGTATGAAAGATGTCTTGTTTTATTTCTTTGTATAAAATTACTCCATTAGTAATAAGTCCCTTTCCTGAAAACGTATGCAATCTATACTGCAGATATGTTCACATAAGACACATCAAAGAACGAAAAAATAAGTTAAAAATGTTTCCTATTTCCATTAGTCTCAGGTTATGATTTAGTCTTCGTCTTAGTCTTAGTCTTTTGAAAACACACATCTTTTAGTCCCAATTAGTCTTTTGAAATTAATTTTTGTTAGTCTAGTCTTAGTCGACTAAATATCAAAAACCTTAGTCGACTTAGTCTTTAGTCTTTAGTCTTAGTCTTAGTCGACAAAAACAACACTGGAGGGAACCCTAACCTAAGCTAAATACCTAATTGGACGTGAAATCCCAAGTGCACAGATTTTTTTTTATCTATTACCAACGATTCATAAAGATCCTAGCACATGGACTATACCGCACGAAATCCCACCGGGTAGACCCATCGTCTCTGAATGTGGCAGTGAAACTTACCAAACGGCTGAATATATTGAACACTTTCTGAACCCTCTGTCCATAAAACACCAATCTTACATCAAGGACACTTAGGACTTTGTTGAAAAAAATCAAAGCCAACTGTACCACAGAATTCTCCACCGTCATGTTCAAAAAATATCGAGACAGTAAGCGCCCAGATGCAGAATTACTAGAATTACTACATCTAAATCTGACCAAAAAAGACTTTGAATTTAGCAATACATTTTATCTTCAAACAAAAGGTACAGCGATGGGGAAAAAGATTTGCTCCCTCCTATGCAAACATTTACATGGGAAGAAACAGCTCTAAAGAAATGTAGACTTATATCCACACAATATTTCAGTTTCCTAGATTCATAATTCATTAATATATTAATCACACACCATAGATCAATTACAATCAAGCAATGCGAGCTCAGAAAAAAATCAATTTCCTAGATGTTACGGTGTTCAAGGGACCAAACTTTAAGCGGGAAATTGGATCTTAAAGTTTACTTTAAAGACACACATGCACTTCTACATAAGACATCAGCCCGATGCTCAACCACCTCACAGACCTCACAGTCTGTAAGGTGGTTGAGGGTCGGGGGTTTAGGATTAGGGTTACGGTTGGAGAAGGGTAGGGTTTTGCTACAAACATGCCTAAACCCTTCTCTAACCCTCATCCTCACCATAACCGCAAGCATGTCGCAGCTGCGTGTCCAGCGCATGTTTTTGACCCCTCAATGTCACAACTCTTCTACTATGCGCCCATGCGCGGCGCATGTTATTGACGTAGAGTGTCGTTGCATCCGTCATTTCGTCCAGTGCAAAAAAAAAAAACTTGTCCAGTGCAAAAAAGTAATATGGCCTTTATGACCTTATTTGGACATGTAGGAGCTGGTGAATGAGAAGCTGAAGAGCCAGCAGAGAGACAACCAGCTGGAGAGACTGACCTACGACCTGGACATGAAAGAGAGACTGTCCTCTGAGCTGGACATGAAGGAGAGACTGTCCCACGACCTGGACATGAAGGAGAGACTGTCCTCTGACCTGGACATGAAGGAGAGACTGTCCTCTGACCTGGACATGAAGGAGAGACTGTCCCATGACCTGGACATGAAGGAGAGACTGTCCTCTGACCTGGACATGAAGGAGAGACTGTCCTCTGACCTGGACATGAAGGAGAGACTGTCCAACGACATGAAGGATATGGATCAGCAGGACTCGCCGCTGGGTGACCAGGAGTCACCGGACAACAGGTACTCACACACACACACAAACACACACTGTTTGCTATTCAAACAGTATGGTGCTGTGATCATCATGTGATCAATCATAGCGATTGTGTTTTCTATCATACATAAGTCAAATCCAGTGATGGGCAGTAGCTTGTTACAAGTAGCTAAGCTACATAGCTTAACTACATTTTCCCGTAACTTGTAGTGTAGGTTACTACATTTGCTCTGGGAATAGCTTGTAGTGAAGTTATACTAGCCTACTTGTTTCGAGTAGCTTGTAGTGAAGCTACACTACTTGTTTCGAGTAACAAGGATTGTAGCTTACTACATTTTCCCACACACATTTTCAAATTCCACCCATTTTTAATGGGTAGAAAACCTCTAATATACATCCCAAAACTTAAACATGCCACCATCATATGTTCAAACCCTCCGCTAAATTATTATCATTATGATTTTTACCCATATTGTTTTATTATTATGATTAGTATTTAGAAAGTTGTACATTAAGTTAAGATATATATTTATATTATGTAGTGATTATGTAGCAAGCTACATCAAGCTACTTTTGTCATGTAGCTTGTAGTGTTGCTTGCTACAAATCTCTGGCGATAGCTTGTTGTGTAGCTTAGCTGCATTTTTTCGAGAGTAACAAGTAGTGTAGGTAACTACATTTTCCCAGTAACTTGCCCATCACTGGTCAAATCAAGCTGTAATGAGGCACCCATGGTGGGATTGTGATCAGTGATAGACATACAGACCGCACAATTGCACGTGCAAGCGTGCACCAGACGATGTTGAGCATTACTAAGTGAGTAGTACCTGCCGATCATGCTAAAAAATGCTGATCACCTGAAATTAATGTTACAAATTAATGTTAATGTTCATCAAGGGCATTCATTCACCGTTATTCACCGTCAATAAGAGGGTTGAATGATGTGATAGATTGTGCATTTAACTCCAGTTGTTCCATCAGCAGGTTCAGCATGCTGCAGTCAGAGCTGGAGGCCTGTCTGAAGAGGTCCCTGCAGATCAAACAGGACAAGATGTCTGCCCTGGAGGAACGCCTGGAGGAGATGAGCAGCCTGAACCAGCAGCTGAAACACCAGCTCAAACAGGTGAGTTTACCTGTACAAGAGCTGAAACACCAGCTCAAACAGGTGAGTTTACCTGAACCAGCAGCTGAAACACCAGCTCAAACAGGTGAGTTTACCTGAACCAGCAGCTGAAACACCAGCTCAAACAGGTGAGTTTACAGGAGCTGAAACACCAGCTGAAACACCAGCTGAAACACCAGCTGAAACAGGCCAGCTGAAACACCAGCTGAAACAGGCGAGTTTACTGAACAAGAGCTGAAACACCAGCGGAAACAGGTGAGTTTATCTGAGCTGAAACACCAGCCAAAACACCAGCTGAAACAGGTGAGTTTATCTGAGCTGAAACACCAGCTGAAACAGGAGAATCTACAGGAGCTGAAACAGGTGAGTTTAGTCAGGGGTGTTTTTGCCATTAGGCAAACTAAGCCGTTGCCTGGGGTGACATGAGGGGAGGGCACCAGACATGCTTTAAAAGGATCCCAGGCTAATAAGCCTCTTATGGATAAATAGATTATACTTGTCCTCTATAACTAGAATTGAACATTTAAAACACTTATAATATGTTCTTTAGTTTAAAAATAGTTCATATTTTTATCCCTTGGGGTACCATACTGTGCCTGTCATAGATATGACGTCACAGGAGATTTTCCCTGGAACCCTCCCTTAAGTCCCACCCGTAGTATGTCTATTAGAAATCAGCAGATTTGCCCACGGATCATCACTAGATTAGGATGGATTAGGTTCAGTGGAATGGATAATTAATTAATATATTGGATAACCCACGGATGAAATAATGCTGGAAACAAATTAATGACATCTACCTATGGCTATGAGCTATAATCTCACAGTGCAGTAGCCTATGTATTATTTCCCTTCAGGCAGAATAGATGTCACCTATATCGGTGGAAGGACCCACAGCAACAGAGCAGTTAGCTGCTCGGCTACTGATAGCATGGTAACAGGCAGCTGAGAGTATTAACACACACTAACACCGGGTATTAGGGTTAGGGCGGGGGTCAGCAAGCGCCCAGGAGCCGCATGCAGCTCTAGAACACAGCCCTTGTGGCTCAGTGACTGTAGGGTGATCCGCCAACATACAGTAATATAAACATTTCAGTCACTGACAGCACCCAACACGCCATGCACTGTCTGACAGTTACATCACCAGTTAACATAACGCTTGTTGGCCATGCCACAAAAGCCCAGTACGTATCAGAGGTCAAGATCGAACCACTCTTTTTACTTGGGTATAATATATCATTAATATATCTTAGATGTTGTGTGGACATGATAAAACCGTTTCCCCATTCTGTGTTTCCTAGAAATGGAGGTCTGAAAACATCATTAAACACGGTGAAACACAACTTGATGACATCATCAAGTTGTGTTTCACCACCTTAATGATTTTTCTTTTAGGACCTTTTTTTCTGAGAGTCTACAAATGGAACCAAATGGACTCGCCAGGGTCCTTTGGTCCACATTTGTACACTCTCAGAAAAAAAAGAAGAAAATGGGTGGATTTCCCCAGACAGATTTTGAATTGAATTTTTGGTCGAAAATGGCTCTTTCAACATCTTTTGTTGCCCACCCCTGGGTTAGGGTCAGGAGTTACGCTAAACTCTAACACTAAAACAGGAGGGAATATGTGTTTGGAGTGTGTCCTGGTGAGGTCATGTGACTCGTGTCAGATGGGAGTGAAGGATTTATTGGTTCGTTGTGATGTAAGAACTAGAGTACTGAGAGGGGTCAGCAACCTGCGGCTCAGGAGCCGCATGCGGCTTCAGAACACAGCCCTAGTGGCTCAGTGGCTGTAGCATTATTACATACACACTGGGCTCTAGAACACAGCCCTAGTGGCTCCCTGGCTGTAGCATTATTACATACACACTGGGCTCTAGAACACAGCCCTAGTAGCTCCCTGGCTGTAGCATTATTACATACACACTGGGCTCTAGAACACAGCCCTAGTGGCTCAGTGGCTGTAGCATTATTACATACACACTGGGCTCTAGAACACAGCCCTAGTGGCTCCCTGGATGTAGCATTATTACATACACACTGGGCTCTAGAACACTGCCCTAGTGGCTCCCTGTAGCATTATTACATACACACTGGGCTCTAGAACACAGCCCTAGTGGCTCAGTGGCTGTAGCATTATTACATACACACTGGGGCTCTAGAACACAGCCCTAGTGGCTCAGTGGCTGTAGCATTATTACATACACACTGGGGCTCTAGAACACAGCCCTAGTGGCTCAGTGGCTGTAGCATTATTACATACACACTGGGCTCTAGAACACAGCCCTAGTGGCTCCATGGATGTAGCATTATTACATACACACTGGGCTCTAGAACACAGCCCTAGTGGCTCAGTGGCTGTAGCATTATTACATACACACTAGGGCTCTAGAACACAGCCCTAGTGGCTCAGTGGCTGTAGCATTATTACATACACACTGGGCTCTAGAACACAGCCCTAGTGGCTCAGTGGCTGTAGCATTATTACATACACACTAGGGCTCTAGAACACAGCCCTAGTGGCTCAGTGGCTGTAGCATTATTACATACACACTGGGCTCTAGAACACAGCCCTAGTGGCTCCCTGGATGTAGCATTATTACATACACACTGGGCTCTAGAACACAGCCCTAGTGGCTCCATGGCTGTAGCATTATTACATACACACTGGGCTCTAGAACACAGCCCTAGTGGCTCCATGGCTGTAGCATTATTACATACACACTGGGCTCTAGAACACAGCCCTAGTGGCTCAGTGGCTGTAGCATTATTACATACACACTGGGGCTCTAGAACACAGCCCTAGTGGCTCCATGGCTGTAGCATTATTACATACACACTGGGCTCTAGAACACAGCCCTAGTGGCTCCATGGCTGTAGCATTATTACATACACACTGGGCTCTAGAACACAGCCCTAGTGGCTCCATGGCTGTAGCATTATTACATACACACTGGGGTGATCCGCCAACATTTTAGTCACTGACAGCACCCAACACGCCATGCACTGTCTGACAGTTACATCACCAGTTAACATAACGCTTGTTGGCCATGAACGCTTGTTGGCCATGCCACAAAAGTCCAGTACGTATCAGAGGTCAAGATCGAACCACTCTTTTTACTATAGTATACTATATCATTAATATATCTTAATGATGTTGTGTGGACATGATAAAAACGTTTCCCCATTCTGTGTTTCCTAGAAATGGAGGTCTGAAAACATCATTAACATGGTGAAACACAACTTGATGACATCATCAAGTTGTGTTTCACCACCTTAATGATTTTTCTTTTAGGACCTTTTTTTCTGAGAGTCTACAAATGGAACCCACCAGGGTCCATTTGGTTCACATTTGTACACTCTCTGAAAAAAAAAAAAAAAAGAAGAAGAAAATGGGTGGAATTCCCCAGACAGATTTTGAAGTGATTTTTTGGTCGAAAATGGCGCTTTCAACATCTTTTGTTGCCGACCCCTGGGTTAGGGTTAGGAGTTACGCTAAACTCTAACACTAAAACAGGAGGGAATATGTGTTTGGAGTGGATCCTGGTGGGGTCATGTGACTCGTGTCAGATGGGAGTGAAGGATTTATTGGTTTGTTGTGATGTAAGAACTAGAGTACTGTATAGGACAGGGGTCAGCAACCTGCGGCTCAGGAGCCGCATGCGGCTCCAGAACACAGCCCTATAGTGGCTCAGTGGCTGTAGCATTATTACATACACACTGGGCTCTAGAACACAGCCCTAGTGGCTCAGTGGCTGTAGCATTATTACATACACACTGGGCTCTAGAACACAGCCCTAGTGGCTCAGTGGCTGTAGCATTATTACATACACACTGGGCTCTAGAACACAACCCTAGTGGCTCAGTGGCTGTAGCATTATTACATACACACAGGGGCTCTAGAACACAGCCCTAGTGGCTCAGTGGCTGTAGCATTATTACATACACACTGGGCTCTAGAACACAGCCCTAGTGGCTCAGTGGCTGTAGCATTATTACATACACACTGGGCTCTAGAACACAGCCCTAGTGGCTCCCTGGATGTAGCATTATTACATACACACTGGGCTCTAGAACACAGCCCTAGTGGCTCAGTGGCTGTAGCATTATTACATACACACTGGGCTCTACCGTTCCGTAAAATACGGAATCGTTCCTTAATTCAGCATAAAATGATGCGTTCCGTATTGAATCGTTACGGAACGCGGTTTGTTCCGTATTTTCCTTAATGCCATGTGCGATCCGTCGCACAAACATCAACACTGAATTTAACAGTAGTGAACGAAACAAAACAGGAGATATATTTAAGACAGCACAATTGCTCTGCGGTGAGTGCACACAGGACTTCTCACGAGCAGAAACCAAACCAAAACCTCCCCGTGGCTGCAGATCCGCATGTGTGTGCGCGGTGCACTGGTATCGCTGCTGCTCTGTGTGCCAAATTCTGCCGTACCCAGAGCCGTAGCCTTAGAGAGTTGCGCAAACTCCCAGAGCCATAGAGTAAGAGAGTTATGCAAACTCCCCACAACAACTGTCACAGACTCTGTTCTCATGACTGAAACTGCACCCAGAGATCGATTTGATGTTAAGTACTTTTTCTATTTCCCTGCCTAATGCTGCTGATGTGGGCATATGCCTATAGCCAGGCTATATATAGGCTAATATTTGGTTGATTGTTTATTAGTAAAGTCTAATAAATGTGTGTGTATTCAATACAGATTTTGCCCATTTAACAAACTTAGATTTAAGAAAGATTCTTAAGGTTATAAAGACAATGGACTATTGTTCATAATGGATTAAAGTATACAGTGCAATAGGCCTATACCGGCCTACCGCTTCCTTACTGACCACAGTAAACAGGCCTTAACTGACCCAGAGGTTAATATGGTATGTGAAATCATCACTCCATCTTCATCCGCTTATCCGTAGTTGGGTCATGGGGGCAACAGCTCCGCCAGAAACCCCAGACATTCCTAACCTAACGGCCCCACGTCGCGGCCGTAGAAGTGTTCCTTATTTCCAGATCTCAAAGTTGGCAACCCTAGCTCTAGAACACAGCCCTAGTGGCTCCCTGGATGTAGCATTATTACATACACACTGGGCTCTAGAACACAGCCCTAGTGGCTCAGTGGCTGTAGCATTATTACATACACACTGGGCTCTAGAACACAACCCTAGTGGCTCAGTGGCTGTAGCATTATTACATACACACTGGGCTCTAGAACACAACCCTAGTGGCTCAGTGGCTGTAGCATTATTACATACACACTGGGCTCTAGAACACAGCCCTAGTGGCCCAGTGGCTGTAGCATTATTACATACACACTGGGCTCTAGAACACAGCCCTAGTGGCTCAGTGGCTGTAGCATTATTACATACACACTGGGCTCTAGAACACAGCCCTAGTGGCTCCCTGGCTGTAGCATTATTACATACATATTGGGCTCTAGAACACAACCCTAGTAGCATTATTACATACACACTGGGCTCTAGAACACAGCCCTAGTGGCTCAGTGGCTGTAGCATTATTACATACACACACTGGGGTGATCCGCACCAAAATAATATAAACATTTCAGTCACCCAAAACGCGTTGCGCTGTCTGACAGTTGCCAGTTAAAGTAGCACTTGGCCATGTCAAAAAAGCCCAGCAGTTATGAGAGGTGGAGCTTTCAATCTGAACCACCCATTTTTAAACCAACGGTTTACTCAGTTTCCTATGTCATTAATGTACCTTAGAGATGTTGTGTGGACTAGAAATGGAGTTCTGTAAAACTCCTTTATTTTTATTTTTTTTAGAAACTCCATTTCTGAAGAAAGGTTGTGTTTCACCATGGTAATGATTTTTCTTTGAGGACCTTTTTTTCTGAGAGTGTGCAAATGGAACCAAATGGACCCGCCAGGGTCCATTTGGTTCACATTTGCACACTCTCAGGAAAAAAATAATAAAATGCGGCTCCAGACAGATTTTGAATTTAATTTTGGGTCGAAAATGGCTCTTTCAACATCTTGGGTTGCCGACCCCTGGTATAGGAGAATAGAGACACTCCCGTTGACTCCAATTCTACGGCTGAACAGAGACGGCTATTGGCTGAAAATCACACATGACAATGGCTATTGAAAAGCACACGTGATCTAGTAGGAGGAGGAATTAGAGTTCCAAACAAACGACTCTGCCCATCCAGCTCTATTGACAGCAGATCAACAGACCTCTCGTCACTTTAGTGAATAATGATTTGTTATTAGGGGTGGGACTCGATTATATATTTTTTATCTAATTAATTTGAAGCGTTGTAATTAATTAATCTCAATTAATTGCATACCAATATTTGACCCAAGAAGCATTTTTTGTCAATTAAAACAGGCTGGTATAGCGTGTGAGAGTTTTTCTAAATCACAAAGTGTCAACACAGTTGGTTAACCAGATCAAAATTTGAAACCAAATGGACCCTTGCGGGTCCATTTGGTTTCATGTTTACGCTCTCAAGAGTTAAAATATTCACCATCTGCATTAGCCCTTGTCTACACAACTAGAGAATGTAGAAGATTAATGGTCATTTTGATCTGTATGTTTGACTGTGTCTTTGTTTCTGAAATCCAGCCTGGAATTGTGGACAAAAGCAAAAGAAATCTTTAGTTTTGGGGTCTGTGTGGCGATTAAAATGAGTTAATTTTGTTAATCGCGTTATTGTTTCTGTGATTAATTAATCTCAATTAATCAGTTAAAGTCCCAGCCCTATTTGTTATGTAACTGGCTTTAGTTAATGTGTATTATTAGAAAACAGGCTGTGTTGTGATGCAGTGCTTCGCTATGTAGGCCAACGTTTGGAACTTTGCAGAGCTCCAGTGCAGGTGCGAGATCAACGCGTGTCGCCAGTATCCCTATTTATAGTACGCTAGTGAGAACCACAATGAGTCAGCGTTGTTTCACTAGGGTTCTCACATCAGCCGATGTGAAGAATTTAGAAAAAAAAGTAAGCATGGATGGATTACACTTAGGGAAAAAAAGGTCCATGTCTGTTCCAGAAATGGAATCCTCATTCATTTTCCTCATAGACTTTTCGAAAATGTTTCATAAAAACACGATTGTAACGCGGACAAAACCAAGGCGGATCGTGACAAATCATGACAACAAACTAGGGCTGTTGAATGATTAAAATTTTTAATCAAATTAATCA
>CM076973.1:2246290-2258790 GCA_039105355.1 Benthosema pterotum | reverse complement strand
AAAGCTCTGAAGGAGGAGCAGGAGAAGATGGTTGTGGAGAAGGAGCAGCACCGTCTGAGTGCTGCAGAGTGTAGGAGACTGAGGGACGAGAAGGACTGGTGAGGCACGCACGCACACACACACACACACCACACCGTCTGAGTGCTGCAGAGTGTAGGAGACTGAGGGACGAGAAGGACTGGTGAGGAACACACACACACACACACACACACACACACACACACACACACCACCGTCTGAGTGCTGCAGAGTGTAGGAGACTGAGGGACGAGAAGGACTGGTGAGAGTGGCGCACGCATGCGCGCGCACACACACACACACACACACACACACACACACACACACACACACACACACACACACACACACACACACACATCACACCGTCTGAGTGCTGCAGAGTGTAGGAGACTGAGAGACGAGAAGGACTGGTGAGGAACACATGCGCACACACACAGGGGGGGCAGGAGAAAATGGCATGGGGCGTGTGCGTAAACCATCAATAATAACATCAGCTGTTGGACCCTAATTTGGTTTCATGTTTACACTCTCAAGAGTTAAAATATTCATCATGTGAATTAGCCCAAGTCTACACATCAAGGTATGGATTTGGGGTAAATCCTGCGATATACTAGCCTCATGTCCAGGGGGTGTACTTGTACATCAAGCTGCCTCACGCTACAGAAACAGGAGATAGGCTCCTGACCTATATGGGCCTCAATGGCTCAGCCGGGCTTCATGACATCATGGCCTGGCAAGGCTACTTACTTACTTACTACACAACTAGAGAATGTATGTTCTGTATGTTTCACTGTTTTGTTTTCTCTGAATTCCAGCCTGTTATTGGGGACGAAAGCAAAAGAAGTCTTTAGTTTTGGGGTCTGTGGGGCTAATATGTCATCAAATGGTGGTCCGTGGCTCAAATTCTGAATAAATAGTGTGCGATGGTATGAAAAAGGTTTTAAACCCCTGATCTACCTTGAGTCCTGTGACATGATGCGTAATCATCTTGATTTTTGTCATTGATGCCCCCCTTTAATACATTTCACATTTCAGTATCAGTACACTATTAAAATATGATGTGTGTAGCTACTAAAATACCTGCATTTGAATAAAGACAACCTGCAGGAATGTAAACTGTTGGAAGGGAAGGCAACCTCTACGGGGAAATGTAGAGAGAGAGAAAGATTAATTAGCAGCATAGCAACAGAAACAGTAAGAATGAAACATTTACACACCATAAAGCAGACTGTAATTATCACCTCAGTGAGTGTATCCCCCAAGCTGTCAACTCCCTGGCATGAATACGTCGGGGAATCAGGGGCGGATCTAGGCATGGGCATGGTCGGGCAATGCCCCCCCTAAATGCCCTGACTGCCCCACCAAACATGATGGCATGCAAAACAACCCAAGATATTTCAAATTAAAGTGCTTATATTTAAACTGATGTGAAACCCTACTACTGCTACTAACTAACTACAGCTGTGTCACCACTAAACCAACAGCATTTCATCATTGAAAACAGAAAACTCTCTGAGTCAGACCTTTAGCTTTATGCATGCTGCGTGTCTGTTGCAACTTCAACAACAACTGATGTTATTATTGATGCTTAATTGCCTAATAAAAGTCCTGTAACCAAAAATGGTATGGGTGCGACTTCATCGGCCGTGGCGTGAAGCGACACGGGCGATGAAGCCACACCCATACCATTTTCTCCTGCCCCCCCTGCGTTACATCCGCCCCTGCGGGGAATGTGGGAAAAATGTGTAGTGTAACCGGAGAAAGAGACAGCAACGCTATCTCTAGAGGAAAGTAGAGACAGCATTGCTTCTACTCTGATGCTGCAGCTGTTTCCAACGCTTGCTTTGTCCTGCAGAGGGTCCAGAACTTTGTTGTTCATAATGAGCCAATAGAGTGGAGGTGAGGTGGAGTTAGAGTCTGTTTTTAAACAAATCTGTCTACAAACACAGTGTTTGTACAGTACACAGACCATTCAAAACAGTATACAGACCAAAATGACCATTAATCTTCTACATTTTCTAGTTGTGTAGACATACAGATAGATAATTCACATGATGAATATTTTAACTCTTGAGAGTGGTCCAAATGGACCTTGAGAGGGTAAACCAAATGGACCCTTGCGGATCCGTTTGGTTTCTTGTTTGGTTTCACGTTTGGTTTCACGTTTGCGCTCTCAAAGAGATCTGGTTAACCAACATTCCATTGAGCTGGGGACCACCTGGAACCCTCTCAGGGACCACTGGTGGTCCCCTGTACCGCTGGTTGAAAACTCTTCTCCCTCGTCAGGCTGAACCAGACGTACCGTCAGCTCCTGAAGGACCAGGAGGAACTCTCTGAGGACCACAAGCAGCTGAAGACTCATCTGAACGCCGTGAAGCTGCAGAACACTCACCTGGGAGCAGATTACAACGCTCTGAGGGAGCAGTGTCAGCTGCTGGACATCACCTCCACCAAGCTCACCAACCAGTGTGAGGTACGACCATGTTCTGATAGATTAATACCTCCACCAAGCTGACCAACCAGTGTGAGGTACGACCATGTTCTGATAGATTAATACCTCCACCAAGCTGACCAACCAGTGTGAGGTACGGACATGTTCTGATAGATTAATACCTCCACCAAGCTCACCAACCAGTGTGAGGTACGACCATGTTCTGATAGGTTAATACCTCCACCAAGCTGACCAACCAGTGTGAGGTACGACCATGTTCTGATAGGTTAATACCTCCACCAAGCTGACCAACCAGTGTGAGGTACGACCATGTTCTGATAGGTTAATACCTCCACCAAGCTGACCAACCAGTGTGAGGTACGACCATGTTCTGATAGGTTAATACCTCCACCAAGCTGACCAACCAGTGTGAGGTACGACCATGTTCTGATAGGTTAATACCTCCACCAAGCTGACCAACCAGTGTGAGGTACGACCATGTTCTGATAGATTAATACCTCCACCAAGCTGACCAACCAGTGTGAGGTACGACCATGTTCTGATAGATTAATACCTCCACCAAGCTCACCAACCAGTGTGAGGTACGACCATGTTCTGATAGGTTAATACCTCCACCAAGCTGACCAACCAGTGTGAGGTACGACCATGTTCTGATAGATTAATACCTCCACCAAGCTGACCAACCAGTGTGAGGTACGACCATGTTCTGATAGATTAATACCTCCACCAAGCTGACCAACCAGTGTGAGGTACGACCATGTTCTGATAGGTTAATACCTCCACCAAGCTGACCAACCAGTGTGAGGTACGGACATTTCTGATGTATTAACGTGTGCGCGTTAGTTCTTTTCTGCTATTGCCACGGCTCAAGCTAGTGCATTCGGTAAAAAAAAACAACCTTATTTTGAAGCGCCAGATCTCCTAAACAGGATGTGCGATGACGTCATGCTGTTTCTGGTGTCTTGACTAACCTGTCCTCTGACGATCTGAGCAAAAAGTTCTGGGTCAAAAGTCAGGAGGTGACATTTAGCCCTAGTGGATCTACCGGTGCGATCCACGGCATTCAGGGGGTGATTCCAGGAAAGGCTTTTGAATGCATTGGATTGAATGGGTGCGAATAAGACAAAAAAAAAATTGTCCCATTCACCCAAATTGTCCCAAATGAAAGTCAGCCACGGGATCTTTATCAGACGATGCGCTCGGACTAATAGATGGATTAAAGAATGAATCTACATTTCGTCGTGTTCTGCGCGTTCATCGTGTTGGGCAAGCGTTGTCCCGCGGTAAGAACATGAAGAGCGCGTGGTCGGCGATAAAACTATTAACACATGTTCTGATGTATTAACACATGTTCTGATGTACACTATGACCATGTTTTCCCATTTCGTGAGCAGAGCGAGCACAAGTTAAGCAATTGTTTTGCGGTGGGCGGTGGATGTAGAGTTCTATAGATGGAGGGTAGTGATGTCATTAAAAAATGTTCTAATCATTAGAACAGGGGTGCCCAACCTTTTTTGACCCAAGATCTACTTTTCAGCAGCCAACCCCTCCGGGATCTACCAGTCTAATATCAACATTTCAAACCACACGCATCGTTGCCAGCCTGCAGTAACTTCACAACAACACAACACTACTTTGTTTTACCACTTTACTTTATGTCCATATAAGCATAAAGTACAACAGACTTGTCATAAATAGGCCTACAACAGTACAACATAAGTACAACAGACATGGACAAACACTGCCATTGCATTTTCTTATCCACCGCCTTTTTTTTCTTTCCCCCCCACATCTCCCGAGATCTACTTGAGATCAGGCCGAGATCTACCGGTAGATCCCGATCTACTGGTTGGGCTCCCCTGCATTTGAATATGTTCAAATCATTAGAACATGTTCTAATCATTAGAATATGTTCTAGTCTTTAGAACATGGCCGTAGTGCAGGGTTCTAATGTACTACCTCCATCATATAAGCTCACCAACCAGTGTGAGGTTCTATTATATGTTCTGTTATATTACATACAGTACTCATTTCTAGTATTGATTTCTGCTGTTACAACATGACACTCATCTAAATTATCAGCTTATAACAGTGTAAACATTTAGTCACTGCGTCAAAAAAATAATAATAATAATAATTCCAAGGGTCAAAGTTTATGAGATGGAAACAGCAACATGGACTCTTATTAAATACAATGTGTACTTTTTTAGAATTCCAGTACAGAAATAGGTGACAGTATTTATTATTAACCTTTTGGATGATGGCGTTCCTATTCTGGGCATGTATTCTGATGCTGAAAATAGTTTTAAACTCCTGGGAAACATAAAGCAGCTGATCTGCAAACTGTGTGTGTGTGCGTGTGTGCGTGGGTGCGTGCGTGCGTGCGTGCATGCTGTGTGTGTGTGTGTGTGTGTGTGTGTGTGTGTGTGTGTGTGTGTGTGTGTGTGTGTGTGTGTGTGTGTGTGTGTGTGTGTGTGTGTGTGTGTGTGTGTGTGTGTATCTCCAGCTCCTCTCTCAGCTCAAAGGGAACCTGGAGGAGGAGAACAAACATCTTCTCTCTCAGATCCAGAGCCTGATGCTGCAGAACCAAACGCTGCTGGAGCAGAACATGGAGAGCAAGGACCTGTTCCACGTGGAGCAGAGACAGTACATGTATGTAACATCTAAGGCTGTTGAAAATAGTTAATTAATGGGATTAAATTAATTTTGTTGATTAATCTGATTAAAATTTTTAACGCAATTAACTCATGTGCACGCTGACTCAACCCACTGAGCATTTTCTCATTGAAAGAAATGGGTAGAGCACAGATTTACGGAGACATATAGCTGTGTGTCTCCCTCTAACCAGAGCCATAGAGTATAGCTGGAGGATCTCCAAGCATTGAGGGCTTGTAGATCACCTATTTTGATCAATATTTTAAAGTTAAATGGTTATTTTTGTCACAGATTCTGTTTCTTTTTTAAATGTTGAAATCCTGTACAAGAAAACATGGCATATTTTGGACATAGTTCGAATGGTGATTAATCATGATTAAATTAATTTTGAAGCTGTGATTAATTTGATTAAAAATTTTAATCATTCAACAGCCCTAGTACAGACCAATTAACATGATCTAACTATTACACTACATGGAACTTGATCTAATAACTATTACATGATCATGGCTCAAATGCTGAATAAATAGGTTGTCCCGGGATCAAAACGGTAGAAAACCACTGCACCAGGGGAAGCAGCGCTCTGCTGTTGGTAACGGAAAGAGCGTAGAGTGACCTAAAAGTGTGTGTGTGGCCTATATATTCACTGATACACTCCTCTGCTGTGTGTGTGTGTGTGTGTGTGCGTGTGTGCGTGTGCGTGCGTGTGCGTGTGCGTGTGTGAAGAAAGAGACAGGCAGAATGACACACTAACATGAGAACTGAAATAGACAAACACACTGTATGCTCCAGTTGTAGAATGATTTTATTACCCTGTTAAACTACAGCATGTCACAAACTTTAATTGCATCAACGCTGACGAAAACTGACTCAAACTAAGTCAACTACACTAAAATAAGTAAAGACTAAGACTTAATATATCAGCAATCGACCTGTGCAGTGACGTCACCGCCCGTTCCAGAAACGTTTTCCCCGTTCATAGACTTTTAGAAAATAATTTTCATCTTAGAAATTATTTGATTGTCCCAAAAGTTTGTGTGTGTGCCATCATAATTCGTCACGACCCGAGTTGGCTTTGTCGGCGTTGTAATCATCTTTATATAAATTATTTTCGAAAAGTCTATGAGAAAAATGAATGGGGAAAACACTTCTGGAACCGGGGCGGTGACGTCACTGCACAGGTCTATTTCATCAACAAATAGAGACCTGTGCAAAAAAATATTAGAGAGACTTGTGGATTTTGTACTGTACTCTGAACATAGCAGATCTATAAGATCACTCTGTGAGCTTATAAATGGTAAATGGTGCATTTATAGCCTTACTTTACCCCAAATAGTACCTTCATATTAAGATCAAGCAAGCCATTACAGGGGAATTCCACCTATTTTCAACATTTTACCGTCATTAATACACAGTACCTTAGAGATGTTGTGTGGACGTAATAAAAACATCCTTCCGTTTCCTAGAAATGGAGGTCTGAGTAAAAATCATTAACATGGTGTCATCCAGATGTGTTTCACCATGTTAATGATTTTTGTTTTCAAAACCTCTTTTTGAGAATGTACAAAATGGGACCAAATGGACCCATGTGTATGCTGTCGGGAAAATGGGTGTAATCCCCCTTTATTGTTTGTGAATGTCATTTAGGCACACACAGTCATATGTTAATCATGGTTCTGCTTTGTGCACCAACGCTGTGTGTGTGTGTGTGTGTGTGTGTGTGTGTGTGTGTGTGTGTGTGTGTGTGTGTGTGTGTGTGTGTGTGTGTGTGTGTGTGTGTGTGTGTGTGTGTGTGTGTGTGTGTGTGTGTGTGTGTGTGTGTGTGTGTGTGTGTGTGTGTGTGTGTGTGTGTTACAGAGATAAGCTCAATGAACTGAGGAGGCAGAAAGAGAAGCTGGAGGAGAAGATCATGGACCAGTACAAGTTCTACGAACCCTCACCTCCACGCAGGTCAGTAACCCTCAGGGACCACTGGTTCCAGGTGGTCCCCAGGCTTAATGATGGACAGTTGGTAACCAAATGGACCCTTATAGATCGGTAACTCTTGAGAGCGTTAAAATGAAACCAAATGGATTTGGTTTCATTTGGTTTCATTATAACGCTCTCTAACCAAAGAGTTACATCTGTCAACTTTCTATTATTCATCCTGGGGACCACCTGGAACCCTCTGAAGTACCACTAGTGGTCCACGGACCACTAGTTGAAAACCACTGTCTTAAAAGAATCTCTGGCAAATTAGACAAATATGCCCTTAATAAACAAATAAAAAACACCTTTATTCTTAATAATAATAACAATCTTCCTCTCCTTCCAGGCGCGTCAACTGGATCGCCCTGAAGATGAAGAAACTCATCAAGTCTCGGAGCCGCGAGCGCGTCAGCGAGCGCGGCGGCCTGCGACCGGCCGCGTCCCCGCCGTGCTCGGGCTCCTGCTGCGACGGCGGGGTGGTCCACGGCGGTCCCCAGCAGGACAACGGCGGCTCTGACGAGTCGGGAGGGTCGGCGGGCGACGGCCTCTCCCCCCGGCGCAGCGCCAGTGAGTATCTGAACCACGACAGAGCTCCTCTGATTGAGCAGGATCACCGGTCAGCCTTGACCTCCTACCAGCTGAAAAGAGACATTTACTGCAGAGCGCTCAAAACCTGCCGCTGAACGCTGGACGAATCCACCGGTCATCAGGGCTGGACTGGGACTAAAAAAATTTGGCCCGGTCATTTTATGCGTGAATTTGGCCCAGACCGGCCCATTTCTGCGTGAATTTGGCCCAGATCGGCCCGTTTTTGCGTGAATTTGGCCCAGACCGGCCCATTTCTGTGTGAATTTGGCCCAGACCGGCCCATTTCTGTGTGAATTTGGCCCAGACCAGCCCATTTCTGTGTGAATTTGGCCCAGACCGGCCCATTTCTGTGTGAATTTGGCCCAGACCGGCCCATTTCTGTGTGAATTTGACCCAGACCGGACCATTTCTGTGTGAATTTGGCCCAGACCGGACCATTTCTGTGTGAATTTGGCCCAGACCGGCCCATTTCTGTGTGAATTTGGCCCAGACCAGACCATTTCTGTGTGAATTTGGCCCAGACCGGCCCATTTCTGTGTGATTTTGGCCCAGACCGGACCATTTCTGTGTGAATTTGGCCCAGACCGGCCCATTTCTGTGTGAATTTGGCCCAGACCGGCCCATTTCTGTGTGAATTTGGCCCAGACCGGACCATTTCTGTGTGAATTTGGCCCAGACCGGCCCATTTCTGTGTGAATTTGGCCCAGACCGGACCATTTCTGTGTGAATTTGGCCCAGACCGGCCCATTTCTGTGTGAATTTGGCCCAGACCGGCCCAAAACAAAATAATCAAAATAATTGGTACAAACCAACAGACCTACACAAGCCTTTGCTGCTCTCACAAGGATGATGGTGGCGAAAGGATCCAAGATAGAACAGGGGTTATTTGTCACTCACTGATACAGGTACAATGCGTCTGTATTATTTTTTTATTTTTTAGCACCCCCTAGTGGCCCCCTATGGTCGCAGCTCCCTGAGCTCCCTGTACTCCCTATGGCCAGTCCGACCGTGCCGGTCATTCCTAAACCTCCCACTGAACGGTGGACAGTCCACTGGTCATTCCCAGTAAGGTTTACTCATATCATAACCCACTGGTTTCCTTCATAATATCCTAAACCCTTTTTGATACCAGCGCTCACTATTTATTCACCATTTGAGTCAGGGACCACCATTTGATGACATTTTCACCACACTGTAGTGTAAACCCACAGAGACAGATAAGGGGTCCAGACCTGCGTGTCAAACATGGACACGTCTGTTCTTAATCCTCCATGACAGAACGCGCTTCACGTCTTCTCCCTGTACTGTACTGTACTGTATTGACCCCATTAGTCCATCGCCATTGATCTACTGTACTGTGTCTGTGTGCGTGCGCGTGCGTATGTGCGTGTGTGTGTGTTGATGGTGACTCCATGAATATGACTGAAAAAAAGTGTTAACTTTTCCTTGCGTTTAAACTGCGCAGTGACGTCTCCGCCCTGTGAGGTGTTTTCCCCATTCATTTTTCTCATAGACTTTTGAAAATAATTTAAATAAAGACAAAGCCAACTCGGGTCGTGACAAATCATGATGACACGCACAACATCATCATATAATATCCAATTAGCAAGAAGTAGAAAACGGCATGAACACTTTTTGTTTTGTTTTTCATCTTAGAAATTATTTGATCGTCCCAAAACATTGTGTGTGCCGTCCCGATTCGTCACGACCCGAGTTGGCTTTGTCCGCGGCGTGATCGTCTTCATATAAATTATTTTCGAAAAGTCTATGAGAAAAATGAATGGAGAAAACACTGTTGCATGCTGTGGTGAACACCATGTTCACTAACATGGTGGTGAACAGTCCTCTCAGCTGTGTTGTTGTTGTTGTTGGTGTGTGTTAATCAGTGGTGTAAAGTAACCAAATACATTTACTTAAGTATTTAAAGTATTTGTACTTGACTGACCTGAGTATTTCTGATGTCCAACACTTGTGGCTCCACTACACCTCAGAGGCAAATGTACTTTTAGTTTAGTTTCTTAAAACAGTGTTTTTCAACCTTTTTCATACCAGGGCCCACATTTTATTCAGAATTGGAGCCACGGAGGAGGACCACCATTTGATGACATTTTAGCCCCACAGACCCCAAAACTAAAGATTTGTTTTGCTTTTGTCCACAATTCCAGGCTGGATTTGGGAAACAAAACGGTCAAACATATACAGTGTAGATCATAAATGACCATTAATCTTCTACATTCTCTAGTTGTGTAGACTTGGGATAATTCACATTATCCAGATGTAACTCTAAAAGAGTTACATCTGGTTAAACAACTTTCCATCATTTAGCCTGGGGACCACCTGGAAGGACCATTGGTTGAAAACCACTTTCTTAAAAGAATCTCTGGCAAACAAGACAAATGTGCCTTAAAATATTATAAACTACAGCCCTCTGTAGATAGTACAATAAACAAATAAAAACACCTTCATTTATTTTATTTATTTAACTCAACAGGTCCCGCTGTATGGAATATAGTATGAAATGCACATTATAACAAAAAACAACATAATACGTCCTAACTTTAATATCAGTGTCAAAGCCGTGTTTTAAATATTTTTATGATCATGTGCATTCCATATTATATATTTCATAGAGCTGCACCACACATGGACGTGTGACATCATCAAAATGCGACTGGAGCTGTTCCAATGGAGTGAAGGATTCTCTACTTTATGAAAGAAATAAAATATTGAAGGTGTTTTATGTTTGTATGGTGTTTTAAGGCATATTTGTTGCAATAGCCAGAGATACCTTTAATAATAGATGATCTACAATCTACAAGATCTACAAGCTCATAGCTAGGAGTGATACTTCTACTTTAAGTAAAAGTACTTTGAGTACTCTTTCCACCACTGGTGTTAATGTATCTCATCCTTCCTTCTTTCCTTAATTCCTTCCCTCATTCCTCCACTCCTTGTGTGCATTCTCTCCTCACATTCACTCTCCTCTCCTCTCCTCTCCTCTCCTCTCCTCTCCTCTCCTCTCCTCTCCTCTCCTCTCCTCTCCTCTCCTCTCCTCTCCTCTCCTCTCCTCTCCTCTCCTCTCCTCTCCTCTCTCCTCTATTCTCCTCTCCTCTATTCTCCTCTCCTCTCCTCTATTCTCCTCTCCTCTATTCTCCTCTCCTCTATTCTCCTCTCCTCTCCTCTCCTCTATTCTCCTCTCCTCTCCTCTCCTCTCCTCTCCTCTCCTCTATTCTCCTCTCCTCTATTCTCCTCTCCTCTCCTCTATTCTCCTCTCCTCTATTCTCCTCTCCTCTATTCTCCTCTCTCTCCTCTCCTCTCCTCTCCTCTCCTCTCCTCTCCTCTCCTCTCCTCTCCTCTCCTCTCCTCTCCTCTCCTCTCCTCTCCTCTCCTCTCCTCTCCTCTCCTCTATTCTCCTCTATTCTCCTCTCCTCTCCTCTCCTCTATTCTCCTCTCCTCTCCTCTCCTCTCCTCTCCTCTCCTCTCCTCTCCTCTCCTCTCCTCTATTCTCCTCTATTCTCCTCTCCTCTCCTCTCCTCTCCTCTCCTCTCCTCTCTCTCCTCTATTCTCCTCTATTCTCCTCTCCTCTCCTCTCCTCTCCTCTCCTCTCCTCTCCTCTCCTCTCCTCTATTCTCCTCTCCTCTATTCTCCTCTCCTCTCCTCTATTCTCCTCTCCTCTATTCTCCTCTCCTCTATTCTCCTCTCCTCTCCTCTCCTCTCCTCTCCTCTATTCTCCTCTATTCTCCTCTCCTCTATTCTCCTCTCCTCTCCTCTCCTCTCCTCTATTCTCCTCTCCTCTCCTCTCCTCTCCTCTCCTCTCCTCTCCTCTCCTCTCCTCTATTCTCCTCTATTCTCCTCTCCTCTATTCTCCTCTCCTCTCCTCTCCTCTCCTCTCCTCTCCTCTATTCTCCTCTCCTCTATTCTCCTCTCCTCTATTCTCCTCTCCTCTATTCTCCTCTCCTCTCCTCTATTCTCCTCTCCTCTATTCTCCTCTCCTCTATTCTCCTCTCCTCTCCTCTCCTCTCCTCTCCTCTCCTCTCCTCTCCTCTCCTCTCTTCTCCTCTCCTCTATTCTCCTCTCCTCTCCTCTCCTCTCCTCTCCTCACCTCCCCCTCCCCTCCTCCTCATCACCTCCCCATCAAACAGCTGCGTTGAAAATCTTTCCCCGTATGAGGAATCGACTAAAGGACAGAGACAAAGTCAAGTCGCTCTTCCGTCGCTCTGTGTGTAAGAGACGCCGTGCCTTGGCTGTAGCATTCCTCCTTCTGCCTCTGCTGCTAACAGCCAATCATATGAGCCTCTGTCGCTGCTAACAGCCAATCATATGAGCCTCTGTCGCTGCTAACAGCCAATCATATGAGCCTCTGTCGCTGCTAACAGCCAATCATATGAGCCTCTGTCGCTGCTAACAGCCAAACAATGACCCTGTAACTACCGCATACTAGAGCTTATTCATTTCCATTGTATGCCATTCAGAAATAAAAGCGTGCTTTATATTCCCCAGCGAGTATCAGACATACAGAAAATGTATCGGGTGTGACGATTCACTTCCCTCACGCTATTGATATTTAGGATGCAAATCGATTTGTATTGTGATTCTTAATTCACAATATATTGAGAAGATTGTAAGAAGATTAGAGAACACTCATGAGTTCAGTTCTCCATTCAGTTAGAGGACAAAATGGATGCAGTGTACTAGGAGGACACTAGGGGGTGCTAGTGCTCTGCCCCGGTATAGGAGTTAATAGCTACAGTCACAGTTCAAGAGCCAACCAGTGGTTTACTATGGCCTTGGTGTTTATGGTGTAAGTTATGGAGTA
>CM076973.1:2223790-2241290 GCA_039105355.1 Benthosema pterotum | reverse complement strand
ATGGTGACGCTAAGCTGCACCGGAAGCTGCAATGATTACGCTGGGAAAACGGCTGCGCTGCAATGCTGACGCTATGCTGGCTGTAGCTCCTCACAAGTAGCCTACCGTTCCGTGAGCAAGGGTCTCGGAACGCTGTTCTCCTCACATCCCACCTCCAAACAAACCATGGATTTTAACACGACATTTTGGAAACGACATCTCTAAGGCCAAAAGTTGGAAAGGACATCTAACGGCAGCAAAAAAAGGTAATACTTAACACTTATACTTATGCTTGCGTGTTTCTCTCTGCAAAGGCATATCAACTTTTCAAGTCTTTCTCAACAAAAACACTGCATGTAAAGCACATCATTGTGCATGCACGTATGCATGTGTTCCCAGCAAAGACACACAAACTTTTCCACTTTTGCTCAAAGTAAGGATTCCTAACTTGCGAATATTTACCACACTGCTTCTACCCATTTAATCACATGATGCGCGCGTGCGTGCATACATGACTGCGTTATCAACTTTACAGGTATAAATGCATAGGACCGAGGCAACAGCCCAGCAGAAATTACCTTAAACCTCTATGTATATTTTACATTGTTCTGTAGTAGGCCTACGACATAGACATGACAACACATTAGTTGTCATTGTACTGAACGTATTGTTCAATATCGACGTCTTTGCCACACGCCTCATTGATTACAATGTAGCCTATTTCAAACCCCTGCAGAACAGTCTCAGTTTCTGACCCCTCATTGGCGAAACTTTACTTTGATTTTAGGGGCAGCGTTACACCAACTCTGTTGACTTCATGGGGCCAGTCCAATGGCGGGTACTCTATATAGCATTCTACTAATGGCTGTGGGATGGCATGCTACTACGGCGGCGGTGCTCTGATTTCAGTGTTTAAACACGGACGCATTGCGTTCTCATACACTTCAATAGGCGAGCTGCACTGTTTTCACTTGACAGAATACTTGGTTAGAACGGTATCAAAGACGATACGTCGTCACGCTGGTTTTTAGCCAAGCTATGGTCATTGTTGCGCAACTTGCGACAACGAGGGGCAGAAAACGGGCTGGTCACGTGGTTCATGTATTCGCGTGAGCTCATAGACTCCAATGCATTCCCTACACGGTTGTCCATTTCTTTGTCCCTATTCAATCCACGTCTATGTAGAAAATCGGCCATTTGACGGGACCTATAAAGTGAACTGAGTTTTCGTAACTCAGTTGTTCTCCCATGCCGCCGTCATATGTCCGTTCATCTCCAGCTGTGAACAATGTTTAATGATGTTTAATGATATTATGATGTTGGCGATCTACAAGGTGTGTGTGTGTGTGTGTGTGTGTGTGTGTGTGTGTGTGTGTGTGTGTGTGTGTGTGTGTGTGTGTGTGACATGTCAATTGCACTTAAAGGGAAATTCCACCCATTTGCAACATTTTACTGTAGTAATACACCTTACAGACACATTCAAAACAAATACTCCCATTCTGTGTCCTCTAACCAACACATTAAGTGCCATTGCCCAGTTTCATTGTACTTCACACCCAGCAGAGAACAATTGCCAATCCAATAGCCAATCGCACTCATTATGAAAATGCTTAATGGCAGCTCTATACCAACACTCACTTTAAGCACTGACTGGCCCAGGGCTATGTTGGATTACACCAATGTGTTGTTGAGACTTTCTTCATCTACAGTCTGTCTTTTGCTATTGCATGCACACTTTCCCATTCTCATTTCTATCTACTGTATATACAGTACATGGATGGTGTGTGACTCTAAACCTGTTTGTTACATTGATCATTCAAGGCAATGACTGATATAGTTACTATTGACATCAATAGCTATGTACTCACTCTCCACATTTTTCTGTCTTCCATTTAACAGTTTCATGGGCTCATATCACAGACCACCAAGTGCAGATCAAGACTGACCTCCCAACCTACTTCCAACAACTTCAAACCACTCTACAGCCAGGATCTGCCTGATGTTTCTTTCCGTTAAGAAGGACTCATTCTCTGCCACTGTTGCAAAACTGCTTGCTCAGGGTGTACACATCACTTAAGACAACCTCTTCAGATTTCATATGTCAATAAAAATATTTTGATTTGTAACACCATTTATAATATTACTTCTTATTTATGTGTTGTCTATGTCAACGTTGATTACTTTAATGTATGGTTTGCAATCCACTACTTCAGAACCCCTGCAGTTTTCCACCAACTAGCTATTTGATTAAAAACAATGACATTTAGTTCCTCACAGATCCAACGCGTGGCGCTAGAGGTTTGGGGCGCGAAGCGCCCCGAACTTCTAGTTTTTTACATTTCAAAATGCAGCGTGACGGGAAAACGCCACTCTCTCAGATGCTGTATAGAATATGTGGGTAGGTCTTCTCTACGATGCGGGACCGAGCAAACTGCAACTGTCGGGGATTCGGTGGAAACGGTCCGCCTAATCCCAGACAGTTATAGTTTGCCCGATCCCGCATCGTAGAGAAGACCTACCCACAAATCCTATACAGCATCTGAGAGAGTGGGTTTTTCCCGTCACGCTGCACTTTGAAATGTAAAAAATGGTCCAGAATTGACCGAGAAATGAATGATCAAAAAAACGTCTTTTTTGCCGCGAATTGCCGACTTTTTTGCAATTTACAGCATTGCGTCACAAGTTAATTAATGTATTTAATTATATTATATACTGTACATTACGTAAACACAAGGAAGTGACCGACAGCAGGCAATCTACTGCTGTTTATAGGACAATCCATAAATAAGGAGATGAATTGAACTGGCGCCTTTCCACGTGGAGTCGCACAGACGCCCGCACCATGCGCACGTGGCTCTGCCTTCTTGTATCGGTTAAGGGGTGGTCTCAGATGGCGTTATCTAGTTCCCAAATCTATTTGACGAAATTAGCAACTTAAGGGACTGCGCAACAAACACGCCCATGACCACACCTCCAGCCACAAATAACGGTGTCGGCATAAAGAATAGTGGCTAAGGGAAGAGAAAAGGTGACCAAAATAGCAATAAGGGAATTCGCTGCGGGTATCGGGTAACGTTAGGGACAACGGGTGGAACGAAAATCGCACCCTTAGCATGTAACGAAAATGGAGCCCTTTATCTTTGTCCATAATTCTATGCTGACTTTAGACAAACGTTGAAATAACAAATATTCTCTAACTTGTAAATGAAGTTTTTCAGATGAAAACAATTTAACTCTTTAGAGCAGGGGTTTTTCAACCGTTTTGATACCATGCAGGGCCCACTATTTATTCAGCATTTGAGCCACAGACCACCATTGATGACCCCACAGATCACAAAATTTAAAAAAAAAATCAGAAACCAAACAGTCAAACATACAGATGAAAATGACCATTCATCTTCTACTGTACATCCTCTAGTCGTGTAGACTTGGGCTAATTCACATGATGAATATTTTAATTCTTGAGAGTGTAAACATGAAACCATTTTTACGCTGTCAAAGAGTTACACCTGGATAACCATTTTTTCCATCATTTAGCCTGGGGACCACGTGGAACCCTCTCAAGGACCACTGGTGGTCCCCGGACCACTGGTTAAAAAGCCACTAGTTGAAAAGCACTGCTTTAGAGCATGAAACCCATTTGGTTTCACTTTACACTCTCAAGACTTTAAAGATCTATAAAGGTCCATTTGGTTACCAACTCTCCCTCATTTAGCATGGGGACCACATGAAAACACTGGGGGTCCCCGGACCATTGACTGAGAACCACTGACCTAAATGATATTCAATGGTACTCTACTACTACATTACAATCTACTAACTACAATGATACCTACTGTATATTCATTGGTTCACCTTTGACCCTACAGGTAAGGATCCTGGTGGTGGAACAGCGCCCCCTGGCTGTGAGGACAACGAGGAGACGCAACGTCAGGGTAAAAATAAACACCTTCTGCACCTTTCAGTGTTTAAAAGGAACCCTGGATAATGAGACAAATATGGATAATACATTATACTTGTTCTCTATAACTAGAATTGAACATTTAACACACATAGAATAAGCCCCAATAAAATAAAACCACTGTGTGTTGTTGGTTGGTGATGCTGTATAATATCTGATTCAACTTTGTTTATGTACTAAAAAACAATTCAATGATGGGCAAAAAAAGGGCAACGCTTTTTATATATTAATTTCTGACTACTGGAACATTTATTTTTAGTTCCTCGTCTTTTTAAATTACTTCAGCCAAGACAACTACATAAATAAATAAATAAATAAATAATAGGAAAGAAAAGGGAAGGGAAGATTAGGGAGACATTTTGAGGCACAAAGTATTTCCAAATTCAAAATCATTTAACTATATAACTATTTAAAAACATTGAGGGTTAAATTAATTTTATTAAACCGGGTCAAGCCAGAAAAAGAAAAAAAATATATAAACACTGTAGTTCTGAAAAAAAAACAGTGATATAAATGTGAATATTGTTACAGAGAGTCATCTCTAAAGTCTAATGAATGGATTCTCTCTTTAGTTTTGGGGTCTGTGGGGCTAAAATGTCCAAAAGGTGGTCCGTGGCTCAAATTTAGTGGGCCCTGGGATGAAACCCAGCTTTGATGTCTATGTGTGCTTGACAGTGTTGGGAATATTACTTTACCTTGTTAATATATTACTTATTAATTATTACCTTCATTTTAAAGCAATATATTATATTACAATAATACAGTCTGCACAAGTGTAATATATTAATATTACTATTACATATTACTTTAAAAACAACTTTTTACAAAATATATAATGAAATGTTTAGTATCACTATTAATCAAATATTGCGTAGGCCAGTGGCATACCTACAATAAAGCAAGCGCACTTGGCTATCTGGCCAAATCCATATGAAATCAACTTGAAAAAACGTCACTCCTGAATAAAGAATTTCATGACAAATGATAGAAAATAAGTACTTATTTAACTTCTGCAGTTGTCAATATAATTTCACAAGAACATTTTCAATGAGACAGATTGACAAAAGGTAATATTGAAAGTAATGCAGTAATGCAGAAAGAAAAGTATAATATATTAGATTGTTTTAGTTAAGTAGTATATTTATATTACAAGTTACTGCATTTTGGTAATATATTATGTAATACATTAAGTTATGTAGTGCACATGTCCCAACACTGGTGCTTGTGCCTTGCTCCAGGGTCCCCGGGATCGACCGGTGTGGTGGTCCAGAGCCGCAGGGCTCAGAGTGAGAGCAGCGGGGAATTCAACCTCAGCCTGGACAATGAGCCGTGGTCCAACGGCAGCTCTCCTGTCCAGCAGGCCCCGACCCGCCGGCCATCTGCCTCC
This sequence comes from Benthosema pterotum, assembly GCA_039105355.1. NCBI lineage: Eukaryota > Metazoa > Chordata > Actinopteri > Myctophiformes > Myctophidae > Benthosema > Benthosema pterotum. The sequence continues at coordinate 2,235,963 of CM076973.1, read as the reverse complement.
GGACAGACCCTGCCCAGTGACCCCTCCACCCCAAGGTTAGGATTATACAGTACCCTCTAGTGACCCCTCCACCCCAAGGTTAGGATGACCCCTCCACCACAAGGATAGAATCATACCCACTAGTGAATTCCTGTGTTTACCAAACTGCATCCATCTGTGTTATAGCACCACCATGAGGCCGCTTACTGCAACAATATTGTTTCTATTTGTACAGTACAGAATGGTTAAAAAAAACACACACGGGAAATTTGTTTCACGTTTGTTTAGCGTCTGTAATTTCATCACTATAATAATGTTGCTCCGCCCCCTCCCTCCCATAGGCACGCCCCCGAGGCCCCGCCCTCTTCCTCCACCACGCCCACACACCACCTGGACAGATCCCCTGCCAAGGGGGGCGTGGCTCTCCTCAGCGTGGCCAATGGCAGCTTACAGCTGCCCTCCTCCTCCCCCCAGGCTCCGCCTCCGGCTCCTCCCCCTCCTCAACCTCATTGGTTGACCAGGAGCACCAAGAGCATCCGGATCAGAGGCTCCAATGGCAAGGCAGCGGCGGGAGCAGCGGGAGCGGCACGGCGCTCCTCAGACTCCTCGAGGGCTGAGGTAAATATCCTGCAACTACAAACCCCACTATTCACCTGTAAACAAGGACTACAATAATAGTACATTTTAAAGTTGGAGTGCCATGATTTTTTCCCACCCTAAAGCATGATCATCAGTTATTAATTTTATATGAAAAGTAAGATTTTTTTCCCAAAAAAATGTACAGTGTTTGTTAAACTGTCATTTTTTATGATTCCTACCAGTTCATTAAGTATGCCTGGTTTGCCTGGTGGGTGGTGATGGGTGGAGATCCACCTGAACTGAAGCCACACCCACAGCTTTAGTTGCATGATAAAGGGGGAGGAGTTAGGGGAGGGGCTGAACAGGTGATGTCACTATATTGAAGTTTTTTTCTTTGGCACATTTGGCTGGAAAGGTTCAGCCTCCAGGAAGAAACCCTAAATACAAAGGGAAGACATCATTCCACATAAAAAACACACAAAGGGGTCTATTGACATACTGTTACATCTTAATCCATTTAGGCCTGACCTAAGGTTTTTTAAAAACTTAATATTAATATATCATGTATTATTAATATATTAATGATATATGATATATTAATATATTAATGATATATTAATATATCATTAATATATCATCTTAATATTAATATTTATATATCAGCATAAAAACAAATTGAATATTTGAATACTGTACATACTGTACAGGCTCCAAATATGGATTCCCGTCTAAACATGTACAAAATTAGAAAAAATACAAAAATCAAGGCATCCCCTCTTTAACAGCAGGCGATGGACAAACACAGTTGGCCGACATCCATTATTTGTCTATGAGAGCCGCCGATTCCGGCGAGAGTGAACGGGCGACAGATGCCTTTTTGATCATTCATTTCTCGGTCAATTCTGGACCATTTTTTACATTTCAAAATACAGTGTGACGGGCAAACATCACTCTCTCAGATGCTGTATAGAATATGCGGTTAGGTCTTCTGTACGAAGAGGGATTAAGCAAAACGGAACTGTCCTGAATTCGGTGGAAATGTGAAAGCAGCAGCTATGCGTCACAAGTTAATTTAGTGTTTAATTATATTACATACCTTACCTAAACACAAGGAAGTGACCGACAGCAGGCAATCTACAGCTGTTTAAAGGGCAATCAATAAATAAGGAGATGAATTGAACTGATGCAGCAGCTGTCCCACGTTGGACATCTCCAATGCGCACAGATGCCCACACGTGAATTACTTAAAAGAATCTACACATTTACAAAATGTAGAAGAAGTTGTAATTATTAAGTGATGTAATCGACATGTAATTGCAAAACACCAAAATGAACCAACTATTCATATTCGTTCATTCAGGTGACCACAACCACGTCGTCACGCGGCTCTGCGGCCTGCTCCCCCATCACAGTGCTCTACGTCCAGGGGAAAGCCTCCTCCGTGTCCGGCTGCCTCAACTGCTTCTCCACCCCACTGGGGAACAAGGAGGGTGGGGGGAGGAGGCTGAAAGGGTCCTGGTCGCCCAAAACCCTGCCCAGGTAGGGATGGGAAAAAAAACATATGGCAATATATCGCATATTCAGGGGTCAGCAACCTGCGGCTCAGGAGCCGCATGCGGCTCCAGAACACAGCCCTAGTGGCTCAGTGGCTGTAGCATCATTACATACACACTGGGCTCTAGAACACAGCCCTAGTGGCTCAGTGGCTGTAGCATTATTACATACACACTGGGCTCTAGAACACAGCCCTAGTGGCTCAGTGGCTGTAGCATTATTACATACACACTGGGCTCTAGAACACAGCCCTAGTGGCTCAGTGGCTGTAGCATTATTACATACACACTGGGCTCTAGAACACAGCCCTAGTGGCTCCCTGGATGTAGCATTATTACATACACACTGGGCTCTAGAACACAGCCCTAGTGGCTCCCTGGCTGTAGCATTATTACATACACACTGGGGCTCTAGAACACAGCCCTAGTGGCTCCCTGGATGTAGCACTATTACATACACACTGGGCTCTAGAACACAGCCCTAGTGGCTCAGTGGCTGTAGCATTATTACATACACACTGGGCTCTAGAACACAGCCCTAGTGTCTCCCTGGATGTAGCATTATCACACACACACTGGGCTCTAGAACACAGCCCTAGTGGCTCAGTGGCTGTAGCATTATTACATACACACTGGGCTCCAGAACACAGCCCTAGTGGCTCAGTGGCTGTAGCATTATTACATACACACTGGGCTCTAGAACACAGCCCTAGTGGCTCAGTGGCTGTAGCATTATTACATACACACTGGGCTCTAGAACACAGCCCTAGTGGCTCAGTGGCTGTAGCATTATTACATACACACACTGGGGTGATCCACACCAAAATAATGTAAACATTTCAGTCACCCAAAACGCGTTGCGCTGTCTGACAGTTGCCAGTTAAAGTAGCACTTGGCCATGTCAAAAAAGCCCAGCAGTTATCAGAGGTGGAGCTTTCAATCTGAACCACCCATTTTCAACAGTTTACTCAGTTTACTATGTCATTAATATACCTTAGAGATGTTGTGTGGACTAAAAATGGAGTTCTGTAAAACTCCTTTATTTTTTTTTAGAAACTCCATTTCTGAACAAAGGTTGTGTTTCACCATGTTAATGATTTTTCTTTGAGGACCTTTTTTTCTGAGAGTGTGCAAATGGAACCAAATGGACCCGCCAGGGTCCATTTGGTTCACATTTGCACACACTCAGGAAAAAAATAATAATAAAATGTGGCTCCAGACAGATTTTGAATTTAATTTTGGGTCGAAAATGGCTCTTTCAACATCTTGGGTTGCCGACCCCTGGTTTAAGATGTTCTTGAAATTGTCATGGTCTATATCGTTTAGAATTCCAAACATTTTCAACATCTTATTGTACCTTAGAGATGTTGTGTGGACATGATAAAAAAAAAAAAAAAAAAAAAAAAAAAAAAAAAAGTTCTCCATTTGTATCTTACGCCCTTTTTTCTGAGCTCTTTTATTTTAGGCCCTTTTTCTTTTTTTCAAAAATCTTGAAAATGGGCGAAATTCTTTAAAATGTTCTTGTATTCTTTAAAATCTTCTAGTATAATAATAGCGGGAAAAAAATGAAATACAGTATATCGACATATCGGATCGAATAGCAGCATAATTCAGAATCACAATATAAATATATTCAGCATACTAACCATTGCCATTGCCTGGTGTCATGTTCTCCCTAGGGCTAACCATTGCATTGCCTGGTGTCATGTTCTCCCTAGGGCTAACCATTGCCATTGCATGGTATCATGTTCTCCCTAGGGCTAACCATTGCCATTGCATGGTGTCATGTTCTCCCTAGGGCTAACCATTGCCATTGCATGGTATCATGTTCTCCCTAGGGCTAACCATTGCCATTGCATGGTGTCATGTTCTCCCTAGGGCTAACCATTGCCATTGCCTGGTATCATGTTCTCCCTAGGGCTAACCATTGCCATTGCCTGGTGTCAGGTTCTCCTAGGGCTAACCATTGCCATTGCCTGGTATCATGTTCTCCCCAGGGCCAGCAGTGTGATCTCCACAGCTGAGGGTTCTTCACGCCGTGCCAGCGTCAACAGTGACTGCAGAGCAGCTGCTGCAGCACTGACTGCAGCCAGGGGGGCGGCAGCGCTGGATGGCGGTCTGAACCCCCCGCTGCCCCCTGCTCCTGCCCCGGTCCATGCAGTCCATGCGGTCCCGCCTGTCCCTGAAGAGACTAAGAACCAGGTAAAGACAGCCGGGGAAATGATGTGGATGTCAACACCTCCCAACACTGACCCCACAGATCATTTTTGAGCAAGCCAACCCTAAAAAAAAATCAAAATAGTAAAAAAAAATGATAAGGGGTTTAGGATAAGGGGTTTAGATGGTAACGAAAATGGAGCCCTAAGTTTAGGTTACTGCCGTCAGGCAGGAGGTACAAGGCTCCAATATGGAGATATAATCCTGCTACTATAATAGACGCAGGCACAGGCCCGTTTAACCGTCCGCCTTTATCCTGCTTCTCCTAGTAGATACTAGGAGTATTTAAATCTACTATACTCTAGTAGATTTAAATACTCCTTTGTACCAATGTACCTTTCACTCCTCAATAACTCTCTTGCGGACCATGAATGTCGTTACCATGCTGCTAGAACTGCACTAGATTTTGGTACCATTATATTTATTCTATTTATATTTATATTCTTCTTTATTACTATTTAACTAAGCACTATTTATGGGAGGTGGTGTGTGGGCCTGGTGTGTTGTACGACGAGTCACTACTACTGTATTATCCTGTATTGTCGCTGCAAGTCTGTCTGTCCAAAAAGACACATTTCTCTCCCAAGACTAAATAAATTAACCTTGAACTTTGAACCAGGAACCCTCCAGTCAGAAGAACCTCCCTGCCGCCCCTGCCCCACCCGCCAAACCCCCCAGAGACATGGTAACAGCATCATCAGAGCGTCCCAAACCTTCCTCCTCCTCTCCCCCGCCATCGTCGCCACCGCCAGACCAGGAACCGACGGAGCTGTTCGGATCGCCGTTCAACTACAACTCCGTTTTCTCCAACACCATCTTCAGTGACTCTGCGCTTGTCGGTGACGGCAGTGGCGCTGCAATGACGGGTGAGGCGACGGGGAAGGAGAAGGATCATCCCGGTTTTCTTCTCTGCGCCAGCGGCAGCAGCCCCAGCCCGTCCCGGCGGGGACGGAACGCTCCTGCGACTGGAGGCGAACAGCAGCAGCAGGAAGACAACAAGCTGCATGGCGGTTTGAAGGAGAAGGAGGAGGAGGAGGAGGAGGGAGAAGTGGGACGCTGCTGCCAAGCGGAACGGGAGAAGGTCGCGCCGATGACTGTGACCACGACCGTCACAACGGCGCTGCTGCCGGGTCTGGGAGGAGGAGGAGGAGGAGAGGACACGCAATTCATCATCGAAGCATGAAGTAGTTACTTCCGTATTATTATTATTATTATTTTTTTTTTATTTTTTAATAAAACACGATGAGTGCTTGTGTGAGGTGGACAGTGCTTGGGTGAACAACGTGGACTCATAATCCAGACTCTTGACGCCATCAAGGGCACTCGATGTGTTAACAATAATTCACAGGCACTCAAAGTGTTAATATGCAAGGATGGCAGGCTGGGGCGGGGTCTCTGTAGAGGGTATGTGCGTTGCGTTTGTTCAGTGGCAAATTGAGTTTAATTGCGACACATCTGTGTGCGCGTGTGCGTGTGTGTGTGTGTGTGTGTGTGTGTGTGTGTGTGTGTGTGTGTGTGTGTGTGCGCGTGCACGTGCGTGCGGTTGCAACGGACGTAAGTCAAGAATCGATTGTCCCGCTGCCGACTTCAAATCCGACACAGGTGTTCCACAACCCGACAATGTACTGTATTTAGAATACAGGTCTGGTAGGGCTTCACGATTTTGCCCTAAAAATAAAACCTTGATTTTTTTTTTTCTCTGAAAACTCATTTCGACTTTCTAGGTTAAAACTAAGGCTGTTGAAAATAGTTAATTAATGGGATTAAATTAATTTTGTTGATTAATCTGATTAAAAAATTTTACGCAATTAACTCGTGTGCACACTGACTCAACCCACTGAGTATTTTCTTATTGAAAACAATGGGTAAAGCCGGCTTTACGGAAATGTATAGCTGTGTGTCTCCCTGTAACCAGAGCCATAGAGTATAGCTGGAGGATCTCCAAGCATTGAGGGCTTGTAGATCACCCATTTTGATCAATATTTTAAAGTTAAATGGTTATTTTTGTCACAGATTCTGTTTCTTTTTTAAATGTTGAAATCCTGTACAGGAAAACATGGCATATTTTGGACATAGTTCGAATGGTGATTAATCATGATTAAATTAATTTTGAAGCTGTGATTAATTTGATTAAAAATTTTAATCATTCAACAGCCCTAGTTAAAACTAAACTAAATACAAATAAAGACAATTATTTATCCGGCTCTGCATCAGATGCAGGGCCGACTCTGAGGGAGCCCCACAGGGATCGAACCGGGAACCTTCCCCCCCCGGGCCGCTCTAGCCACTGAGCCACTGCCTCTCCTAACACTCAGTAAACCAATAACTTCTGTCTTCCACCTGCAGTGATGATGTTCACGTGCATACCCTCTATAAGTCAGGGTCGATCTGTTATGTTTTCAGTGGATTTTGTTGTTTTGTCCAGTTTGTACTTTAAATGCACTCAAAATAGCAGTAGTCATGGTTGGTTTGGTCTCTTAGTTTTCATTAATTACTCTCATTACGGGATTTGATTTAGGACAGTGGTTTTCAACAGGTGGTCCGGGGACCACCAGTGGTCCTTGAGAGGGTTCCAGGTGGTCCACAGGCGAAATGATGGAAGGTTGGTTAACTAGGATGTAACTCTTTGAGAGTGTAAAACATGAAACCAAATGGACCCTTGCGGGTCCATTTGGTTTCATGTTTACACTCTCAAGAGTTAAAAATATTCATCATGTGAATTAGTCCAAGTCTACACAACTAGAGAATGTAGAAGATTAATGGTGATTTTGATCTGTATGCTTGACTGTTTTGTTTCCCAAATCCAGCCTAGATTGGAATTGTGGACAAAAGCAGAAGAAATCTTTAGTTTGGGGGCTAAAATGTCATGGTCCTCCGTGGCTCAAATGCTGAATAAATAGTGGTCCCTGGGATCCAAAAGGTTGAAAACCACTTCTTTAGGATATCAATACAGAGTATATTATGCATCGCATCGATCTGATGTTTTCACAAAGATTATGAGTAGCAGCAACTTAAATCCTGGATGGATATATTAGTCAATACCCAGAATGTTGTTGTTGTTGTTGTAGATTCACCATTTTATTAGTACTTATTAAGAAATGTTTCCATCCTAAAACCTTGGTTGTGTTTTTCTGTTTTGCCAAAACCCCACATTTCCGTTTTCTTTGTGCAATCTCCTGACTTTATTTAAGTATTTATTTATTTATGATTTCACTCAAATTGATTCCCAACAGGTATAGGTTGTTATTATTATTTTTTGTGTGTGTGCATTCCCTCGTCATCCAGACATAATTTTTGTCGGTATCTTAAGGTACGCTTTGGTTTTATCTCACATTTTGATATTATATATTATATGGGCATGAAGGAAACTTAATGGTCTGTTGGGGTGGTGGGGGGGGGGGGGGGGGTTGGGTGTTGGTGTAAGGCTGTCTAAATGTTAATATTCTTTTCATAAATAAAGGAGCCCTTCACCAAATGTGTTCACTTTGCGTAATTATTCCATAGCCAGAGCCTTAGAGTATAGACAGAGTTACACAAACTCTGTATATATCATGGTGCCAGTAGCAAAACATTGGGAACAACTTTGATCCCTTTATTTTAGATTGTTTTGTGGTAGTTTAACACAAACATTACAGAGACCTTAGTTGTCACTGTATACTTCTTTGTTGTATTTCAGGGGCGGATGTAACATTTCCCAATTGAGGGGGCAGGAGAAAATGCTATGGGTGCGGCTTCGTCGCCCATGTCGCTCCGCGCCACGAGCACCCATACCAGACACGCAGCATGCATAAAGCTAAAGGTCTGACTCAGAGAGTTTTCTGTTTCAAATGGTGAAATGCTGTTGGTTTAGTGGTGACACAGCTGTAGTTAGTGAGTAGCAGTACTGGTGTTTCAAATCATTTTAAATATAAGCACTTTAATTTGAAATATCTTGGGTTGTTTTGAGACCCCCCCCCCCCCCCCCCCCCCCCATGCCCATGCCTACATCCTACACACCTAACTCTAACCCTAAACTTAACCTCAGTACCTATGCCTAAACTAACCTAACCCTAAACCATAACCTTTTGAAAAGGGCGCCCGTTTGTGAAAACGGGCGCCCGCTTTTTGAAAAACGGGCGCCTTTTTTGTGAAACCGGGCGCCCGTTTTTGTGAAAGCGGGCGCCCCTTTTGAAAACGGGCGCCCGCGGGCGAGGTCGCTTTGGATTTCGCCCCTGCTGCCAACGAGTCTCCTTTTCAGACAGAATGGTCCCATTATGTGATCAGAATGTTTTCAACACATCTTTGTAGACCAGAGAAGTGGTGGATGCTGATGTGGTTGGGTTTGTGGTTAGCTGTGTATTTCCTTTGTTTTATCCTATATTTGGGTTAGGGTTAGGTAGAAAAGTGGAAACATAGTTTTATAATTATATATACTGTATGACATACAAAACAGGTCCATGGTACGTTGTATTTTTTTGAGTGGACCGTATGAAAGGTGCTACTTTCAAAAGTTCACATACATGACATTTACAACGTATATAATTTTTTACCATATAGGTAATTGGTGCAATTCCCAATCGCTGTGGTATAGCCAGGTATGGTGTAAGTCCTCTCATTGGCTGCATGGCAGCAAATCAGGTTTGGGGCCATGCTCATTGGCTGCATGGCAGCGAATCAGGTCCTGGGCCTTGAGGTAGGCCCGAAAGCCTATACCACCAGGCCTGGGCCTGGGCCTACCAAATAATTATCCAGAATAATTAAAACCAGTCATCAAGAGCTTCAACTCATGATGAACAAAGCCAGGGAGTACAGTAACATTTTTAATTGGGGGGTCAGGTGATTTCTGGACCTTTTGACTTGCAGGTTTTAATTATTCTGGGTAATTATTTGGTAAGCTCAGGCCCAGGGCTGGTGGTATAGGCTTTGGCCTACTCCAAGGCCCCAGACCTGATTTGCTGCCATGCAGCCAATGAGCATGGCCCCAAACCTGATTTGCTGACTTACTCCATACCTGCTACACCACAGCGATTGAGAATTGCACACCCATTGTCTATCGTGTCAGCCTGCACATGATGTCATCTTCCCCATGATGTCATCTTTCCCCATGATGTCATCTTCCCCCATGATGACATCTTCACATGAAGCTGTATGAGGTCACACTAGGGGTCAAGTACAGGTCAGAGCTGCTGGAAGCAGGGCGGATCTATAGGCAAATAAAAAGTCCCCCCCCCCCATAATTGGAAAATGTTACATCCGCCCCTGGCTGGAAGGCTCTACCACGGACACTGATGCCAATGCCCTGGAGATGAGAGTAGATATATATTTTTTCGAAAATGCTCAAAATGCTCAAAACGGTGAAACCCTATACCCTTGCGTTTTTGCCAGGTTTCGTCATTTATCGAAATCTTCAAAATGATGAAAAAACGTAAGTCTATAGCCTTGCGTTTTTTTTCCCCCCTAAATTTCGACATTTTTTCGAACATGCTCAAAAAGCTCATAAAACGGTGAAAAACGGCATGATGAGCAAGACTGTAAGAATATACCCTGCAATTTTGCCAGGTTTTGTCATTTTTTCGAAAATCTTCAAAATGATGAAAAACGTAGGGCTATAGCCTTGCGTTTTTTTCTCAAAATGTACACATTTTTTTCAAAAATGCTCAAAACAGTGAAAAACGGCATGCTGAGCAAGACTGTAAGACTATACCCTTGCGCTTTTGCCAAGTTTCGTCATTTTTCGAAAATCTTCAAAGCGATGAAAAAACGTGAGGCTATAGCCTTGCGTTTTTTTTTTTTTCTCGAAATTTTGACTTTTTTTTTTAATGCTCAAAAATACTCAAAAACGTGAAAAACGGCATGCTGAGCAAGACTGTAAGGCTATAACCTTGAGCTTTGCCAGATTTCGTCATTTTTTCGAAAAATCTTCAAAATGATGAAAAAACGTAAGGCTATAGCCTTGCGTTTTTTTTCCAAAAAATTTCAACATTTTTTTTCGAAAATGCTCAAAAGTGCTCAAAACGGTGAATAACGGCATGCTGAGCAAACTGTAATGCTATAAACCCTTGCGCTTTTGCCAGATTTCGTCATTTTTTTTTTTCGAAAATCTTCAAAATGAGGAAAAACCGTAAGGCTATAGCCTTGCGTTTTTTTCTCGAAATTTCGACATTTTTCGAAAATGCTCAAAAATGCTCAAAACGGTGAAATAACGGCATGCTGAACAAGACTGTAATGCTATACCCTTCGCTTTTTGCCAGATTTCGTCATTTTTTTTTTCGAAAATCTTCAAAATGATGAAAAAACGTAAGGCTATAGCCTTGCAATTTTTTTTCTCGAAATTTCGACATTTTTTCGAAAATGCTCAAAGTGCTCAAAACGATGAAAAACGGCATGCTGAGCAACCCTGTAATGCTATAACCCTTGCGCTTTTTGCCAGATTTTGTCATTTTTCGAAAATCTTCAATGATGAAAAAACGTAAGGCTATAGCCCTTGCGGTTCTTTTCTCGAATTTCGAAATTTTTATTTTTTTAAAATGCTCAAAATGCTCAAAACGGTGAAAAAACGGCATGCTGTGCAAGACTGTAATGCTATATCCTTGCGCTTTTGGCAGATTTCGTCATTTTTTTTTTTCGAAAAACCTCAAAACGATGAAAAACCGTAAGGCTATAGCCTTTGCGTTTTTTCAAAATTTCGACATTTTTCGAAAATGCTCAAAAATGCTCAAAATGATGAAAAACGGCATGCTGTGCAAGACCGTAAGGCTATAAGCTTGCGCTTTTGCCAGATTTTGTCATTTTTTGTCATTTTTCGAAAAACCTCAAAACGATGAAAAACCGTAAGGCTATAGCCTTTGCGTTTTTTCAAAATTTCGACATTTTTCAAAAATGCTCAAAATGATGAAAAACGGCATGCTGTGCAAGACCGTAAGGCTATAGCCTTGCGTTTTTGCCAGATTTTGTCATTTTTTGTCATTTTTCGAAAAACCTCAAAACGATGAAAAACCGTAAGGCTATAGCCTTTGCGTTTTTTCAAAATTTCGCCATTTTTCGAAAATGCTCAAAAATGCTCAAAATGATGAAAAACGGCATGCTGTGCAAGACCGTAAGGCTATAGCCTTGCGCTTTTGCCAGATTTTGTCATTTTATGTCATTTTTCGAAAAACCTCAAAACGATGAAAAAACGTAAGGCTATAGCCTTTGCGTTTTTTCAAAATTTCGACATTTTTCGAAAATGCTCAAAAATGCTAAAAATGATGAAAAACGGCATGCTGTGCAAGACCTTAAGGCTATAAGCTTGCGCTTTTGCCAGATTTTGACATTTTTTGTCATTTTTCAAAAAACCTCAAAACGATGAAAAAACGTAAGGCTATAGCCTTTGCGTTTTTTCAAAATTTCGACATTTTTCGAAAATGCTCAAAAATGCTAAAAATGATGAAAAACGGCATGCTGTGCAAGACCGTAAGGCTATAAGCTTGCGCTTTTGCCAGATTTTGTCATTTTTTCGTCATTTTTCGAAAAACCTCAAAACGATGAAAAACCGTAAGGCTATAGCCTTTGCGTTTTTTAAAAATTTCGACATTTTTCGAAAATGCTCAAAAATGCTCAAAATGATGAAAAGCGGCATGCTGTGCAAGACCCTAATGCTATAGCCTTTTGCCAGATTTTGTCATTTTTTGTCATTTTTCGAAAAACCTCAAAACGATGAAAAAACGTAAGGCTATAGCCTTTGCGTTTTTTCAAAATTTCGCCATTTTTCTAAAATGCTCAAAAATGCTCAAAATGATGAAAAACGGCATGCTGTGCAAGACCGTAAGGCTATAGCCTTTGCGTTTTTAAAAAATTCGACATTTTTTCGAAAATGCTCAAAAATGC
>CM076973.1:2196004-2223290 GCA_039105355.1 Benthosema pterotum | reverse complement strand
CAGCATGCCGTTTTTCATCATTTTGAGCATTTTTGAGCATTTTCGAAAAATGTCGAAATTTTGAAAAAACGCAAAGGCTATAGCCTTTCGGTTTTTCATCGTTTTGAGATTTTTCAAAAAATGACAAAAAATGACAAAATCTGGCAAAAGCGCAAGGCTATAGCCTTACGGTCTTGCACAGCATGCCGTTTTTCATCATTTTGAGCATTTTTGAGCATTTTCGAAAAATGTCGAAATTTTGAAAAAACGCAAAGGCTATAGCCTTACGGTTTTTCATCGTTTTGAGGTTTTTCAAAAAAGACAAAAATGACAAAATCTGGCAAAAACGCAAGGCTATAGCCTTACGGTCTTGCACAGCATGCCGTTTTTCATCATTTTGAGCATTTTTGAGCATTTTCGAAAAATGTCGAAATTTTGAAAAAACGCAAAGGCTATAGCCTTACGGTTTTTCATCGTTTTGAGGTTTTTCGAAAAATGACAAAAAATGACAAAATCTGGCAAAAGCGCAAGCTTATAGCCTTACGGTCTTGCACAGCATGCCGTTTTTCATCATTTTGAGCATTTTTGAGCATTTTCGAAAAATGTCGAAATTTTGAAAAAACGCAAAGGCTATAGCCTTACGGTTTTTCATCGTTTTGAGGTTTTTCGAAAAATGACAAAAAATGACAAAATCTGCCAAAAACGCAAGGCTATAGCATTACGGTCTTGCACAGCATGCCGTTTTTCATCATTTTGAGCATTTTTGAGCATTTTCGAAAAATGTCGAAATTTTGAAAAAAACGCAAAGGCTATAGCCTTACGGTTTTTCATCGTTTTGAGGTTTTTCGAAAAATGACAAAAAAATGACAAAATCTGGCAAAAACGCAAGGCTATAGCCTTACGGTCTTGCACAGCATGCCGTTTTTCATCATTTTGAGCATTTTTGAGCATTTTCGAAAAATGTCGAAATTTTGAAAAAACGCAAAGGCTATAGCCTTACGGTTTTTCATCGTTTGAGGTTTTTCGAAAAATGACAAAAAATGACAAAATCTGGCAAAAAACGCAAGGCTATAGCCTTACGGTCTTGCACAGCATGCCGTTTTTCATCATTTTGAGCATTTTTGAGCATTTTCGAAAAATGTCGAAATTTTTAAAAAACGCAAAGGCTATAGCCTTACGGTTTTTCATCGTTTTGAGGTTTTTTTGAAAAATGACAAAAAATGACAAAATCTGGCAAAAACGCAAGGCTATAGCCTTACGGTCTTGCACAGCATGCCGTTTTTCATCATTTTTAGCATTTTTGAGCATTTTCGAAAAATGTCGAAATTTTGAAAAAACGCAAAGGCTATAGCCTTACGTTTTTTCATCGTTTTGAGGTTTTTCGAAAAATGACAAAAAATGACAAAATCTGGCAAAAGCGCAAGGCTATAGCCTTACGGTCTTGCACAGCATGCCGTTTTTCATCATTTTGAGCATTTTTGAGCATTTTCGAAAAATGTCGAAATTTGAAAAAACGCAAAGGCTATAGCCTTACGGTTTTTCATCGTTTGAGGTTTTTCAAAAAATGACAAAAAATGACAAAATCTGGCAAAAACGCAAGGCTATAGCCTTACGGTCTTGCACAGCATGCCGTTTTTCATCATTTTTAGCATTTTTGAGCATTTTCGAAAAATGTCGAAATTTTGAAAAAACGCAAAGGCTATAGCCTTACGTTTTTTCATCGTTTTGAGGTTTTTTGAAAAATGACAAAAAATGACAAAATCTGGCAAAAGCGCAAGGCTATAGCATTATTACGGTCTTGCACAGCATGCCGTTTTTCATCATTTTGAGCATTTTTGAGCATTTTCGAAAAATGTCGAAATTTTGAAAAAACGCAAAGGCTATAGCCTTACGTTTTTTCATCGTTTTGAGGTTTTTTAAAAAATGACAAAAAATGACAAAATCTGGCAAAAGCGCAAGGCTATAGCCTTACGGTCTTGCACAGCATGCCGTTTTTCATCATTTTGAGCATTTTTGAGCATTTTCGAAAAATGTCGAAATTTTGAAAAAACGCAAAGGCTATAGCCTTACGGTTTTTCATCGTTTTGAGGTTTTTCGAAAAATGACAAAAAATGACAAAATCTGGCAAAAACGCAAGGCTATAGCCTTACGGTCTTGCACAGCATGCCGTTTTTCATCATTTTGAGCATTTTTGAGCATTTTCGAAAAATGACGAAATTTTGAAAAAACGCAAAGGCTATAGCCTTACGGTTTTTCATCGTTTTGAGGTTTTTCGAAAAATGACAAAAAATGACAAAATCTGGCAAAAGCGCAAGGCTATAGCCTTACGGTCTTGCACAGCATGCCGTTTTTCATCATTTTGAGCATTTTTGAGCATTTTCGAAAAATGTCGAAATTTTGAAAAAACGCAAAGGCTATAGCCTTACGGTTTTTCATCGTTTTGAGGTTTTTCGAAAAATGACAAAAAATGACAAAATCTGGCAAAAGCGCAAGCTTATAGCCTTACGGTCTTGCACAGCATGCCGTTTTTCATCATTTTAGCATTTTTGAGCATTTTCGAAAAATGTCGAAATTTTGAAAAAACGCAAAGGCTATAGCCTTACGTTTTTTCATCGTTTTGAGGTTTTTCGAAAAATGACATAAAATGACAAAATCTGGCAAAAACGCAAGGCTATAGCCTTACGGTCTTGCACAGCATGCCGTTTTTCATCATTTTGAGCATTTTTGAGCATTTTCGAAAAATGGCGAAATTTTGAAAAAACGCAAAGGCTATAGCCTTACTTTTTTTCATCGTTTTGAGGTTTTTCGAAAAATGACAAAAAATGACAAAATCTGACAAAAGCGCAAGGCTATAGCCTTACGGTCTTGCACAGCATGCCGTTTTTCATCATTTTGAGCATTTTTGAGCATTTTCGAAAATGTTGAAATTTTGAAAAAACGCAAAGGCTATAGCCTTACGGTTTTTCATCGTTTTGAGGTTTTTCGAAAAATGACGAAATCTGGCAAAAGCGAAGGCAAGGAATAGCACTACAGTCTTGCTCAGCATGCCGTTATTCACCGTTTTGAGCACTTTTGAGCATTTTCGAAAAAATGTTGAAATTTATGGAAAAAAACGCAAGGCTATAGCCTTACGTTTTTTTTTATCATTTTGAAGATTTTCGAAAAATGACGAAATCTGGCAAAAGCTCAAGGTTATAGCCTTACAGTCTTGCTCAGCATGCTTTTTTTTCACCGTTTTGAGTATTTTTGAGCATTAAAAAAAAAAGTCAAAATTTTGAGAAAAAAAAAAAAACGCAAGGCTATAGCCTCACGTTTTTTCATCGTTTTGAAGATTTTCGAAAAATGACGAAACTTGGCAAAAGCGCAAGGGTATAGTCTTACAGTCTTGCTCAGCATGCCGTTTTTCACTGTTTTGAGCATTTTTTGAAAAAATGTGTACATTTTGAGAAAAAAACGCAAGGCTATAGCCTTACGTTTTTTCATCATTTTGAAGATTTTCGAAAAATGACAAAACCTGGCAAAATTGCAAGGGTATATTCTTACAGTCTTGCTCATCATGCCGTTTTTCACCGTTATGAGCATTTTTGAGCATGTTCGAAAAAATGTCGAATTTTAGGGGGAAAAAAACGCAAGGCTATAGACTTACGTTTTTTCATCATTTTGAAGATTTTCGATAAATGACGAAACCTGGCAAAAACGCAAGGGTATAGGGTTTCACCGTTTTGAGCATTTTGAGCATTTTCGAAAAAATATATATCTACTCTCATCTCCAGGGCATTGGCATCAGTGTCCGTGGTAGAGCCTTCCAGCCAGGGGCGGATGTAACATTTTCCAATTATGGGGGGGGGGGGGGGGGGGGGGGGGGGGACTTTTTATTTGCCTATAGATCCGCCCTGCTTCCAGCAGCTCTGACCTGTACTTGACCCCTAGTGTGACCTCAGACAGCTTCATGTGAAGATGTCATCATGGGGAAGATGTCATCATGGGGAAGATGTCATCATGGGGAAGATGTCATCATGGGGAAGATGCCATCATGGGGAAGATGCCATCATGGGGAAGATGACATCATGGGGAAGATGACATCATGTGCAGGCTGACACAATAGACAATGGGTGCAATTCTCAATCGCTGTGGTGTAGCAGGTATGGAGTAAGTCTTCTCATTGGCTGCATGGCAGCAAATCAGGTTTGGGGCCATGCTCATTGGCTGCATGGCAGCAAATCAGATCTGGGGCCTTGGAGTAGGCCAAAGCCTATACCACCAGCCCTGGGCCTGAGCTTACCAAATAATTACCCAGAATAATTAAAACCTGCAAGTCAAAAGGTCCAGAAATCACCTGACCCCCCAATTAAAAATGTTACTGTACTCCCTGGCTTTGTTCATCATGAGTTGAAGCTCTTGATGACTGGTTTTAATTATTCTGGATAATTATTTGGTAGGCCCAACCAGGCCCAGGCCTGGTGGTATAGGCTTTCGGGCCTACCTCAAGGCCCAGGACCTGATTCGCTGCCATGCAGCCAATGAGCATGGCCCGAATCCTGATTTGCTGCATGCAGCCAATGAGAGGACTTACACCATACCTGGCTATACCACAGCGATTGGGAATTGCACCAATTACCTATATGGTAAAAAATTATATAAGTTGTAAATGTCATATAACCTGTTTTGTATGTCATACAGTATATATAATTATAAAACTTTGTTTCACTTTTTACCTAACTCTAAACCCAAAAGAGAGGGACCACTTCTCTGGTCTACAAAGATGTGTTTGAAAACATTCTGATCACATAATGGACCATCCAGTCTGAAAAGGAGACTCGTTGGGGTTAGAAATACAACAGGGGCGATGTAGGCATGGGCATGGGGGGTGGGGGGGGGGGGGGGGGGGGGGGGGCAAAACAACCTAAGATATTTCAAATTAAAGTGCTTATATTTAAAATGATTTGAAACACTAGTAACACTACTACTACTGCTACTAACTAACTACAGCTGTGTCACCACTAAACCAACAGCATTTCACCATTGAAAACAGAAAACTCTCTGAGTCAGACCTTTAGCTTTATGCATGCTGCGTGTCTGGTATGGGTGCTCGTGGCGCGGAGCGACATGGGCGACGAAGCCGCACCCATAGCATTTTCTCCTGCCCCCTCAATTGGGAAATGTTACATCCGCCCCTGAAATACAACAAAGAAGTATACAGTGACAACTAAGGTCTCTGTAATGTTTGTGTTAAACTACCACAAAACAATCTAAAATAAAGGGATCAAAGTTGTTCCCAATGTTTTGCTACTGGCACCATGATATATACAGAGTTTGTGTAACTCTGTCTATAGAGATGCGCAGTGACGTCACTGCCCCGGTTCCGGAAGTCTTTCCCAATTCATTTTTCTCATAGACTTTTCGAAAATAATTTATATCCAAGACGTTACTCTGCGGACAAAGCCAACTCGAGTCGTGACGAATCATGATGACACACACAAACTTTGGGACAATAAAAATATTCTAAGATGAAAAACAAAACAAAAAGTCTTGTATCATGCCGTTTTCTACTTCTTCCTAATGATATATTATATGACGATATTGTGTTTGTTGTCATGATTTGTCACGACCTGAGTTGGCTTTGGCCGCGGCGTAATCGTCTTGATATAAATTATTTTCGAAAAGTCTATGAGAAAAATGAACGTGGAAAAGACTTCCGGAACCGGGGCGGTGACGTCACTGCGCAGCTCTATAATCTAAGGCTCTGGCTAATGAATAATTACGCAAAGTGAACACATTTGGTGAAGGGCTCCTTTATTTATGAAAAGAATATTAACATTTAGACAGCCTTACACCAACACCCAACCCCCCCCCCCAACCCCACCCACCCCCAACAGACCATAAGTTTTCCTTCATGCCCATATAATATATAATATCAAAATGTGAGATAAAACCAAAGCGTACCTTAAGATACCGACAAATAATTATGTCTGGATGACGAGGGAATGCACACACATAAAAAATAATAAATAACCTATACCTGTTGAGAATCAATTTGAGTGAAATCATAAATAAATAAATACTTAAATAAAGTCAGGAGATTGCACAAAGAAAACGGAAATGTGGGGTTTTGGCAAAACAGAAAAACACAACCAAGGTTTTAGGATGGAAACATTTCTTAATAAGTACTAATAAAATGGTGAATCTACAACAACAACAACAACAACATCTTTCTGGGTATTGACTAATATATCCATCCAGGATTTAAGTTGCTGCTACTCATAATCTTTGTGAAAACATCAGATCGATGCGATGCATAATATACTCTGTATTGATATTACAAAGCAGTGGTTTTCACCTGTTGGATCCAGGGCCCACTATTTATTCAGCATTTGAGCCACAGATTACCACCATTTGATGACATTTTAGCCCCACAGACCCCAAAACTAAAGATTTATTTTGCTTTTGTCCACAATTCCAGGCTGGATTTGGGAAACAAAACAGTCAAACATACAGATCAAAATGACCATTAATCTTCTACATTCTCTAGTTGTGTAGACTTGGGGATAATTCACATAATGAATATTTTAACTCTTGAGAGTGTAAACATGAAACCAAATGGACCCGCAAGGGTCCATTTGGTTTCATGTTTTACGCTCTCAAAGAGTTACATCCTAGTTAACTAGGTCGCCTTGTGGACCACCTGGAACCCTCTCAAGGACCACTAGTGGTCCCCGGACCACCTGTTGAAAACCACTGTCCTAAATCAAATCCTGTAATGAGAGTGATTAATGAAAACTAAGAGACCAAACCAACCATGACTACTGCTATTTTGAGTGCATTTAAAGTACAAACTGGACAAAACAACAAATCCACTGAAACATAACAGATCGACCCTGACTTGTAGAGGGTGTGCACGTGAACATCATCACTGCAGGTGGAAGACAGAAGTTATTGGTTTAATGAGTGGTAGGAGAGGCAGTGGCTCAGTGGCTAGAGCGGCCCGGGGGGGGGAAGGTTCCCGGTTTCGATCCCTGTGGGGCTCCCTCAGAGTCGGCCCTGCATCTGATGCAGAGCCGGATAAATAATTGTCTTTATTTGTATTTAGTTTAGTTTTAACTAGGGCTGTTGAATGATTAAAATTTTTAATCAAATTAATCACAGCTTCAAAATTAATTTAATCATGATTAATCACCATTCGAACTATGTCCAAAATATGCCATGTTTTCCTGTACAGGATTTCAACATTTAAAAAAGAAACAGAATCTGTGACAAAAATAACCATTTAACTTTAAAATATTGATCAAAATGGGTGATCTACAAGCCCTCAATGCTTGGAGATCCTCCAGCTATACTCTATGGCTCTGGTTACAGGGAGACACACAGCTATACATCTCCGTAAAGCCGGGCTTTACCCATTGTTTTCAATAAGAAAATACTCAGTGGGTTGAGTCAGTGTGCACACGAGTTAATTGCGTTAAAATTTTTAATCAGATTAATCAACAAAATTAATTTAATCCCATTAATTAACTATTTTCAACAGCCTTAGTTTTAACCTAGAAAGTCGAAATGAGTTTTCAGAGAAAAAAAATCAAGGTTTTATTTTTAGGGCAAAATCGTGAAGCCCTACCAGACCTGTATTCTAAATACAGTACATTGTCGGGTTGTGGAACACCTGTGTCAGATTTGAAGTCGGCAGCGGGACGAACGATTCTTGACTTACGTCCGTTGCAACCGCACGCACGTGCACACACACACACACACACACACACACGCACGCACGCACACACACACACACACACGCACACAATTTGCCACTGAACAAACGCAACACACATACCCTCTACAGAGACCCCGCCCCCAGCCTGCCATCCTTGCATATTAACACTTTGAGTGCCTGTGACTTAACACTTCGAGCACCTGTGAGGGACGTTGCACGTTGTTAACGTGACCTCCTGGCTCCCGCACGGGCGCTCAAAGTGTTATAACACATCGAGTGCCCTTGACGGCGTCAATAGTCTGGATTATGAGTCCACGTTGTTCACCCAAGCACTGTTATGAGTCCACCTCACACAAGCACTCATCGTGTTTTATTAAAAATAATAATAATAATAATAATAATACGGAAGTAACTACTTCATGCTTCGATGATGAATTGCGTGTCCTCTCCTCCTCCTCCTCCTCCTCCTCCCAGACCCGGCAGCAGCGCCGTTGTGACGGTCGTGGTCACAGTCATCGGCGCGACCTTCTCCCGTTCCGCTTGGCAGCAGCGTCCCACTTCTCCCTCCTCCTCCTCCTCCTCCTTCTCCTTCAAACCGCCATGCAGCTTGTTGTCTTCCTGCTGCTGCTGTTCGCCTCCAGTCGCAGGAGCGTTCCGTCCCCGCCGGGACGGGCTGGGGCTGCTGCCGCTGGCGCTGAGAAAACCGGGATGATCCTTCTCCTTCTCCGTCGTCTC
Organism: Benthosema pterotum; assembly: GCA_039105355.1. Taxonomy (NCBI): domain Eukaryota; kingdom Metazoa; phylum Chordata; class Actinopteri; order Myctophiformes; family Myctophidae; genus Benthosema; species Benthosema pterotum. The sequence goes on along the minus strand of CM076973.1, from coordinate 2,214,877 downwards.
GCCCGTCGCCGTCATCGCAGTGGCTGCGACCGCAGAGTCACTGAAGATGGTGTTGGAGAAAACGGAGTTGTAGTTGAACGGCGATCCGAACAGCTCCGTCGGTTCCTGGTCTGGCGGTGGTGACGATGGCGGGGGGGAGGAGGAGGAGGGTTTGGGACGCTCTGATGATGCTGTTACCATGTCTCTGGGGGGTTTGGCGGGTGGGGCAGGGGCGGCAGGGAGGTTCTTCTGACTGGAGGGTTCCTGGTTCAAAGTTCAAGGTTAATTTATTTAGTCTCGGGAGAGAAATGTGTCTTTTTGACAGACAGACTTGCAGCGACAATACAGGATAATACAGTAGTAGTGACTCGTCGTACAACACACCAGGCCCACACACCACCTCCCATAAATAGTGCTTAGTTAAATAGTAATAAAGAAGAATATAAATATAAATAGAATAAATATAATGGTACCAAAATCTAGTGCAGTTCTAGCAGCATGGTAACGACATTCATGGTCCGCAAGAGAGTTATTGAGGAGTGAAAGGTACATTGGTACAAAGGAGTATTTAAATCTACTAGAGTATAGTAGATTTAAATACTCCTAGTATCTACTAGGAGAAGCAGGATAAAGGCGGACGTTAAACGGGCCTGTGCCTGCGTCTATTATAGTAGCAGGATTATATCTCCATATTGGAGCCTTGTACCTCCTGCCTGACGGCAGTAACCTAAACTTAGGGCTCCATTTTCGTTACCATCTAAACCCCTTATCCTAAACCCCTTATCATTTTTTTTACTATTTTGATTTTTTTTTAGGGTTGGCTTGCTCAAAAATGATCTGTGGGGTCAGTGTTGGGAGGTGTTGACATCCACATCATTTCCCCGGCTGTCTTTACCTGGTTCTTAGTCTCTTCAGGGACAGGCGGGACCGCATGGACTGCATGGACCGGGGCAGGAGCAGGGGGCAGCGGGGGGTTCAGACCGCCATCCAGCGCTGCCGCCCCCCTGGCTGCAGTCAGTGCTGCAGCAGCTGCTCTGCAGTCACTGTTGACGCTGGCACGGCGTGAAGAACCCTCAGCTGTGGAGATCACACTGCTGGCTCTGGGGAGAACATGATACCAAGTAATGGCAATGGTTAGTATGCTGAATATATTTATATTGTGATTCTGAATTATGCTGCTATTCGATCTGATATGTCGATATACTGTATCTCATTTTTTTTCCCGCTATTATTATACTAGAAGATTTTAAAGAATACAAGAACATTTTAAAGAATTTCGCCCATTTTCAAGATTTTTGAAAAAAAGAAAAAGGGCCTAAAATAAAAGAGCTCAGAAAAAAGGGCGTAAGATACAAATGGAGAACTTTTTTTTTTTTTTTTTTTTTTATCATGTCCACACAACATCTCTAAGGTACAATAAGATGTTGAAAATGTTTGGAATTCTAAACGATATAGACCATGACAATTTCAATCTACTAGAACATCTTAAACCAGGGGTCGGCAACCCAAGATGTTGAAAGAGCCATTTTCGACCCAAAATTAAATTCAAAATCTGTCTGGAGCCACATTTTTTTTTATTATTTTTTTCCTGAGTGTGTGCAAATGTGAACCAAATGGACCCTGGCGGGTCCATTTGGTTCCATTTGCACACTCTCAGAAAAAAAGGTCCTCAAAGAAAAATCATTAACATGGTGAAACACAACCTTTGTTCAGAAATGGAGTTTCTAAAAAAAAATAAAGGAGTTTTACAGAACTCCATTTCTAGTCTACACAGCATCTCAAAGGTATATTAATGACAAAGTAAACTGAGTAAACTGTTGAAAATGGGTGGTTCAGATTGAAAGCTCCACCTCTGATAACTGCTGGGCTTTTTTGACATGGCCAAGTGCTACTTTAACTGGCAACTGTCAGACAGCGCAACGCGTTTTGGGTGACTGAAATGTTTATATTATTTTGGTGTGGATCACCCAGTGTGTATGTAATAATGCTACAGCCACTGAGCCACTAGGGCTGTGTTCTAGAGCCCAGTGTGTATGTAATAATGCTACAGCCACTGAGCCACTAGGGCTGTGTTCTAGAGCCCAGTGTGTGTGTGATAATGCTACATCCAGGGAGACACTAGGGCTGTGTTCTAGAGCCCAGTGTGTATGTAATAATGCTACAGCCACTGAGCCACTAGGGCTGTGTTCTAGAGCCCAGTGTGTATGTAATAATGCTACAGCCACTGAGCCACTAGGGCTGTGTTCTAGAGCCCAGTGTGTATGTAATAATGCTACATCCAGGGAGACACTAGGGCTGTGTTCTAGAGCCCAGTGTGTATGTAATAATGCTACAGCCACTGAGCCACTAGGGCTGTGTTCTAGAGCCCAGTGTGTAAGTATGTAATAATGCTACATCCAGGGAGACACTAGGGCTGTGTTCTAGAGCCCAGTGTGTATGTAATAATGCTACAGCCACTGAGCCACTAGGGCTGTGTTCTAGAGCCCAGTGTGTATGTAATAGTGCTACATCCAGGGAGCCACTAGGGCTGTGTTCTAGAGCCCAGTGTGTATGTAATAATGCTACAGCCACTGAGCCACTAGGGCTGTGTTCTGGAGCCCCAGTGTGTATGTAATAATGCTACAGCCACTGAGCCACTAGGGCTGTGTTCTAGAGCCCAGTGTGTATGTAATAATGCTACAGCCACTGAGCCACTAGGGCTGTGTTCTAGAGCCCAGTGTGTATGTAATGATGCTACAGCCACTGAGCCACTAGGGCTGTGTTCTAGAGCCCAGTGTGTATGTAATGATGCTACAGCCACTGAGCCACTAGGGCTGTGTTCTGGAGCCGCATGCGGCTCCTGAGCCGCAGGTTGCTGACCCCTGAATATGCGATATATTGCCATATGTTTTTTTTTCCCATCCCTACCTGGGCAGGGTTTTGGGCGACCAGGACCCTTTCAGCCTCCTCCCCCCACCCTCCTTGTTCCCCAGTGGGGTGGAGAAGCAGTTGAGGCAGCCGGACACGGAGGAGGCTTTCCCCTGGACGTAGAGCACTGTGATGGGGGAGCAGGCCGCAGAGCCGCGTGACGACGTGGTTGTGGTCACCTGAATGAACGAATATGAATAGTTGGTTCATTTTGGTGTTTTGCAATTACATGTCGATTACATCACTTAATAATTACAACTTCTTCTACATTTTGTAAATGTGTAGATTCTTTTAAGTAATTCACGTGTGGGCATCTGTGCGCATTGGAGATGTCCAACGTGGGACAGCTGCTGCATCAGTTCAATTCATCTCCTTATTTATTGATTGCCCTTTAAACAGCTGTAGATTGCCTGCTGTCGGTCACTTCCTTGTGTTTAGGTAAGGTATGTAATATAATTAAACACTAAATTAACTTGTGACGCATAGCTGCTGCTTTCACATTTCCACCGAATTCAGGACAGTTCCGTTTTGCTTGATCCCTCTTCGTACAGAAGACCTAACCGCATATTCTATACAGCATCTGAGAGAGTGATGTTTGCCCGTCACACTGTATTTTGAAATGTAAAAAATGGTCCAGAATTGACCGAGAAATGAATGATCAAAAAGGCATCTGTCGCCCGTTCACTCTCGCCGGAATCGGCGGCTCTCATAGACAAATAATGGATGTCGGCCAACTGTGTTTGTCCATCGCCTGCTGTTAAAGAGGGGATGCCTTGATTTTTGTATTTTTTCTAATTTTGTACATGTTTAGACGGGAATCCATATTTGGAGCCTGTACAGTATGTACAGTATTCAAATATTCAATTTGTTTTTATGCTGATATATAAATATTAATATTAAGATGATATATTAATGATATATTAATATATCATATATCATTAATATATTAATAATACATGATATATTAATATTAAGTTTTCAAAAACCTTAGGTCAGGCCTAAATGGATTAAGATGTAACAGTATGTCAATAGACCCCTTTGTGTGTTTTTTTATGTGGAATGATGTCTTCCTTTGTATTTAGGTTTTCTTCCTGGGGGCAAACGTGCCAATGAAAAAAACTTCAATATAGTGACATCACCTGTTCAGCCCCTCCCCTAACTCCTCCCCCTTTATCATGCAACTAAAGCTGTGGGTGTGGCTTCAGTTCAGGTGGATCTCCACCCATCACCACCCACCAGGCAAACCAGGCATACTTAATGAACTGGTAGGAATCATAAAAAATGACAGTTTAACAAACACTGTACATTTTTTTGGCAAAAAAATCTTACTTTTCATATAAAAATAATAACTGATGATCATGCTTTAGGGTGGGAAAAAATCATGGCACTCCAACTTTAAAATGTACTATTATTGTAGTCCTTGTTTACAGGTGAATAGTGGGGTTTGTAGTTGCAGGATATTTACCTCAGCCCTCGAGGAGTCTGAGGAGCGCCGTGCCGCTCCCGCTGCTCCCGCCGCTGCCTTGCCATTGGAGCCTCTGATCCGGATGCTCTTGGTGCTCCTGGTCAACCAATGAGGTTGAGGAGGGGGAGGAGCCGGAGGCGGAGCCTGGGGGGAGGAGGAGGGCAGCTGTAAGCTGCCATTGGCCACGCTGAGGAGAGCCACGCCCCCCTTGGCAGGGGATCTGTCCAGGTGGTGTGTGGGCGTGGTGGAGGAAGAGGGCGGGGCCTCGGGGGCGTGCCTATGGGAGGGAGGGGGCGGAGCAACATTATTATAGTGATGAAATTACAGACGCTAAACAAACGTGAAACAAATTTCCCGTGTGTTTTTTTTTAACCATTCTGTACTGTACAAATAGAAACAATATTGTTGCAGTAAGCGGCCTCATGGTGGTGCTATAACACAGATGGATGCAGTTTGGTAAACACAGGAATTCACTAGTGGGTATGATTCTATCCTTGTGGTGGAGGGGTCATCCTAACCTTGGGGTGGAGGGGTCACTAGAGGCTACTGTATAATCCTAACCTTGGGGTGGAGGGGTCACTGGGCAGGGTCTGCCCGGAGCCAGATGGTCGTCGGGTCGGGGCCTGCTGGACAGGAGAGCTGCCGTTGGACCACGGCTCATTGTCCAGGCTGAGGTTGAATTCCCCGCTGCTCTCACTCTGAGCCCTGCGGCTCTGGACCACCACACCGGTCGATCCCGGGGACCCTGGAGCAAGGCACAAGCACCAGTGTTGGGACATGTGCACTACATAACTTAATGTATTACATAATATATTACCAAAATGCAGTAACTTGTAATATAAATATATTACTTAACTAAAACAATCTAATATATTATACTTTTCTTTCTGCATTACTGCATTACTTTCAATATTACCTTTTGTCAATCTGTCTCATTGAAAATGTTCTTGTGAAATTATATTGACAACTGCAGAAGTTAAATAAGTACTTATTTTCTATCATTTGTCATGAAATTCTTTATTCAGGAGTGACGTTTTTTCAAGTTGATTTCATATGGATTTGGCCAGATAGCCAAGTGCGCTTGCTTTATTGTAGGTATGCCACTGGCCTACGCAATATTTGATTAATAGTGATACTAAACATTTCATTATATATTTTGTAAAAAGTTGTTTTTAAAGTAATATGTAATAGTAATATTAATATATTACACTTGTGCAGACTGTATTATTGTAATATAATATATTGCTTTAAAATGAAGGTAATAATTAATAAGTAATATATTAACAAGGTAAAGTAATATTCCCAACACTGTCAAGCACACATAGACATCAAAGCTGGGTTTCATCCCAGGGCCCACTAAATTTGAGCCACGGACCACCTTTTGGACATTTTAGCCCCACAGACCCCAAAACTAAAGAGAGAATCCATTCATTAGACTTTAGAGATGACTCTCTGTAACAATATTCACATTTATATCACTGTTTTTTTTTTTGTTTTTTTTCCCAGAACTGCAGTGTTTATATATTTTTTTTCTTTTTCTGGCTTGACCCGGTTTAAGAAAATTAATTTAACCCTCAATGTTTTTAAATAGTTATATAGTTAAATGATTTTGAATTTGGAAATACTTTGTGCCTCAAAATCCCTCCATAATCTTCCCTTCCCTTTTCTTCCCTATAATTTATTTATTTATGTATTTGTTTATTTATTTATTTATGTATGTTTAAGCCTTGGCTGAAGTAATTAAAAAAGACAAGGAACTAAAAATAAATGTTCCAGTAGTCAGAAATTAATATATAAAAAGCGTTGCCCTTTTTTTGCCCATCATTGAATTGTTTTTTAGTACATAAACAAAGTTGAATCAGATATTATACAGCATCACCAACCAACAACACACAGTGGTTTTATTTTATTGGGGCTTATTCTATGTGTGTTAAATGTTCAATTCTAGTTATAGAGAACAAGTATAATGTATTATCCATATTTGTCTCATTATCCAGGGTTCCTTTTAAACACTGAAAGGTGCAGAAGGTGTTTATTTTTACCCTGGCGTTGCGTCTCCTCGTTGTCCTCACAGCCAGGGGGCGCTGTTCCACCACCAGGATCCTTACCTGTAGGGTCAAAGGTGAACCAGTGAATATACAGTAGGTAGAGTACCATTGAATATCATTTAGGTCAGTGGTTCTCAGTCAATGGTCCGGGGACCCCCGGTGTTTTCATGTGGTCCCCATGCTAAATGAGGGAGAGTTGGTAACCAAATTATACCTTTATAGACCTTTGTCTTGGGAGTGTAAAGTGAAACCAAATGGGTTTTATGCTCTAAAGCAGTGTTTTCAACTAGTGATCCGGGAACCACCAGTGTTCCTTGAGAAGGTTCCAGGTGGTCCCCAGGCTAAATGATGGGAAAGATGGTTAACTAGGTGTAACTCTTTGGCAGCGTAAAAATGGTTTCATGTTTACACTCTCAAGAATTAAAATATTCATCATGTGAATTAGCCCATGTCTACACGACTAGAGGATGTACAGTAGAAGATGAAGGGTCATTTTCATCTGTATGTTTGACTGTTTGGTTTCTGATTTTTTTTTTCTTTTTTTTTTATTTTGTGATCTGTGGGGCTAAAACGTCATCAATGGTGGTCTGTGGCTCAAATGCTGAATAAATAGTAAGCCCTGCATGGTATCAAAACGGTTGAAAAACCCCTGCTCTAAAGAGTTAAATTGTTTTCATCTGAAAAACTTCATTTACAAGTTAGAGAATAATTGTTACTTAGGTCAAACCTCTTATCCCAAACCCCTTAACGCATTTTTACTATTTTTTAAAAACTTTTGGGAATAGTTCAATGTGCCAATCTATTGACACATTGTGAGCTTGTAGACTGGCCACTGAAGAATGTTTAAAAAGTTTAAAAAGGCAAAGGAGTTAAGGGACAAGGGATTAGTGGTGACGAAAATGTAGGCCGAAATTCTTTGTCCACAACATGTGATCAAATGGTGGTCCCGTGCTCAAAAGCTGAATAAAAAGTGGGCCCTGAAAACCACTGATACAGGGCAAAGTGTATCATTGGATTTACAGTAAATTCATGTTCATCAACAACATTATTTTCAACCAGGCAGAAAGTTCCTCCATTCACACTACACTACAGCGTCGGAGTCGTGCATGCACGCGTGGCGCGTGGAGCCGCGCACACACACAACATTTTGTTTTTTTTGCTGTTTGTGGTGGTTTTGTACCAGGGGCGGATCTAGGCAAGGGCATGGGGTGGCAATGCCCCCCTAAATGCCTAGGCCGGCCCACCAAACATGGCATGCAAAACAATCCAAGATATTTCAAAATAACGTGCCTATATTTAAAATGATATGAACCACTACTACTGCTACTAACATACTGTATACAGCTGTGTCACCACTAAACCAACAGCATTTCATCATTGAAATGCTTTCGTCATTGAAATAATCTAGTGCCAGAAACTATAATCTACCATCAGAAACTATAATCTAGGGTTAAAAACTAGAATGTAGCATTAGAGACTATAATCTAGTGTTAGAAATTAGCATCAGAAACTATAATCTAGTACAGAATGGGTTCAATAATATTGAAGCATTGACCATTTTTCCATTTCCCACTTTCTCTCACTGTACCCACTGTAGTACCCCTGCACCCTTTACGGGTACATTATGTACCCCCATATGAGAACCACACCAGCTGCAACTCCTCCCAACTCCTCCAACAAAACAAAACAAACCACACCAATGCAACTCCTTGCAAAAACTGCCATAGAGATGCGCAGTGACGTCACCGCCCCGGTTCCGGAAGTCTTTTCCCAATTCATTTTTCTCATAGACTTTTTGAAAATAATTTATATCAAGACGATTACGCCACGGACACAGCCAACTCGAGTCGTGACGAATCATGATGACACACACAAACTTTTGGGACAATAAAATAATTTCTAAGATGAAAAACGAAACAAAAAGTCTTGTATCATGCCGTTTTCTACTTCTTCCCAATTATATATTATATGACGATATTGTGTTTCTTGTCATGATTTGTCACGACCTGAGTTGGCTTTGGCCGCGGCGTAATCGTCTTGATATAAATTATTTTCGAAAAGTCTATGAGAAAAATGAATGGGGAAAAGACTTCCGGAACCGGGGCGGTGACGTCACTGCGCATCTCTATTGGGAACAGTGCATGGTTGCAGTAACATGCATTCAGTGTGGATGACATTTAGAACAACACAGTGAATGAGTGAGTGAATCAATGTATGACAGAGGTTTTCAACCAGTGGTCCTTGAGAGGGTTCCAGGGGGTCCCCAGCTATAAGTTGGTTCACCAGATGTAACTCTTTGAGAGCGTAAACATGAAACCAAATGGACCCTCATAGTTTCATTTGGTGTCATGTTTACGCTGTCAAGAGTTAAAATTATTCATCATGTGAATTATCCCAAGTCTACACAACTAGAGAATGTAGAAGATTAATTCTTAAAGCGCCGTTCTCGAGCTGCTCGTGGACATCCCGTGGAGACCCCCCCGCCGGTCACGCGGACGGCTCGTATCACGACGAGATGTAGATTTCATTCTTTAATCCAACTATTAGTCCGTGCGCATCGTCTGATGATCATCCCGTTGCTGACTTTCATTTGGGACAGAATTGGGGACAACTTTTTTTTTTCCGTCCCATTGACATGCATTCAGCCCAATGCATTCAAACGGCTCTCCTCCGGTTTGCCCCCTCAATGTCGCTGGCGCATGGGTTAAGCAGCCAGGGCTACACAGCTCTTCCTGACTTGTGACCCGGATGTTTTTGGGTACATCGCCAGATGATCGATTAGGCAAGACAACAGACACAGCATAACAGAAACAGCACATCCTGTTTAGGAGATCTGAGCTTCAAAATAAGGGCTTTTTTACCGATCGAACTGGTTTGAGCCGCGGCAGTGGAAAGAAAACAAAGAAAATCCGATCGCGCTGAATGAGTTAATGGTCATTTCATCTCCATGTTTTGGACCGTTTTGTTCCCCAAATCCATGGTATGGTATCAAAAAAGGTTGAAAACGGGGGCACGGTGGCACAGTGGTTAGTGCTGTCGCCTCACAGCTAGAAGGTCCTGGGTTCAATTCCCGCTAGGGGCGCTGCTGTGGGTGCTGGCGGCGTGTCTGCTCCTCCACGTCATCAGTGCCCATACCCGAGGCGGGGTTGATGAAAGGGCCTTTCTGTGTGGAGTTTGCATGTTCTCCCCGTGTTCCCTAGGGTAGATACCCTCACAAAAACATGCTGTAATCCTGGACTCTAAACTGCCTCCCCCTGGCCAGCCGGGCGCCTGATGGAGGGGACTGGAACTGGTTGGAATAACGTGTTCCTTCCACGCACTACGTCCAACCAGGGAAACTCCCCCCCTGTCGGGTGAAAAGAAGGCAGCTTGGACTCCTCATGCATTGAAGGAAGCATGAGGCCAGTCCGCTGCCTCCCCAGGTTGGTGGAGGGTGTTTAGAGCCCAGGATCACATTAGGAATTGGCACTGGGTGAAAAAATGGGTTGCAAAATCGTGGGATAAAAAAAACATTAAAAAAAAAAAAAAAAGGTTGAAAACCACTGATGTATGAACCAATGAACAGATGCCTGTACCTGTCATGCGTGGAGCAGCCTTGGTGCTGATGTTGTGGAGATGTCTGGACAGCGGAGGAGGAGTGGTGAGATGATGGTGGTGGTGATGGTGATGGTGATGGGTGGAGGAGGTGGAGGAGGAGGTGGAGTCAGTGAGGAGGAGGAGGGAGGAGCTCAGAGCTCTCACCTCCTCTCCTTCACCTTCTTCTCCTTCTTCCGATTCGCTCTCAGAACCATCCAGATGCTCTGAACTGTCTGCCCATTGGTCCTCTTCAGGTGGAGGCGGGGCATAGCCCAGCAGGTCACTCAATGCTGGATGGATGGATGGATGGATGGATGGATGGATGGATGGATGGATGGGTGAATGGATGGATGGATGGATGGATGGATGGATGGATGGATGAATGGATGGATGGATGGGTGGATGGATGGATGGATGGATGGATGGATGGATGGATGGATGGATGGATGGATGGGTGGATGGGTGGATGGATGGATGGATGGATGGATGGGTGGGTGGATGGATGGATGGATGGATGGAGGCATGCATGGAGACATGGATGGATGGAGGTTTCAGGAAGTGGACGAAGAAGGGAGATGCATATAATCGTCATATTGATTAGGGATGCACCAACTTTTCGGACACATATCACTTATCAGCTGATATATTTGCCTTTATCAGTCAATATCTGGTAACTGGCATTAACTGAAAATCTGTCGTTGTTAAGCATACATTTTGGTGTTGGCTCTGTTGCTGTGTTAGCCATCTGTAGTCTACTAGCTGTAGATTCTATGTTGGTCATCTGTAGTCTACTAGCTGTAGATTCTATGTTGGTCATCTGTAGTCTACTAGCTGTAGATTCTATGTTGGTCATCTGTAGTCTACTAGCTGTAGATTCTATGTTGGTCATCTGTAGTCTACTAGCTGCAGATTCTATGTTGGTCATCTGTAGTCTACTAGCTGTAGATTATATGTTGGCGTGTTGGTCATCTGTAGTCTACTAGCTGTAGATTCTATCTTGGTGTATTGATCATCTGTAGTCTACTAGCTGTAGATTCTATGTTGGTGTCTTCTATGTGGTCTACCTACAAGATCACAATTACTATTTTGTCCTCAATTTCGGTGAAATTAATCTGGATCATTTTGAGATAATTTCTAAGGCTGCTATTGGCCAATCTTTGATACAGTATATGCTACCGATTAGATGTGCATCTCTAGTATGTGAAGGATAAAGGTGTGAATTTATCAGATGTAAGTAATGTCATGTTACATCCATGGAGCCAGCAGGGTTACATCTTGCATACTAAAGCAGATTGACCAGACGTGAACACATAAACAGCAAGAGGCTTCCTGGTCTTTCCAGATGCAAATGCAGCTTTTACTAGAGTGGAAGCAATGCAAAATTCCACACTTTTGCAGCCATGCAGCATCCAGGAGACTTTTTACTTTGTCTCCTGAGAAAATTGCATTGAACTCATTAGTTTCTAAATCCATGTAGCACAGTAGCAAAAGAGTGCAGGGTTGCACCCCGAAAGCGCTTCATTTACAAGCCTGTAGATCTGCTGTTTTCATTATTTCTGTCCAACACACCCTCAGAATTTTAGTTCCTGCCTCTCTAACACTCTCTGACGTCAGGGGCGGATCTAGGCATGGGCAAGGGGGGGGCAATGCCCTCCTAAATGCCCAGTCTGCCCCACCGAACATGATGACATGCAAAACAATCTAAGATACAGTATTTAGTGCTTATATTTAAAAGTATTTGAACCACTACTACTGCTACTAACTAACTACAGCTGTGTCGACCTCAACAAGAACTGAAGTTATTATTGATGCTTAATTACTTGCTTAATAAAATTCCTGTAGTCTAACTACCTAACTACCATTTTCTCCTGCCCCCTCAATTGGAAAATGTTACATCCGCCCCTGTGAGTTCTGCCTTGACAGCGGTTAGCTTACATTCATAGGATCTACATTGGGTATACGCACCGACCCGACAAAGACACATTGACATCACAGCATTGTTGCTGAGATAGAATAACTCTTTTTGCCTGAAACCGTCGCCTGTCATATGCACTGGTATTGTCTAATTGGCCAACAGGCTATCTATCACCAACCGTCAACATGACAATAATAGGTACTTTCTAAAGATACTCCATAACTTACACCATAAACACCAACACCATAGTAAACCACTGGTTGGCTCTTGAACTGTGACTGTAGCTATTAACTCCTATACCGGGGCAGAGCACTAGCACCCCCTAGTGTCCTCCTAGTACACTGCATCCATTTTGTCCTCTAACTGAATGGAGAACTGAACTCATGAGTGTTCTCTAATCTTCTTACAATCTTCTCAATATATTGTGAATTAAGAATCACAATACAAATCGATTTGCATCCTAAATATCAATATCGTGAGGGAAGTGAATCGTCACACCCGATACATTTTCTGTATGTCTGATACTCGCTGGGGAATATAAAGCGCGCTTTTATTTCTGAATGGCATACAATGGAAATGAATAAGCTCTAGTATGCGGTAGTTACAGGGTCATTGTTTGGCTGTTAGCAGCGACAGAGGCTCATATGATTGGCTGTTAGCAGCGACAGAGGCTCATATGATTGGCTGTTAGCAGCGACAGAGGCTCATATGATTGGCTGTTAGCAGCGACAGAGGCTCATATATTGGCTGTTAGCAGCGACAGAGGCTCATATGATTGGCTGTTAGCAGCGACAGAGGCTCATATGATTGGCTGTTAGCAGCGACAGAGGCTCATATGATTGGCTGTTAGCAGCGACAGAGGCTCATATGATTGGCTGTTAGCAGCGACAGAGGCTCATATGATTGGCTGTTAGCAGCAGAGGCAGAAGGAGGAATGCTACAGCCAAGGCACGGCGTCTCTTACACACAGAGCGACGGAAGAGCGACTTGACTTTGTCTCTGTCCTTTAGGCGATTCCTCATACGGGGAAAGATTTTCAACGCAGCTGTTTGATGGGAGGTGATGAGGAGGAGGGGAGGGGGAGGTGGGAAGGAGAGGAGAGGAGAATGGAGGAGAGGGGAGGAGAGGAGAGGAGAATAGAGGAGAGGAGAATAGAGGAGAGGAGAGGAGAAGAGAAAGAAGAGAAGAGAAGAGAAGAGAAAGAAAGAGAAGAGAAGAGAAGAGAAGAGAAGAGAAGAGAAGAGAAGAGAAGAGAAGAGAAGAGAAGAGAAGAGAAGAGAGGAGAGGAGAGGAGAATAGAGGAGAGGAGAATAGAGGAGAGGAGAATAGAGGAGAGGAGAATAGAGGAGAGGAGAGGAGGATAGAGGAGAAGGAGAGGAGAGGAGAGGAGAGGAGAGGAGAGGAGAGGAGAGGAGAATAGAGGAGAATAGAGGAGAGGAGAGGGAGAGGAGAGGAGAGGAAGGAGAGGAGAGGAGAGGAGAGGAGAGGAGAGGAGAGGAGAGAGGAGAGGAGAATAGAGGAGAATAGAGGAGAGAGAGGAAGGAGGAGAGGAGAGAAGGAGAGGAGAGGAGAGGGAGAGGAGAGGAGAGGAGAATAGAGGAGAGGAGAATAGAGGAGACGAGACGAGACGAGAGGAGACGAGAGGAGAGGAGAGGAGAGGAGACGAGACGAGACGAGACGAGACGAGACGAGAGGAGGATTAGGGTGAATGTGAGGAGAGAACACACACAAGGAGTGGAGGAATGAGGGAAGGAATTAAGGAAGGAAGGATGAGAACATTAAGACCAGTGTGGAAAAAGTACTCAAAGTACTTTTACTTAAAGTAAAAGTATCACTCCTAGCTATATTATGAGCTTGTAGATCATCTATTATTGAAAGTATCTTTGGCTAATGTGACAAATACAGTATGCCTTAAAACACACACTTGATTTCTATAGCTAAAACGTAAAGATAAAAACACCTTCAATATTTTATTTCTTTCGTAAAGTAGAGAATCTTTCACTCCATTGGAACAGCTCCAGTCGCATTTTGATGATGTCATGAGTCCATGTGTGGTGCAGCTCTATGGAATAATATGGAATGCACTGATAATAAAAAATATTTAAAACACGGCTTTGACGCTCATATAAGTTAGGAAGTATTATGTTTTTTTTTGTGCATTTCATTCTATATTCCATACAGCTGGACCACACATGGACATGTGATTCAAACTGCGACAGTGATTGAATAAATAAAATAAAATAAGGTGTTTTTATTTGTTTATTGTACTATCTACAGAAGTCTTTACTTTATAATCTTTTAATAAGGCATATTTGGCTTATTTGCCAGAGATTCTTTTAAGACAGTGGTTTTCAACCAGTGGTCCGGGGACCACCAGTGGTTCTTGAGAGAGTTCCAGGTGGTCCCCAGGCTAAATGATGGAAAGTTGGTTGGAGTGTAAACATGTTTACACTCTCAAGAGTTAAAATATTCATCATGTGAATTATCCCAGGTCTACACAACTAGAGAATGTAGAAGATTAATGGTCATTTATGATCTATATGTTTGACTGTTTTGTTTCCCAAATCCAGCCTGGAATTGTGGACAAAAGCAAAAGAAATCTTTAGTTTTGGGGTCTGTGGGGCTAAAATGTCATCAAATGGTGGTCCTCCGTGGCTCCAATTCTGAATAAAATGTGGGCCCTGGTATCAAAAAGGTTGAAAAACACTGTTTTAAGAAACTAAACTAAAAGTAAATTTGCCTCTGAGGTGTAGTGGAGCCACAAGTGTTGGACATCAGAAATACTCAGGTCAGTCAAGTACAAATACTTTAAATACTTAAGTAAATGTATTTGGTTACTTTACACCACTGATTAACACACAACAACAACAACAACAACACAGCTGAGAGGACTGTTCACCACCATGTTAGTGAACATGGTGTTCACCACAGCATGCACCAGTGTTTGGAATGATTTATGCGCAGTGACGTCACCGCTCCGGTTCCAGAAGTGTTTTCCCCATTCATTTTTCTCATAGACTTTTCGAATATAATTTATATAAAGCCGTTTTCACCGCAGACAAAGCCAACTCGGGTCGTGACGAATCATGATGACGATCAAATAATTTCTAAGATGAAAATCGAAACAAAAAGTGTTGTATCCTGCCGTATTCTACTTCTTGCTAATTAGATATTATATGATGATATTGTGTGTGTCATCATCATTTGTCACGACCCGAGTGGCTTTGTCCGTGGCCGAAATCGTCTTTATATAAATTATTTTCGAAAAGTCTATGAGAAAAATGAATGGAAAAATGAATGGGGAAAACACCTCCAGAACCAGGGCGGTGACGTCACTGCGCAGTTTAAACGCAAGGAAATGTTAACACTTTTTTCAGTCATATTCATAGAGTCACCATCAACACACACACACACGCACATACGCACGCGCGCGCACACACAGACACAGTACAGTAGATCAATGGCGATGGACTAATGGGGTCAATACAGTACAGTACAGTACAGGGAGAAGACGTGAGGGCGTGTTCTGTCATGGAGGATTAAGAACAGACGTGTCCATGTTTGACACGCAGGTCTGGACCCCTTATCTGTCTCTGTGGGTTTACACTACAGTGTGGTGAAAATGTCATCAAATGGTGGTCCCTGACTCAAATGGTGAATAAATAGTGAGCGCTGGTATCAAAAAGGGTTTAGGATATTATGAAGGAAACCAGTTATGATATGAGTAAACCTTACTGGGAATGACCAGTGGACTGTCCCCGTTTCAGTGGGAGGTTTAGGAATGACCGCAGGGTCGGACTGGCCATAGGGAGTACAGGGAGCTCAGGGAGCCGCGGACCATAGGGGGCCACTAGGGGGTGCTAAAAAATAAAAAAAATAATACAGGTATGTATGGTACCTGTATCAGTGAGTGACAAATAACCCCTGTTCTATCTTGGATCCTTTCGCCACCATCATCCTTGTGAGAGCAGCAAAGGCTTGTGTACGTCTGTTGGTTTGTACAGATTATTTTGATTAATTGTTTTGGGCCGATCTGGGCCAAATTCACACAGAAATGGTCCGGTCTGGGTCAAATTCACACAGAAAATGGGCCGGTCTGGGCCAAATTCCACGCAGAAATGGGCCGGTCTGGGTCAAATTCACACAGAAATGGTCCGGTCTGGGCCAAATTCACACAGAAATGGTCCGGTCTGGGCCAAATTCACACAGAAATGGGCCGGTCTGGGCCAAATTCACACAGAAATGGGCCGGTCTGGGCCAAATTCACACAAAAACGGGCCAATCTGGCCAAATTCACACAGAAATGGGCCGGTCTGGGCCAAATTCATGCATAAAATGACCGGGCCAAATTTTTTTGTCCCAGTCCAGCCCTGATGATGACCAGTGGATCGTCCAGCGTTCAGCGGCAGGTTTTGAGCGCTCTGCAGTAAATGTCTCTTTTCAGCTGGTAGGAGGTCAAGGCTGACCGGTGATCCTGCTCAATCAGAGGAGCTCTGTCGTGGTTCAGATACTCACTGGCGCTGCGCCGGGGGGAGAGGCCGTCGCCCGCCGACCCTCCCGACTCGTCAGAGCCGCCGTTGTCCTGCTGGGGACCGCCGTGGACCACCCCGCCGTCGCAGCTGGAGCCCGAGCACGGCGGGGGACGCGGCCGGTCGCAGGCCGCCGCGCTCGCTGACGCGCTCGCGGCTCCGAGGGACTTGATGAGTTTTCTTCATCTTCAGGCGATCCAGTTGACGCGCCTGGAGAGAGAGGAAGATTATTATTATTATTATTAAGAATAAAGGTGTTTTTTATTTGTTTATTAAGGGCATATTTGTCTAATTGCCAGAGATTCTTTTAAGACAGTGGTTTTCAACTAGTGGTCCGTGGACCACTAGTGGTACTTCAGAGGGTTCCAGGTGGTCCCCAGGATGAATGATAGAAAGTTGACTAACCAGATGTAACTCTTTGGTTAGAGAGCGTTATAATGAAACCAAAGAAACCAAATCCATTTGGTTTCATTTTAACGCTCTCAAGAGTTACAGATCTATAAGGGTCCATTTGGTTACCGACTGTCCATCATTAAGCCTGGGGACCACTGGTGGTCGCTGAGGGTCTGACCTGCGTGGAGGTGATGGTTCGTAGAACTTGTACTGGTCCATGATCTTCTCCTCCAGCTTCTCTTTCTGCCTCCTCAGTTCATTGAGCTTATCTCTGTAACACACACGCACGCACGCACACACGCAACACACGCACGCCACGCACACGCACACACGCACACACGCACACACACACACACACACACACACACACACACACACACACACCACACACACACACACACACACACACACACACAGTTTTAGGACGATCAAATAATTTCTAATATGAAAAACAAAACAAAAAGTGTCTTACTTATCTTAGTGTAGTTGACTTAGTTTGACTCAATTTTCGTCAGCGTTGATGCATTAAAGTTTGTGACATGCTGTAGTTTCACAGGGTAATAAAATCATTCTACAACTGGAGCACAGTGTGTGTGTCTATTTCTGTTCCATACATGCCAACATTTGAAAATGTTTTTGAGTAGCAAATTACCGCGGCGCGGCGGCGCAGCGGCCCGACAGCGCGGCAGCACGGCAGTGCAGCGCACATTGCAAGGCACATTTGTATGCCTATATTAACTTCACATTCTCACTTATCATGGAGGTATGTTTCAGTAGATTTTAGCCCCATAGAAGTTGGGTGCCCCAAACATTGAAATCCATGACACTGATTCAATACTATTAAATCAGCTGTAATAGCATGAGAAAATGTTACTGACTAAAACCCTAATGAATAGTGTTTTAGCCAAACAGCAAATCCACCTGCAGCAGTAAAGTTATCAAATGCTGTTAAATAAGGAGAATTTTGTAAAGTATTGTTAAGGGTTTGGACCAACGTGCTAATAACAGGGATTAAAGCAAAAAAAAAAAATCCTGAGCCTTTCCAAACTATATCTCTACACACACACACACACACACACACAACACACACACACACACAACACACACACACACACACACACACACACACACACAACACACACACACACACACACACACAACACACAACACACACACACACACACACACACACACACACCCTTTGTGTCCAAATGTACCTATTCCATTTGTACACACTCAGGAAAAAGGCCCAAAAGAAAAAAATATTAACATGGTAAAATAGGTTTCACCATGTAATTTCTCCATTTCTAGGAGACAGAATGGGGGAACCACACAACACAACATCAATCAGGTGTATTTAACAACATAGTAATATGTTGGAAATGGGGTGGAATTCCCTTTTTTGGGTGGAATTCCCCTGGCTTTCAGCTATAGACAAATCAACGTGGGTCTCTCTCTCTCTCCCACACGCGCGCGCGCACACACACACACACGATCGTTATTATTGTTTCAACTATCTTGAAGTGCTTTTGCTTTTCTCGTGCTTATCAAAAGCTGGCTGAACGAAATCCTTTATCCCTGTGCAGAAAATGCAGTTTTAAATCGACTAGATTTGGATGCTAGCGGCATAGCCCATTTAGCACATCTCGCAGTCGCTGCGTTCGCCAAGGGGAGTACATGCCGTGCCTCCCCGACCAAAGAGACCTCTGGATCGGAGAGACTCGGCGCCCCTCCCCGTTTGTTCACAAAAATAATTCCTTAATGGCGCTTTCTTCTTTGACATTTTGACGAGAGTCTGGCTAAGTTAGAAGATGAACGTGTCAAGTAATAGCCTAGCGAACTGCATGGGAGGACGCACTCAGAGCATATGCACTCTGTTCTGTTTGGCTACAACACAGAGTAACAAAACATAGAAGAGACGTATTCTGATTTCCCTTCCACCCACAACATAGAGACCAGATGTGGTCACTATGTTACACTATGGGCCCTACAGACGGCTAATGTATCCACAAGACAACGGTGTGGATTGGCCTTCGGTGCAGAGCCAAGTAGTGTCAGAGA
>CM076973.1:2161264-2195504 GCA_039105355.1 Benthosema pterotum | reverse complement strand
CTACTATGATCACTACTACCACATACCCAGGGTCTCCTGGAATGGACAGGGCACAAAGGGGATCACTACTAGTGCTCTGCTCCCATTCCCTCCCACTCCACTAGATTCCTGTCCATTCCCTCCCACTCACCATAGATTCGGTCAATTCCCTCCATCCCCACTAGATTCCGGTCCATTCACTCCCACTAGATTCCGTCCATTCCCTCCCACTAGATTCCTGTCCATTCCCTCCCACTCCCCCTCAGTTTCCTGTCCATTCCCTCCCACTCCCACTAGATTCCTGTCCCATTCCCTCCCACTAGATTCCTGTCCATTCCCTCCCACTCCACTAGATTCCTGTCCATTCACTCCCCACTCCACTAGATTCAGGGCCATTCCCTCCCACTCCCACTAGATTCAGGTCCATTCCCTCCCACTCCCACTAGATTCCTGTCCATTCCCTCCCACTTCCACTAGATTCCTGTCCATTCCCTCCCACTAGATTCCTGTCCATTCCCTCCCACTCCCACTAGATTCCTGTCCATTCCCTCCCACTCCACTAGATTCAGGTCCATTCCTCCCACTCCCACTAGATTCCTGTCCATTCACTCCCACTAGATTCCTGTCATTCCCTCCCACTCCCACTAGATTCCTGTCCATTCCCTCCCACTCCCACTAGATTCAGGTCCATTCCCTCCAACTCCCACTAGATTCCTGTCCATTCCCTCCCACTCCACTAGATCCTGTCCCTTCCCTCCCACTCCCACTAGATTCCTGTCCATTCCCTCACTCCCACTAGATTCCTCATGTCCATTCCCTCCCACTCCCACTAGATTCAGGTCCATTCCCTCCACTCCCACTTGATTCCTGTCCATTCCCTCCCACTCCCACTAGATTCCTGTCCATTCCCTCCCACTAGTTCCTGTCCATTCCCTCCCACTCCCACTAGATTCCTGTCCATTCCTCCCACTCCCACTAGATTCCTGTCCATTCCCTCCCACTCCCACTAGATTCCTGTCCATTCCCTCCCACTAGATTCCTGTCCATTCCCTCCCACTAGATTCCTGTCCATTCCTCCCACTCCCACTAGATTCCTGTCCATTCCCTCCCACTCCCACTAGATTCCTGTCCATTTCCCCTCCACTCCCACTAGATTCCTGTCCATTCCCTCCCACTCCCACTAGATTCCTGTCCATTCCCTCCCACTCCCACTAGATTCAGGTCCATTCCCTCCCACTCCACTAGATTCCTGTCCATTCCCTCCCACTAGATTCCTGTCCATTCCCTCCCACTCCCACTAGATTCCTGTCCATTCCTCCCACTCCCACTAGATTCCTGTCCATTCACTCCCACTAGATTCCTGTCCATTCCCTCCCACTCCCACTAGATTCCTGTCCATTCCCTCCCACTCCACTAGATTCAGGTCCATTCCCTCCCACTCCACTAGATCCTGTCCATTCCCTCCCACTCCACTAGATTCAGGTCCATTCCCTCCCACTCCCACTAGATTCCTGTCCATTCCCTCCCACTCCCACTAGATTCCTGTCCATTCCCTCCCACTAGATTCCTGTCCATTCCCTCCCACTCCCACTAGATTCCTGTCCATCCCTCCCACTCCCACTAGATTCCTGTCCATTCCCTCCCACTCCCACTAGATTCCTGTCCATCCCTCCCACTAGATTCCTGTCCATTCCCTCCCACTAGATTCCTGTCCATTCCCTCCCACTCCCACTAGATTCCTGTCCATTCCCTCCCACTCCCACTAGATTCCTGTCCATTCCCTCCCCACTCCCACTAGATTCCTGTCCATTCCCTCCCACTCCCACTAGATTCCTGTCCATTCCCTCCCACTCCCACTAGAGATTCAGGTCCATTCCCTCACACTCCCACTAGATTCCTGTCCATTCCCTCCCACTCCCACTAGATTCAGGTCCATTTCCTCCCACTCCCACTAGATTCCTGTCCATTCCCTCCCACTAGATTTCCTGTCCATTCCTCCCACTAGATTCCTGTCCATTCCCTCCACTCCCACTAGATTCCTGTCCATTCCCTCCCACTCCCACTAGATTCCTGTCCATTCCCTCCCACTAGATTCCTGTCCATTCCCTCCCACTCCCACTAGATTCCTGTCCATTCCCTCCCACTCCACTAGATTCCTGTCCATTCCCTCCCACTCCCACTAGATTCCTGTCCATTCCCTCCCACTCCCACTAGATTCCTGTCCATTCCCTCCCACTCCCACTAGATTCAGGTCCATTCCCTCCCACTCCCACTAGATTCCTGTCATTCCCTCCCCACTCCCACTAGATTCCTGTCCATTCCCTCCCACTCCCACTAGATTCAGGTCCATTCCCTCCCACTCCCACTAGATTCCTGTCCATTCCCTCCCACTCCCACTAGATTCCTGTCCATTCCCTCCCACTAGATTCCTGTCCATTCCTCCCACTAGATTCAGGTCCATTCCCTCCCACTAGATTCAGGTCCATTTCCCTCCCACTAGATTCCTGTCCATTCCCTCCCACTCCCACTAGATTCCTGTCCATTCCCTCCCACTCCCACTAGATTCCTGTCCATTCCCTCCCACTAGATTCCTGTCCATTCCCTCCCACTCCCACTAGATTCCTGTCCATTCCCTCCCACTCCCACTAGATTCCTGTCCATTCCCTCCCACTAGATTCCTGTCCATTCCCTCCACTAGATTCAGGTCCATTCCCTCCCACTAGATTCCTGTCCATTCCCTCCCACTCCCACTAGATTCCTGTCCATTCCCTCCCACTCCCACTAGATTCCTGTCCATTCCCTCCCACTAGATTCCTGTCCATTCCCTCCCACTCCCACTAGATTCCTGTCCATTCCCTCCCACTAGATTCAGGTCCATTCCCTCCCACTAGATTCAGGTCCATTCCCTCCCACTAGATTCCTGTCCATTCCCTCCCACTCCCACTAGATTCCTGTCCATTTCCCTCCCACTCCCACTAGATTCCTGTCCATCCCTCCACTCCCACTGATTCCTGTCCATTCCCTCCCACTCCCACTAGATTCCTGTCCATTCCCTCCCACTCCCACTAGATTCCTGTCCATTCACTCCCACTAGATTCCTGTCCATTTCCCTCCCACTAGATTCCTGTCCATTCCCTCCCACTCCCACTAGATTCCTGTCCATTCCCTCCCACTCCCACTAGATTCCTGTCCATTCCCTCCACTCCCACTAGATTCTGTCCATTCACTCCCACTAGATTCCTGTCCATTCCCTCCCACTAGATTCCTGTCCATTCCTCCTACTCCCACTAGATTCCTGTCCATTCCCTCCCACTCCCACTAGATTCCTGTCCATTCCCTCCCACTCCCACTAGATTCCTGTCCATTCCCTCCCACTCCCACTAGATTCAGGTCCATTCCCTCCCACTCCCACTAGATTCCTGTCCATTCCCTCCCACTCCCACTAGATTCCTGTCCATTCCCTCCCACTAGATTCAGGTCCATTCCCTCCCACTAGATTCAGGTCCATTCCCTCCCACTAGATTCTGTCCATTCCCTCCCACTCCCACTAGATTCCTGTCCATTCCCTCCCACTCCACTAGATTCCTGTCCATTCCCTCCACTAGATTCCTGTCCATTCCCTCCCACTCCCACTAGATTCCTGTCCATTCCCTCCCACTAGATTCCTGTCCATTCCTCCCACTCCCACTAGATTCCTGTCATTCCCTCCCACTCCCACTAGATTCCTGTCCATTCCCTCCCACTCCCACTAGATTCCCTGTCCATTCCCTCCCACTCCCACTAGATTCCTGTCCATTCCCTCCCACTCCCACTAGATTCCTGTCCATTCCTCCACTCCACTAGATTCCTGTCCATTCACTCCCACTAGATTCCTGTCCATTCCCTCCCACTAGATTCAGGTCCATTCCCTCCACTAGATTCCTGTCCATTCCCTCCCACTCCACTAGATTTCCTGTCCATTCCCCCACTCCCACTAGATTCCCCCCCCCCTCCCACTCTCAAAATATCCTGTCCATTCCCTCCCACTCCCACTAGATTCCTGTCCATTCCCTCCCACTCCCACTAGATTCCTGTCCATTCCCTCCACTCCCACTAGATTCCTGTCCATTCACTCCCACTAGATTCCTGTCCATTCCCTCACTAGATTCCTGTCCATTCCCTCCCACTCCCACTAGATTCCTGTCCATTCCCTCCCACTCCCACTAGATTCCTGTCCATTCCCTCCCACTCCCACTAGATTCCTGTCCATTCACTCCCACTAGATTCCTGTCCATTCCCTCCCACTAGATTCCTGTCCATTCCCTCCCACTCCCACTAGATTCCTGTCCATTCCCCTCCCACTCCCACTAGATTCCTGTCCATTCCCTCCCACTCCCACTAGATTCCTGTCCATTCCTCCCACTCCCACTAGATTCAGTCCATTCCTCCCACTCCCACTAGATTCCTGTCCATTCCCTCCCACTCCCACTAGATTCCCGTCCATTCCCTCCCACTCCCACTAGATTCCTGTCCATTCCCTCCCACTCCCACTAGATTCCTGTCCATTCCCTCCCACTCCCACTAGATTCCTGTCCATTCCCTCCCACTAGATTCCTGTCCATTCCCTCCCACTAGATTCCTGTCCATTCCCTCCCACTCCCACTAGATTCCTGTCCATTCCCTCCACTCCCACTAGATTCAGTCCATTCCCTCCCACTCCCACTAGATTCCTGTCCATTCCCTCCCACTCCCACTAGATTCCTGTCCATTCCCTCCCACTAGATTCCTGTCCATTCCCTCCCACTCCCACTAGATCCTGTCCATTCCCTCCCACTCCCACTAGATTCCTGTCCATTCCCTCCCACTCCCACTAGATTCCTGTCCATTTCCCTCCCACTCCCACTAGATTCCTGTCCATTCCCTCCCACTCCCACTAGATTCCTGTCCATTCCCTCCCCACTCCCACTAGATTCCTGTCCATTCCCTCCCACTCCCACTAGATTAGATAGATAGATAGATAGATAGATAGATAGATAGATAGATAGATAGATAGATAGATAGATAGATAGATAGATAGATAGATAGATAGATAGATAGATAGATAGATAGATAGATAGATAGATATCTTTATTGTCATTCAACAAATACATAAAATGCATAAGAGAACGAAATTCCGTTTCACTGGCTCTAGTATGCTTAAAAGACCTAAAAAGTTTAAAACTAAATAAATTAAAATGTAAAAACCTAAAATCCACATCAGCATAAATAAAAATAAAAACAGCACTATTAGATTAGACTTTGCACAGGAGTCCGTATAGCAGCCCATGGATTAGGGTTACGGGATATTGCACATGTTCAACAGTCTGATGGCTTGAGGGAAGAAGCTGTTGGAGAATCTTGTGGTTTTACTGCCAATGCATCCTGTCCATTCCCTCTCGCTTAGACAATGATTTTGTTTCTCTAAAACACCCTGGACGACGCTCCACACGTCCCAGACTCTTCTATCCTACTCTAAAACACCCTGGACAACGCTCCACACGTCCCAGACTCTTCTATCCTTCTCTAAAACAACACCCTGGACAACGCTCCACACGTCCCAGACTCTTCTATCCTTCTCTAAAACACCCTGGACAACGCTCCACACGTCCCAGACTCTTCTATCCTTCTCTAAAACACCCTGGACAACGCTCCACACGTCCCAGACTCTTCTATCCTTCTCTAAAACACCCTGGACAACGCTCCACACGTCCCAGACTCTTCTATCCTTCTCTAAAACACCCTGGACAACGCTCCACACGTCCCAGACTCTTCTATCCTTCTCTAAAACACCCTGGACAACGCTCCACACGTCCCAGACTCTTCTATCCTTCTCTAAAACACCCTGGACGATGCTCCACACGTCCCAGACTCTTCTATCCTTCTCTAAAACACTCTAAAACACCCTGGACAACGCTCCACACGTCCCAGACTCTTCTATCCTTCTCTAAAACACCCTGGACGACGCTCCACACGTCCCAGACTCTTCTACCTTCTCTAAAACACCCTGGACAACGCTCCACACGTCCCAGACTCTTCTATCCTTCTCTAAAACACCCTGGACAACGCTCCACACGTCCCAGACTCTTCTATCCTTCTCTAAAACACCCTGGACAACGCTCCACACGTCCCAGACTCTTCTATCAGAGACACCACTTTAATACAACATGCTGCTCCATGTTGTTCCTGTAGGGGGAGACAGAGACACCACTTTAAAAAAAAAAAAAAAAATTGGTCATTTTATGGTCTACTCAGTCTTATGTGAACAAACCAGACAGTTTATACTTTGGGATGCATCAGTCACATCTTCGTCAGGTCATGGGCTGATGAAGATGTGACTGATGCATCGAAACGCTGTCACTTTTGCACTTCACCCTGTATTTAAATGAAAAGGCTTGAACTGTCTGAGCTGCTGCAGTGCCTCCCTTCTCTACTGAACTCTACTGAACTCTACTGAACTCTACTGAACTCTACTGAACCTCCCTTCTCTACTGAACTCTACTGAACCTCCCTTCTCTACTGAACTCTACTGAACTCTACTGAACTCTACTGAACTCTACTGACTGAACCTCCCTTCTCTACTGAACTCTACTGAACCTCCCTTCTCTACTGAACTCTACTGAACTCTACTGAACTCTACTGAACCTCCCTTCTCTACTGAACTCTACTGAACTCTACTGAACCTCCCTTCTCTACTGAACTCTACTGAACTCTACTGAACCTCCCTTCTCTACTGAACTCTACTGAACTCTACTGAACTCTACTGAACTCTACTGAACCTCCCTTCTCTACTGAACTCTACTGAACTCTACTGAACTCTACTGAACCCCCCTTCTCTACTGAACTCTACTGAACTCTACTGAACCTCCCTTCTCTACTGAACTCTACTGAACTCTACTGAACCTCCCTTCTCTACTGAACTCTACTGAATCTACTGAACCTCCCTTCTCTACTGAACTCTACTGAACTCTACTGAACTCTACTGAACCCCCCTTCTCTACTTGACCTGTCTGAGCTGCTCCAGTGCTTCCCTTCTCTACTGCTACATGTCCTGCTTCTGAGATGCACCAGACTGGCCTGCTATAGGCTTGAGGCGCGGTTGGAACTCCCTGCTGTTCATACTACAAGGTGAACACCTCTGTGTCATTGAGGAGGTGAACAGTACCTTGGTATCATTGAGGAGGTGAACAGTACCTTGGTATCACTGAGGTGAACACTACCTTGGTATCATTGAGGGGTCCATAGAGTCATTGAGGGGTCCCCAGACAGTACCTTGGTGTCATTGAGGCGTTGGTAGATCTTCCAGAATGAAGAGGTGAACAGTACCTTGGTATCATTGAGGCGTTGGTAGATCTTCCAGAATGAAGAGGTGAACAGGTCTCGGCTGATCGGTTTCCCGTTGATCCGGATTCTCTCTCTGACCTGAACCAGGTGGGGAGAGCTGGGGGCAAGGGTAAAGGTCACAGCAAGGTGAGGATTTCAGATCCTCACCTTCTGTCTAGGCATGACAGGTGAAAATGGTATGGGGGCGAAGCCGCACCCATACCATTTTCAGTTCCAGGACTTTTATTAGTCAAGTAAAGCATCAATAATAACATCAGTTGTTGTTGAAGTTGCAACAGACACGCAGCATGCATAAAGCTAAAGGTCTGACTCAGAGAGGTTTCTGTTTTCAATGATGAAATGCTGTTGGTTTAGTGGTGACACAGCTGTAGTTAGTTAGTAGCAGTAGTAGTGTTTCACATCATTTTAAATATAAGCACTTTAATTTGAAATATCTTGGGTTGTTTTGCATGGCATCGTGTTTGGTTGGGCAGACTGGTATTTAGGGGGGCACTGCCCCCCCCCCCCCCCCCCCCCCCCCCCCCCATGTCCATGCCTAGATCCGCCCCTGGTTTTACACTTCTGTTGTTCAAACTGTGTTGTTGTATTGTAGCATGGCCTGGTTTAACAGCCTGTCAATAATCTATAAAAACAAACTGTATAGCCAAATGTATGCTAAACTACACTAAGAATCTGCTACAGTTTCTGTACATCAGTCTGTCCTGCTTCTAAACCAGAATCAATAAATCCAAGGTCATGTTTGTCATATTTTGCTCTTTGTCCTGTCTGTAATGTACTGTAATGTTGATGTTGTACATGTGTGTTGTGTGGTATGTGAACGGTGATGCTATGAACACAAATTTCAGTCAAAGATGACAACAACATTTTTTCATGCAAAATATGTGTTTTTTAAGAGTTCAAAGAATCTGAGGGTGTGTATGTGACACCTACAAGTGTTTGTGCACACCTGTATTTTAATTTTACGGTGTTGTGATGAAAAAGGCCAATTCCAGTGGTATTTTGTGTTCTACGTACAGTAAAAGTAGTTACCGAATTACGCCACAAGAGGGAGTTTACCCTATAGGGAGCAGTGTACTGAGCATGGTTTGAACATAGTGGTGCTATATGGACCACAGAGCAGGGGCGGATGTAACATTCTCCAATTGAGGGGGGGGGGGGGTGCGGCTTCATCGCCCATGGCGCGAAGCGATGAAACCGCACCCATACCATTTTCAGCCCATTATAAGGCATGTGCTTATAATGAAAATGATTTGAAACACTGCTAATGCTACTAACTACCTACAATTATGGCACCTTTTATCTTTATGCATGCTGCGTGTCTGTTGTAACTTCAACAACAACTGATGTTATTATTGATGCTTTACTTGACTAATAAAAGTCCTGGAACTGAAAATTTATTTTAGTACCCGTAGAATCCTGCTCCTTATAATAATCATAATCACATGAATTCAGTAGATTTAATCCTACCTGTAGAATCATATGAATTCAGTAGATTTAATCCTACCTGTAGAATCATATGAATTCAGTAGATTTAATCCTACCTGTAGAATCATATGAATTCAGTAGATTTAATCCTAC
The DNA here is from genome assembly GCA_039105355.1 of Benthosema pterotum. NCBI lineage: Eukaryota > Metazoa > Chordata > Actinopteri > Myctophiformes > Myctophidae > Benthosema > Benthosema pterotum. The sequence continues at coordinate 2,186,588 of CM076973.1, read as the reverse complement.
CTGCAGAATCATATGAATTCAGTAGATTTAATCCTACCTGTAGAATCATATGAATTCAGTAGATTTAATCCTACCTGTAGAATCATATGAATTCAGTAGATTTAGTAGAATCATATGAATTCAGTAGATTTAATCCTACCTGCAGAATCATATGAATTCAGTAGATTTAATCCTACCTGCAGAATCATATGAATTCAGTAGATTTAATCCTACCTGCAGAATCATATGAATTCAGTAGATTTAATCCTACCTGCAGAATCATATGAATTCAGTAGATTTAATCCTACCTGTAGAATCATATGAATTCAGTAGATTTAATCCTACCTGCAGAATCATATGAATTCAGTAGATTTAATCCTACCTGCAGAATTATATGAATTCAGTAGATTTAATCCTACCTGTAGAATCATATGAATTCAGTAGATTTAATCCTACCTGTAGAATCATATGAATTCAGTAGATTTAGTAGAATCATATGAATTCAGTAGATTTAATCCTACCTGCAGAATCATATGAATTCAGTAGATTTAATCCTACCTGTAGAATCATATGAATTCAGTAGATTTAATCCTACCTGCAGAATCATATGAATTCAGTAGATTTAATCCTACCTGTAGAATCATATGAATTCAGTAGATTTAATCCTACCTGTAGAATCATATGAATTCAGTAGATTTAATCCTACCTGTAGAATCATATGAATTCAGTAGATTTAATCCTACCCGTAGAATCATATGAATTCAGTAGATTTAATCCTACCCGTAGAATCATATGAATTCAGTAGATTTAATCCTACCTGTAGAATCATATGAATTCAGTAGATTTAATCCTACCTGTAGAATCATATGAATTCAGTAGATTTAATCCTACCTGTAGAATCATATGAATTCAGTAGATTTAATCCTACCTGTAGAATCATATGAATTCAGTAGATTTAATCCTACCTGTAGAATCCAGTTCTGAATCCGTAACTCCTGAGGATCTGTTCGGTGAACGCACAGGTTGACCCCTGAAATCACATGACCTTTAATGACCTTTGACCCCTGAAATCACATGACCTTTAATGACCTTTGACCCTGAAATCATATGACCTTTAATGACCTTTGGTGCTGAAAACACAAGACCTTTGGTGCCTTTTGAACCCTGACAACCTTTACACCTTTAAAAGAGTGTTTTTTTCCTTCTTTTTTGCTGTTTTTGACAGGGGGTGGGGATGTTCGAACACAGGGCTAAATATGTTATTTATTCACAAAGTATTAAGGATTCTTTACTATCTACTATAGCAGTGGTCCCTGAGAGGGTTCCAGGTGGTCCCCAGGCTTAAATGATGGAAAGTTGGTTAACCAGATGTAACTCTTCGAGAGCGTAAATATGAAACCAAATGGACCCTTGTGAGTAGATAATAAATATGAAATTACTTAATATTAAGTAAAAACAAATACCGTAAAATACCAAATAACAGCCCTTACTCAAACACCCGCCCACTACCGAATAACGGCCCATGTACCCACACCATTTTGCGTAATAACCGCCTCGTCCAAATAACCGCCCTCATCCAAATAAGCGCCCATGAGCTGTTATTTGCAAACATATTAAATACTATTTGTATGGCGTTTGCAGACCTCCTCATTTCTGCCTGATGCGCACCATCCCGTCAGCATATCGCATGTCAAAATGCGACAGCAGTTCTCCACATCCCCAAAATACATGTTTAATTCTGCCATACACAGCCACAATACAACGATTTTTTTTAAACTCAGACAGCGTATTCTGTCAAACGTTTAGGTCTACTGTCATTTTGTGCATGGATCTACGTTTGCGCACACGCACTCACCATACTGAATCCAAGCGTCAGCGCAGCGCATTGACTCCGATGCGCTGTTGAGGTGAGATGAAAGTTGAGATTGCAAATGTCCCTTCCTCACTCGGTTTTCAAGCGATTGCTGTAATTCCAACTCGTCAACACAGTGTATATTTTATATATTTTATATTTCCATTGGGTATAGCTATAGGTCACGTTTTATATGACTTCATCAAACAATATGAAGAGAGAATCGTCCTGTACGCAGTTTAGAGCGAGCACACGTATACGGCCCTACTCTTGTCTTAATTATTAGGTGCTTCCCCAGCGGTTCATTTGATTGATTTGATTGAAAAACTGACCACCATGTATTCTGTAAGGCCAAACCTCATTTGAAAGAATATACTGAGGCTATACATTACAATATTCTAAAATGTGAAAAGTTACACAGCTGTGCAGTGTGCAACCAATTAAGTAATTACAGTCAATCATGCCAGTCTGAATCTGGGTCAGATCTATTAAGCAATGCTGCCTATAAGGTCTTCTATTCTAAATATTAAATCAAAAAGTCAATAACTTTGCCTGCTATACATATGTTTATTATACATTTTAATTTTGCACTAAAACATGTTCAACAGAAACTGTAATGAATGGCCCTGTGCAGGACGGTGCAAAAATAAATAACAGCCTACTGCAAATAACAGCCCAGTACCTTATAAGCGCCCGGGGTCCAAATGGATTTTGCATAATAACAGCCCGGGCTACTATTTGGTATTTTACGGTACTTATTATTTAGGACCATGTTCGAATGCCCCCCCCCCCCCTAACCCTAAAGCAGTGAAGGTGAATAATATTGACTCTCTCTATTACCTAAACACTTAAAACATAAACCATCGGTTGAAAAACCCAAATCAAGAACTATTACGACCTGAGGCCTATAGTCTACCCCAGGGGTTTTCAACAGGTGGTCTGGGGACCACCAGTGTTCCTTGAGAGGGTTCCAGGTGGTCCCCAGTTGGTTAACCAGATGTAACTCTTGAGAACGTAAAAATGAAACCAAATGGACCCTTGCGGGTCCATTTTGTTTCATTTTCACACTATCAAGAGTTAAAATATTCTTCATGTGAATTAGTCCTAATCTACACAACTAGAAGATTAATGGTCATGGACAGAAGTTAAAGGTAGGGTAAGTGATTTGAAATTCATGGTGTAGTACCAGCCTGGTGCACTAGGGGCGCCAAACAGTAGCTACACTATGTGAACCTGCTGCTCGCTCCTGATTGGTGGAGGATTCACCCTCCACCTGGGGAACTTTTATTAGCTCCTCTGCTAACGTGGGGGAGGGGGAAACTCCATATGTGGTTTCCACACCTTAGAATAGAACATTTTAACAGAAAAAAAATATTTTTGGGTGATATCTGACAAAAGTGAAATCACTTCCCCTACCTTTAAGCAATGGAAATCTTTAGTTTGGGGTCTGTGGGGCTAAAATGTCCTCAAATGGTGGTCCCTGGGATGAACAAGGTTGAAAACCACTGCTCTACCCCCAGAAAACAGCAGTAATCCTCCCCTCTCTGTACTTCCTGTACTCTCTGTGTGTGTGTGTGTGTGTGTGTGTGTGTGTGACCTCACCTTGCCCTTGGTTCCGGTCACATGAATGATATTGAGTTGGTCCAGTTGTTCCACCTTAGACACACACACACACACACACACACACACACACGTGCACGCACACACACACACACACACACACACACACACACACACACACACACACACACACACACACACACACACACACACACACACACACACACACACACACACACACACACACACACACACACACACACACACACACACACACACACACACACACACGCGCGCAAAGCCACTACTTTAAAAATGTTTGTAGTAATTTCTTACATTTTTAATTCATGTTTCATGGTATTAATTACGGAGTAAAAATTAACTACTGGATTTTGTTACAGTAATTTATGAAAACCAAACCAAATAAAAACTAAGGGTAACCCACAACAATGAGTTGATGGGTTTGGTGAAAGAGTATTCAGAATGACTGTAACCCTCCAGAGGTCAGGGGTCAGCCCCTCCAGAGGTCAGGGGTCAGCCCCCCAGAGGTCAGGGTTCTAGACACTAACCTTCAGTCCTGCTCTCTCCAGGAATCCTCTCATAGCACTGAGTTGGAGCTGAGGATTCAGCCTCTCTCTTCTCACCTGAATCAATGAATGAATGAATCAATGGATGTTTACTTTGAACATTACAAAAGAAATTACAGTATGTTAAAAGAAAATCAATAGTTTAAACAAAAGTAAAATAAACCTATTGTTGTAAAAAGAGTATAATGAAGCTTCTCTACCTCAGCCCTTATTTATTACTGAGAAGTTTACACTTAGGGTATACTTTGTATATCAATTTATCTAGTATCTATTAATTCTTTTACACAAAAACTACACCAAAACTAAATTGGGGATAGACTGCTCTGGTCTGATGCAGGGATGATGGTCTGGTTGTTTCATTCATTGAATAAACGGAGTTACCACTGGTGTTTCATCAAATCTGTCTTTATAAAGAGGCTTTAACTATATTTACACACTGCTGTCTCAGACGCTGCATTTGTTTGTTTGTTGTTATTATTCAATCCGTTTTTATTTTTAGTTGTTCTGTATTGTATTAGATTTACTTAATAAATATAAACTATAAAGATTATGGTTAGGATTATTTGAGGTTAAGCGAAAAGGGTGTAATCTTGATTTGCTATTGTGAAAATTCAGTCGTTGCGGGTCCATTTGGTTTCATGTTTACACTCTCATGAGTTACATCTGGTAAACCAACTTTTTATCTGGTTAACCAACTTAGCTGGGGACCACCTGGAACCCTCTCAAGGACCACTGGAGGGCCCTGGACCACTGGTTGAAAACCACTGATATAGGAAATCACACTCTTATTTTTACAGGCCATATTGACGGATTTGGAAGTGAGAACTGGAGTGAGAACTGGAGTGAGAACTGGAGTGATAACTGAAGACCCAGATTTGGCACAAACAAGGGTCTTAATTCCATCCACTCATACGCCAACAAAATGTGGAACGCCCTACCAACAGTCATTAAGACATGTGCATCCCTTGACTCTTTCAAAACTGCTCTCAACGCTCAGCTACAGACGACTGCAATTCTAATTTTACCTCTGTAAAACAAAATTCTATATAAAATCCCCCCACCCACCCCGCCTCTCCTCATTGTACATTTCTCTTTTCCCTTTTTACCTCCACTATGATTTTACCTCCATGATTTGCTGCTTCTGACTTCACTGAAGCAATTATCTTGTACGTATCTGAACGTCTTAATGAAATGAACAAGTTGGACACTATTGTAAACAAGTGTATGCTTAAAGGGGAACTCCACCCATTTTCAACATTTTAATATGTCATTAATATACCTTAAGGCTGGTACACACTGCGCGATTTTTGGGGACTTTCACGACGTCTTGCACGACGTACCCTGTCACATTATGCGATTAAAATTGCATAATTCGTTGACGATCATTTGTCTTGCGAGTGTTCACACTGCACGTTCCCGACGTATTGACGGCGGGGGCGGTGCTCCCGAAAATATTACCACCGACATAAGGTCGGGAAGGGAGGGTACCTTGAGTCAGTCTCTGTATATTATCTGACTGGTGTCACAGCAATGTTGTTTCTTTATACACTATGCCCCATAAAGTCATCCGTATGGCGTTTGGTGACGACAGACACACAGACAGTGAATCCACTTGGCACAAATGTAACCAAATGGACCCCCAATGTGCCTATAGTTCATCCTTTTGGTTACAAATAATTGACACACAAAGGGGAGAATTCCACCTATTTTCCACATTTTACTATGACAGAGATGTTTTGTGGAATTAAATAATGATAAAACAAATTACCCATGTTCCGTTTTTTCCTGGAAATTGATGTCAGAAAAAAAAAACATTAACATGGTGAAATACATCTTGACGCTGTCATCAAGATGTGATCACCATGTTAATGTTTATTATTATTATTATTAACATGGTGATCATTAAATAGCTTAAACACGCGCACACAGTGTTGTGGAACGATCGGTTCTTTTGGTTACATCGTGTGCAGCATGCTGCTGCGGCGCTGCCTGGTTATATTACAAAGTGATTAAATAAATAAACGCATAACCACAATACCAAAAATTGTAATATTGTGTAATATTGGAGCCAATCACCAATCACCTGCCATGCATCTGATCTGTCACACTTAAAAAAAAGTTGTCGTTTTTACGCGCGGGGAGGAGAGAGAGATGACGGAGCCAAGCCAATAAAAGGTCAGTAACTATTTGTCATCTTCTCAGCGGTTTCACTGCATCCCTTGCGTCCACTATTTATTCAGAATTTGGCTCAAATTTTGAGCCACGGACCACCATTTGATGACATTTTAGCCCCACAGAACGCAAAATACCTCTTTTGTCCACAATTCCAGGTTGGATTTTCGGAGAAAAACAAAATGGTCAAACATACAGATCAAAACGACGATGAGCCTAATCTTCTACATTCTCTAGTTGTGTAGACTTGGGATAATTCACATGATGAACATTAAATCTTGAGAGTGTGAACATGAAACCAAATGGACCCATTTGGCAAGGTTCCATTTGGTTTCATGTTTAAGCTCTCAAAGAGTTACATAGGCCTATAGTTAAACCAACTTTCCTTCCATTTAGCCTGGGGGCCCACCTGTTGGGGAAAAAACCGTTATAGGAGAAGCAGCCACCTATAGCCTATGTTTTTTATTTTATTTTATGTAGGCTACGTGGGTTTTGTAGGCTATCATCAATCAATGACCGCCGGCATTGTCCCCTTCCCATCGTCCCCTTTCACTCAAATGCGCAAAAGTTAATTTGAGTACAAAATAGGCCTATAGACAATGCATAAATCACTTGACACGTGTTGTAGAATATTGATCCCTGACAACTATACGCACGGAGAGAGAGAGGGGGAGAGAGAAGGGGAGAGAGAGAGAGAGAGAGAGAGAGAGAGAGAGAGAGAGAGAGAGAGAGAGAGAGAGAGAGAGAGAGAGAGAGAGAGAGAGAGAGAGAGAGAGAGAGATGATCGAATTACAATGTCATACGTTTGCTGCGCTATGATGCTTTGGATCAGATTTATTTGAACTAGGACCTTACCCGTTGTGAATATATGAACAACAAATAATGTACAGTGTAAAACTGTGTAAAGTGAATTAGCAGAGCATAACAGTGTAGGCGAATTAAAGTGAATTAATAGATTATACCAATCATGTAAGTATGTAATTGCTTTAATGTGTAGTTGTGGGTAGGCTATACTTTTTAATAATAATCACTGCCACAGTGTGTGTGTGTGTGTGTGTGTGTGTGTGTGTGTGTGTGTGTGTGTGTGTGTGTGTGTGTGCGCCTATGCATGCATGTGTGTGTGTGATGATGATGATGATGCAACCTCACGCCTGCTCCCTCTACCGGCCAGTCAGAGAACTGCAACAAAAAAAATGCCAGCAAAAAATGACTAAGCCCTAGCCCTGATTCGAACCCGCAGAGAACTGCAACAAAAAAAATGCCAGCAAAAAATGACTAAGCCCTAGCCCTGATTCGAACCCGCGACCCTTGGACTACCAGCCAAGCTGCTTTACCTAGTACGCCACCGTGAACCATGCTTAGTGAGCACAGTTTTACTGACTAATGTTTACTGACTTAGGGTTAGGCATAGTTTCACTGATGCACAAATAAATTCATTATAAATCAACGGTGTGATAATTTGGCAAAAGGGCTTCGTCACGCTCTTCATGATATTATGGTGAACGGCTGTGTGAAAACTTACAGCGATTGGTGTTGCCATCGCGGAGTAATTTGTGTTTCAGACATTCATTCAGACGGACGGACAGACAGACAGACATGTCGTGAATAATAGTATGGATGATAGGAGTGGTCCGTGCGTCCATGGGGATGTAGCCTCGATCTCCAGGCTCTCATCCGCGCTGCGAGATGAGATGAGATGAGATGAGATGGGGGGACAGTGGCTGCCGGCCGGCATTGCAATGTTTTTACATTTGCCAGCACAATGCAAGTGTCGGGGGCTTGTCAGAAACTATGTCACACTGGACGAGGAAATGTCGCAAAAATCAAAATTGTTTAATATTGCCGATGTTTTGTCGGGGGGGTCCCGACGGCAAAATCAGGCCGATTTTTTGTCTTTTTGAGCTGTCACACTACAAGACGAAAAGACGGCCGTCAAACTGTCGGGAGTTGAAAAATCGGCCCCGACAGAGGTATTTTGTCGTGAGTCCAAAATCGGGGCTAAATCGGGCTAAAAATCGCGCAGTGTGTACTAGCCATTAGAGATGTTGTGTGGACATGATAAAAAAAGTTTCCCCAATTCTGTATTTCCTAAAAATGGAGGTCGGAAAAAAATCATTAACATGACGAAATACATCTGATGACATCATCAAGATGTATTTTCACCATGTTAATGATTTTTCCCTTTTTTCCTGAGAGGGTACGAATGGAACCAAATGGACCTGCTAGGGTCCATTTGGTTCCATTTGAACCCTTCCATTTGTACCCTTTTTTTCTCTCGGATTAGCTGTAGTTGTAGTTGAAATGTACTGTAATTCTCCAAGCTGTTATCAGTTCTGTTGCAGTGTGGACCTGTACTCTCATCTTAATACAAATTTGATTGATTGATGGATTCATTGATTAATTCAAGGTTGCTGGTTCAAACCCAGGCTCTGCCATAGTAAGTGTCCCTGAGCAAGACAATGGAGCGTTGATGTGTGAATAGATAAACAGGATCTACAATCTAAGTAAAGCACAGTGGATAAAGGTGCTATATGCACCATTTACCATTCATTACTGTAATGAAGGGGTTTGACCTTAGAATGACCTTTGCTCTACTTCCCCTTCACCTCTCAACAGAATAAAAGTTAATATGAAAACAACATTAAATCAGGTGGAGAAGAGTTATGGCTATAGGTAGATTAATTATTAATAATTCTTAACACACACACACACACACACAGAGCGTTGAGATGAAAAGTAGCATATACTGTATACAAATTTGCAATGTGTTGCACTGCTTAATGCTGCAACACACGCATGCACGGACGGACACACACACACACACACACACACACACACACACACACACACACACACACACACACACACACACACACACACACACACACACACACACACACACACACACTCTTCACTGAGTTCTATTTGTTTCAGCTTATATTACTAGTGTGTCTGAGAGGATACAAATGTAACGAAATGGATCAATTTCAGCGTTAAAGTTACAATTTGACAACAAGCTTGTTACATTTAGCATGCTACTGGTATATAAAAAAAACTGTATTATGTGTTTACAAAACTAACTATAAACTATCTATGAACTATCTACTTTATTTTCCTCATAACTCCATGATGCCTATAGAAATACTACATGATGGGATACTGTAGTTTTGTACTTTAACAACATCTCAACATCTACTGTATAGTAGGGATAGACAGGTGCTTCTATTTAAAATGATGTGAAACACTACTACTGCTACTAACTAACTACAGCTATGTCACCACTAAACCAACAGCATTTCATCATTGAAAACAGAAAACTCTCTGAGTCAGACCTTTAGCTTTATGCATGCTGCGTGTCTGTTGCAACTTCAACAACAACTGATGTTATTATTGATGCTTTACTTGACTAATAAAAGTCCTGGAACCGAAAATGCTATGGGTGTCGCTTCCATTTTCATCGGCCCCTGGGGATAGATCTATGATCTACCAGTAGATCACACACTGTGCAGGTAGATCACATGACAGTCCCCTAAAATATAACTGTCAACTCAAACCACAAATACTTTGTTTTCTAAAGTCAGTAGTAGCAGCATATACAATAAAAAACCTTCCAATTCTCCCACTCTATTTTTCATTTTAAGTGCATTATTCTTAAACACACACTTCTTAAACAGTAACACCATCACCACTATTTCAAAGCTCCCACTTTATAGGGGCCTTGGAATGAATTTTAAAAATATTTTAGCAATGAGCAGATCACTGATTAGCAGATCTTGTTGAGCCGGTGATTTTGAAAGTAGCTCTCCAATCACAAAAAAGTGTGGGCATCCCTGATTTACAGATCCACTCACAACGTGAATAGCCTTGTAGATCTGCCAATTTCCAAGTAAAGCAGGGGTTTTCAACGTGGCATTTGTGCCACGGACCACCATTTGAGGACATTTCAGATTTCCTTTGATTCTGTCCATGACCATTAATCTTCTAGTTGTATAGATTCAGGACTAATTCACATGATGAATATTTTAACTCTTGAGAGTGTAAAAATGAAACCAAATGGACCCGCAAGGGTCCATTTGGTTTCATTTTTACACTCTCAAGAGTTACATCTGGTTAAACAACTTAGCTGGGGACCACCTGGAACCCTCTCAAGGACCACTGGTGGTCCCCAGACCACCGGTTGAAAACCCCTGAAGTAAAGCAACAAATACCTCGAAACCGTACAGGTGGAAACACTGATAATCTCTCGTACAATCCATCCATCTGTCCATCTTTAACCGCTTGTATGAAGTCGGGTAACCCTCCAGCACAGAGCTCCTCTCCTCCAGAACAACATCAGTGGACTTTAACTACCTCCTGGGGTGGTCCAGGGACCACCCAGGGCCCCGTGGTCCCTCCCACAGTGGTCCAGGGACCACCCCAGTCCCCGTGGTCCCCTCCCACAGTGGGACGTCCCTCACAGGACCTAACACTAGTGCCACGCCCATCGCCTGCCCAGGAGACATAGCATCCTATTACTGACCAGATGCCACCATGCAGAACCACCTAACACACGGTCCGGGGACCACCAGTGGTCCTTGAGAGGGTTCCAGGTAGTTCCCAGGCTAAATGATGGACAGTTGGCTAAGTTTCAGGTGTAACTCTTTGAGAGCGTAAACACGCTTACGCTCTCAAGAGTTAAAATATTCATCATGTAAATAAATCTTTAGTTTTGGGGTCTGTGGGGCTAAAATGTCATCAAACAGGGGTGGATGTAACATGTCCCATTTGGGGGGGCAAGAGAACATGTTGGAGGGGCAAGAGAAAATGGTATGGGTGAGGCTTCATCGCCCGTGGCGCGAACAACATACCATTTTCGGTTCCAGGACTTTTATTAGTCAAGTAAAGCATCAATAATAACATCAGTTGTTGTTGAAGTTGCAACAGACACGCAGCATGCATAAAGCTAAAGGTCTGACTCAGAGAGTTTTCTGTTTTCAATGATGAAATGCTGTTGGTTTAGTGGTGACACAGCTGTAGTTAGTTAGTAGCAGTAGTAGTGTTTCACATCATTTTAAATATATAAGCACTTTAATTTGAAATATCTTGGGTTGTTTTGCATGCCATCGTGTTTGGTGGGGCAGACTGGGTATTTAAGGGGGCATTGCCCCCCCATGCCCATGCCTAGATCCGCCGCTGTCATCAAATGGTGGTCCTCGGTGGCTCAAATGCTGAATGAATAGTGGGCCCTGGTATGTAAAAGGTTGACAACCACTGACTTGAGTATTTCCACAGTATAATATTGATGTATTCTTGACTGTATATAGAGCCACTTATATAATCATCTGCCAACCAGGACCACTGAACTGTCCCACAAAAGGGACACTGTGTCCATAGAATGAACCAATTACCAATGAACCAATTACCATCAGTCACATGCTGCTGTCACTGTACTCCATGCTGTCACAACTTAGTACTAAGTCAAGTGTTAACTTAAGGCACGGGTTTTCAACCTTTTGCCCACTATTTATTCAGCATTTGAGGCACGGGGGACCACCATTTGATGATATTTTAGCCCCACAGAACCCCAAAAGTCCAACATACAGATCAAAATGACTATTAATCTTCTACATTCTCTAGTTGTGTAGACTTGGGATAATTCACATGATGAATATTTTAACTCTTGAGTGTAAAAATGAAACATGGTCGTAAAAATGAAACCAAATGGACCCGCAAGTTTCATGTTTACACTCTCAAAGAGTTACATCTGGTTGACTGGTTTACAAACGTTCCATCATTTAGCCTCCAGTGGTCCGGGGACCACCTGTGGTCCTTGAAAGGGTTCCAGGTGGTCCCCGGATCCACTGGTTGAAAACCACTGACTTAAGAGAATTCCACACATTCTGTGGAGTTAACTTGGACGTTACAGGCTAGAAAGCTGTCAAAACTTTCCTAAACACTCTCTATAGTAGTTAAAACTATCCAAAACACTCCCTATAGTAGTTAAAACACTCCCTATAGTAGTTAAAACACTCCCTATAGTAGTTAAACACTCCAAAACACTCCCTATAGTAGTTAAACACTCCAAAACACTCCCTATAGTAGTTAAAACTATCCAAAACACTCCCTATAGTAGTTCAAACACTCCAAAACACTCCCTATAGTAGTTAAAACACTCCAAAACACTCCCTATAGTAGTTAAAACACTCCCTATAGTAGTTAAAACAATCCAAAACACTCCCTATAGTAGTTAAAACACTCCCTATAGTAGTTAAAACACTCCCTATAGTAGTTACAACTACCCAAAACACTCCCTATAGTAGTTAAAACACTCCCTATAGTAGTTAAACACTCCAAAACACTCCCTATAGTAGTTAAACACTCCCTATAGTAGTTAAAACACTCCCTATAGTAGTTAAAACACTCCAAAACACTCCCTATAGTAGTTAAACACTCCAAAACACTCCCTATAGTAGTTAAACACTCCAAAACACTCCCTATAGTAGTTAAAACACTCCCTATAGTAGTTAAAACACTCCCTATAGTAGTTAAACACTCCCTATAGTAGTTAAACACTCCCTATAGTAGTTAAAACACTCCCTATAGTTAAACACTCCAAAACACTCCCTATAGTAGTTAAACACTCCAAAACACTCCCTATAGTAGTTAAACACTCCAAAACACTCCCTATAGTAGTTAAAACACTCCCTATAGTAGTTAAAACACTCCCTATAATATGACAGTGTCTTTTTATAGAGCTGACAGTCAGACAGTGTAATAGACACAGACACTAGTTGATACTGTCGTAAATATTCCCTTCATATACTGTACGACAACACTCACATGCTCTCTAGTATCTACTATCTATCCTATCTGTCCCCTTTCTGTCCCCTTTCCGTTAGCAGAGTTAATAATAAACACAGTTCTACCTGGTAGTCCATGTCTGTAGGCTGTGTGCAGTAGTTTGTCAGTAGTCTGTCTGTAGTTTGTCTGTAAGCAGCATTGAACAGCTTGTAGTTTGTGTGTAGTGTTCTCTGCATTGGGTTAGCAGGCGGTGTGTGTGTGTGTGTGTGTGTGTGTGTGTGTGTGTGTGTGTGTGTGTGTGTGTGTGTGTGTGTGTGTGTGTGTGTGTGTGTGTGTGGCACCGTGAGGGGAGGCAGAGCTACGACAACTCCGTTCACTTCATGGGACCAGTCCAATGGCGGCACTTCTACGTAGACTCCTATTGAGAACGGGGACAAGAAACAGGGACAAGTTATGGACCGTCCGGAATGCCATGTGGACTCAGGCAACAACAGCCCGGTTTTAACGATCTTACAGGGACCATATTCGGTACTGTTCAGTCCTTCAAAACAAACCACATGCATAAAAGTGCTCTTATTTGCGCCGCCCCGTTGAATACAACTTATTCACTTATTAATTACTTGATTCACTTATTCACGCTCGAGCCCCTCATTTCCTGACCCCTCAATGTCGCAACTCTGATCATGCCAGAACCTGCCGCGTGCGCAGACGGTCTGACAGCAGACAGCGCGCCAAGCCAACTGCTCGCGGTATAGCCATCTATCTAGTAGAAGAGTTGCGTCATTGAGGGGTCAGAAAACAGCCCGGGTCACGTGGTTGTTCACGTACTCGCGCGAGCCCCATAGGCTCCAATGCATTCCGTAACTCCCGGCTGTCCCTATTCATTGTCACTATATCCAACAGAAGTCTATGTAGAGGGACAGGCCCCATGAAGTGAACAGAGTTGGCGTAATGCTGTGGCTCGCGGGAGAACCGCGCCATCGTGTCTACTACTCCCAGTGGTTTTCAACCAGTAGTCCGGGGACCACCAGTGGTCCTTGAGAGAGTTCCAGTTGGTCCCCTGTCTAAATCACTGTTTTTCAACCTTTTTGACTCCAGGGACCACCATTTATTCAGCATTTGAGCCACGGACCACCATTTGATTACATTTTCACACCAAAGACCTAAAACTAAAGGATTCTTTTGGTTTTGTCCACAATTCCAGGCTGGATTTTGCCAACAAAACAGTGTAAACTTCTTAATTAAGTGGTGCTAATTCAGATGATGAATATTTTAACTCTTGAGAGTGTGAAAATGAAACCAAATGGACCCGCAAGGGTCCCAAGAGTTACATCTGGTTAACCAACTTTCCATCATTTAGCCTGGGGACCACCTGGAACCTTCAAGGACCACAGGTGGTCCCCGGACCACCTGTTGAAAACCCCTGCTTGAGAGGGTTACAGGTGGTCCCCAGGCTAAATGATGGAAAATTGGTTAACCCGATGTAAACCAAATGGACCCTTGCCGGTCCATTTGGTTTCATTTTCACACTCTCAAGAGTTAAAATATTCATCTGAATATGTTACACATTTACAACTGTAAAATTAAGAAGTCTACACTGTTTTGTTTGCAAAAATCCAGCCTGGAATTGTGAACAAAACGAAAATAATTCTTTAGTTTTAGGTCTTTAGGGGCTAAAAGGTCATCAAATGGTGGTCCGTGGCTCAAATGCTGAATAATTGGTGGTCCCTGGTGTCAAAAAGGTTGAAAACCCCTGCTTTACTGCAGTAGTTTTGATATTTAAATTAAATGTTCATCATGTGAATTATCCCAAGTCTACACAACTAGAGAATGTAGAAGATTAATGGTCATTTTGATCTGTATGTTGGACTGTTTGGTTTCCCCAAATCCAGCCTGGAATTGTGGACAAGTTTAGGGGTCCGTGGGGCTAAAAAATGTCCTGAAATGGTGGTCCTCTGTGGCCCAAATCATGCTGAATAAATATTAAATAGTGGTCCCTGGTATTAAAAAGTGTCTGTAAACCAGTGCTGTACTCCTCCTAACCTCCGGGAGCAGCAGTGAGCATCAGGCTCAGGATGAAATGTGGATTTCACCAGCAGAGAAGAGGACAAACGTAAATATCACCAGAAGCAGAGCCATCTAGCAGAAGAGTTGCGACATTGAGGGGTCAGAAAACAGCCTGGTCACGTGGTTCATGTACTCGCGCGAGCCCATAGGCTCCAATGCATTCAGTAACTCCCGGCTGTCACTATTCATGTCACTAATCCAACAGAAGTCTATGTAGAGGGACAGGCCCCGTGAAGTGAACGGAGTTGGCGTAACTCTGTCTATTTGCAAGGCTCTGACCAGAAGCAGCAGCAGTCAGATCTCAGATGGAAGTGAACTACTTGTGAAGGTTAATATCACCTCAATAACATGCTGTATTATTATGTAATGAACTCATTAATATCATGTTAATAACATGTTGTATGATTATGTAATTAACTAATTAATATCACCTTAATAACATGCTGTATTATTATGTAATTAACTAATTAATGTCACGTTAATAACATGCTCTATGGCTATGTAATGGACTATTATACTGCTGTTATTAATATGCAATGAGTTGTACAGTAGTGGTGTGTAGTACTGTATAAATTATATAGCTAGTAGTAATTCTGATCTATCTACTGTATCTATCTGTGACGCCGTCAGTAAATAGTAAATGGTGCATTTATATAGCCTACAGTAGCGCCTTTTACTCAAGGTGCTTTACATAGATTGTAGATCACATGCACCCATTCACACACCCATTCACACACTGATGGAGGAGGACACCATGCAAGGCACAACCAGCACATCAGGAGCAGTCAGGGTTCAGTGCCTTGCTCAGGGACACATAGACAACCAGTGACTGTACCCCTAAGACAGCTGTCTGTCTGTATGTCTGTCTGTCTGTCTGTCTGTCTGTCAACAGAAAGAGAGACAGACAGGCAGTAGGACAGCTGAGACACTGTATAGGACTCAGAGAGAGCCAGACAGGCTGAGAGTGAGACAGACATTGTAGGAGATAGTCTGGTGGGATTTCAGAAAAAAGGCCTCCTATAAGAGGTTAGGGGCATTTGGGGGTAAAAGTGGGGAACCAGTCCATTTTACACAATTCAAGGGTGCTGAATCCGAAAAAAATGGTTACCAAGCAAAATTTTGAGTCCTTACCCCCCAAATTCAAGATTTTGGGGGGTAACCAAAGGTTTTTCAGACATAACTTGAAATGCATTGATTTTACGCCCCATAAGTGTATTGAACGTTAATATAAAGTTGGGCATTACGGACGATTTGGTACCAAGTACATGTCTGTACCTCCTACGGTTCTTGATACAGCATTTAGGTACTTTCACAGATTGAGGAGAGCAGGACATCTGTAACACTGATTCTTAAGTCCACCAAATGGTGATACAGGCGTGAAAATTGGTACACACACTCCTCAAACCCAACTATTTCCAGAAGTACTGCGTGTCCTGCAAAATTCCAAGATGGCAGCCACCAAAATCCAAGATGTCCGTCCAAAAATGTGGTTTTTCATTAATAACTCGAAATATGAAGATTTAAAGCCCCATGCATGTATTGAACGTTAATATAAAGTTGGGCATTACGGACATTTTGATACCAAGTACACAGGGATTAAAGTAAAAAAAAATATTGAGACTGAAAATGATCTTTTGCAAATAAGTACTGATCTAATTAAATGACCCCTGTGAAATCCTCAGTACTGAAATCAGTACCCAGTACTGAGAACTTTAATCCCTGAGTACATGTCTGTATGTACTACGGTTCTTGAGTTACAACATATCGGTAGTGATGAGGAACCATAATGGTAACATTTTGGCACGTTTGACTCTTTTACTCAAATATCCCTTTATTATCATGTCAACCATTTTCAGGAAACGGACCTACATGTGTCCGCTATCATAAACCACTTCAAGTTTTTTAATTGATGAAACGGGTCGGGAGTTATTAAACCGAACGTGAATGCTGTTTCAGTGTTAAATTTGCTGCGTATATTTTGCAAAGATAAGCCACCCAGAAATGTCTGTCTGTGCATCACACTGAGTCTGTCCTTCACAATAAGAGTACATGTGAACCGGACGTACCAAGTGTAGCATGTGCCATATAGTAATGGTATAATATGCTGTAAGTAAGTATGCTGTGTAATAGTGTAATAGGCTAATACGTGTAATAGCATAATATATGTACAATAGGCCAATAGTGTAATAGTGCAATAGTGTAATATATGTGCAATAGGCTAATAGTGTATTATATACAATAACACCATAGTGTAATAAGTACAGTAGGCTAATATGTGTAATAGTGTAATACATGGAATAGTGTCATAGGTTAATATGTGTAATAGTGCAATACATGTGCATTGGGGTGAAAGTGTAATATATGCAATAGTGTAATAGGGCTAATAGTGTAATAGTGTGATATATGTGCAATAGGCTAACAGTGTATTATATACAATAACGCCAAAGTGTAATAAGTACAGCAGGCTAATATGTGTAATAGTGTAATACATGAAATAGTGTCATAGGCTAATATGTGTAATAGTGCAATACATGTGCATTGGGGTGAAAGTGCAATATATGCAATAGTGTAATAGGGCTAATAGTGTAATATATGTGCAACAGGCTAATAGTGTATTATATACAATAGTGTCATAGTGTAATAAGTACAGTAGGATAATACGTGTAATAGTGTAATATATGCAATAGTTGTAATAATGTTGTAGTGTAATATGTGTAATACGTGTAATAGGCTGATAAGTGCAATAGTGTAATATATGTACAATAGGGTAATAGTGTAATATATGTAATGGTGTTAGAGCAATATGTGTAATAGTGTAATTAAACTATACTACTTTTGCATATATTACACTATTACCCTAATGCACAAATATTGCACTATTGCACTATTACACATTACCCCATGGCACTATTGCATATATTACATTATTACACTTATTAGCCTACTGTACTTATTACACTATAACATTATTGTATATAATACACTAGCCTATTGCACATATATTACACTATTGCATATATTACACTATCACCCTAAAGCACATGTATTTCACTATTACACATATTAGCCTATGACATTATTCCATGTACTACACTATTACACATATTAGCCTACTGTACTTATTACACTATGGCATTATTGTATATAATACACCATTAGCCTATTGCACATATATTACACTATTATCCCTATTACACTATTGCATATATTACACTATCACCCTAATGCACATGTATTTCACTATTACACATATTAGCCTATGACATTATTCCATGTACTACACTATTACACATATTAGCCTACTGTACTTATTACACTATGATATTATTGTATATAATACACTATTATCCTATTGCACATATATTACACTATTACACTATTATCCTAATGCACATATATTGCACTATTACACATATTATCCTATGACACTATTGCATATTACACTATTACCATATTGTACATATATTATGCTATTGCACGTATTAGCCTATTACACTATTACACTCATTAGCATATTATACCATTACTGTATGACACATGCTACACTTGGTGCGTCCGGTTCACATTTACTCTTATTGTGAAGGACAGACTCAGTGTGATGCACAGACAGACATTTCTGGGTGGCTTATCTTTGCAAAATATACGCAGCAAATTTAACACTGAAACAGCATTCACGTTCGGTTTAATAACTCCCGACCCGTTTCATCAATTAAAAAACTTGAAGTGGTTTATGATAGCGGACACATGTAGGTCCGTTTCCTGAAAATGGTTGACATGATGATAAAGGGATCTTTGAGTAAAAGAGTCAAACGTGCCAAAATGTTACCCTTATGGTTCCTCATCACTACCTATATGCTGTAACTCAAGAACCGTAGTACATACAGACATGTACTTGGTATCAAAATGTCCGTAATGCCCAACTTTATATTAACGTTCAATACATGTATGGGGCTTAAAATCTTCGTATTTCGAGTTATTAATGAAAAACCACATTTTTGGACTGACATCTTGGATTTTGGTGGCTGCCATCTTGGAATTTTGCAGGACACGCAGTACTTTTGGAAATAGTTGGGTTTGAGGAGTCTGTGTACCAATTTTCACGCCTGTATCACCATTTGGTGGACTTAAGAATCAGTGTTACAGATGTCCTGCTCTCCTCAATCTGTGAAAGCACTTAAATGCTGTATCTCAAGAACCGTAGGAGGTACAGACATGTACTTGGTACCAAATCGTCCGTAATGCCCAACTTTATATTAACGTTCAATAGACTTATGGGGCGTAAAATCAATGCATTTCAATTATGTCTGAAAAACCTTTGGTTACCCCCCAAAATCTTGAATTTGGGGGGTAAGGACTCAAAATTTTGCTTGGTAACCATTTTTTTCGGATTCAGCACCCTTGAATTTTGTAAAATGGACTGGTTCCCCACTTTTACCCCCAAATGCCTCTAACAATCACTTTTATCACAAATCCCACTGGTCTAAGAGAGACAGGGCCTGGCATGGATCAGACTCATGTACTCATGGTGCGTCTGTGTTGAGCTCTACTGTGTTGAGCTGAATCAAGTCCACTTTACTCTAGACAGTTTAGGCTCTAGAAGTCTAGATGGTTTACAACAGTGGTTTTCAACATTTTTAATACCAGGGCCCACTATTTATATATACTTCATTTTAGATGAAGAATCTTCATTTAGACGTAAGTCAAATGTTTAAATATACAGTAATGCAATTCCCGAGAGCGTAAAATAAAACCAATCAGCCATAAGGCTCAGTTTGGTTTCATTTTACACTCAGGAGTTACAGATCAATAACGGTCCCTTTGGTTACCAACTGTCCATCATTTAGCCTGGGGACCACCTGGAACTCTCTCAAGGGCCACTGGTTGAAAATAAAGGGTTAAAGGGGTATTCCACCCATTTTCAACATTTTTTTCTGAGCGTTCAACATTTTTTTTTCTGAGCGTACAAATGGAACCAAATGAACCCTAACGGGTTCATTTGGTTCCATTTGTACGCTCTCAGAATAAAGAAGCGTCTAAAGAAATCCATTAACATGGTGAAAATACATCCTGATGATGTCATCAACATGTATCTCACCATGTTAATGATTTTCTTCAGACCTCCATTTCTAGGAAACACAGAATGGGCGAACTTTTTATCATATCCACACAACACCTCTAAGGTATATTAATGACATATTAAAATGTTGAAAATGGTGGAGTTCCCCTTTAAGGCCAATGTACTGATGGTTTACTGTCATCACCAGCAGCAGTGTTAGAGTCATGTTTACTGTCATCACCAGCAGCCGTGTTAGAGTTATCATGGTTTACTGTCATCACCAGCAGCAGTGTTAGAGTCACCATGGTTTACTGTCATCACCAGCAGCAGTGTTAGAGTTATTCTGTGTGCCTGCCAGTATGGCAGAAGCACACAGGTTGTGATTCGTCAACTTAATCCATCACTTATCGTCTATCTATCCGAAATTTTGACCGCTATGGCCGGCCGCACGGTTTGCACAATCCCCGCAATATATACATCAAAACGTGCGGCTCGGCCGGGAAAGATGTGCTTGTGCTTTTCTTTCCGATACGCGTTACCGTGCCAACGTAATTCGCAATAAACGACGCAAAAAATCCCCATTCGAAATGAATGGGGGCACACCGAAAAAATCAGAAAAAGAAGCGCTTATTTGGAGCCACATTACTCTGGCACACTGTGGCGTAGAAACACGATTTTAACTTTAAACAGCAGACGCGGCTCTCGACTTCGTCACGGTTCAGACGGTATTCGAATATGTTGCACGGTTTGTCCGCTATCGCAGTTCAAAGTGAGCATGGTTTGAGAATTTAGCGGAGCTTAGAGGCTCGCACGACCAGTGAGCGAGTGAAACAGAGTGCGAGATGCAGTGTCTCGAGGTTCGGGTCATGACCGAACAAATCGTCCTCACGGCCACAATATTCGCTTTACACGCGTGGTTTTCGGACATTTTGTAGACAAACTTCTCGCCTTTCACCCAATGTGACCATCAAAGCCCAGTCAGGTACAGAACCGGTGCTACGTGCCTCAGAGCGAGATGACGTGACCTCCCGTCCCCATATTAATTACATTGTAATGTGCTGCATTTTGGCGTTTGACGTTTGTTTTCAAACGCGAATTCTTAAATCGCTCTCACGACCACGTCTTTTATCGTACCAATACCACGATCGCACACAACATAGCTTGCGAAGTCGTAGCGCCCACATCGAAAAAAGTAAACACTTACGAGTTTTAATTTTTGCGTGAAAGGCCTTTGTTCCAAGAGAGTGCTACCCATTCCCACTCCCTGTTTAAACTAATGGACAATAGTATCTGTACTGACACACTGAACACAGGTGTAACAGATTAGGCCCTAATTAGATGGCTGCCACTAGCCACACGCGCGCAGAGACACGCACACACATGCTCTCCTCTCCAGTCTATGCTTTGCTGCATAGTGTACTTGCTCATGGAGTTCTCCATGGGGTTACATATGCCCAAAATGGAGTGTGTGACGCACACACACACACACACACACACACACACACACACACACACACACACGCATGCGCATACACGCATGCGCATGCACACGCACACACACACACAACCACAAACAACCACACACACGCGCGCGCGCGCACACACACACACGTGCGCGCGCATACACACACACGCACGCACGCATGCGCGCACACAAACACACACACACACACGCATGCGCATACACGCATGCGCATGCACACGCACACACACACACACACACACACACACATGCGCGCACATACACACACACGCACGCACGCACGCGCGCACACGCATACACGCATGCGCATGCGCATGCACACACACACACACACACACACACACACAACCACACACACACAAGCGCGCGCGCATACACACGCGCGCATACACACGCGCGCGTGCACACACGCACGGACGCACACGCGCGTGCGCGTGCACACACACGCGCATGCGCACACGCATGCGCATACACACACACACACACACACACAACCACACGCACACACGCACACACGCACGCACGCGCGCGCACACACACACACACACACACACACACACACGCATGTGCATACACGCATGCGCATGCACACGCACACACACACACACACACACACACACACAACCACACCCACACACACACAACCACACCCACACACACAACCACACCCACACCCACACTTAGCTCCGCCCCCTATTCTGATTGGTCGATACTATTTCCTGCCATAACTCCTCAATGCTATGTCATAGAGACATATGGGTGGCATCATTGGACTCGGGTAATGAGTCCCTGACGTTGATTGGTGTAACTTAGCCCCGCCCCCTATTCTGATTGGTCGATACTATTTAGGGTTTGCTACTACGTTAGCATAGCATGTTAGCATGCCAACTCCCGCGGAAGTTTGCACACACTTGGCGAGTGGCAGGCACACAGTAAAATTTCTTAGAAATTTTGTTTCTAGTGTTTACTGTCATCACTCAATGGGCGGGACTTGCCGCAAACAAATGCCTCTCACGCGAAAACGAAAACTCGTAAGCGATTACTTTTTTCGACGTGGGCGTCCCGACACGATCAGGTATCTTGTGTGCGATCGTGGTATTGGTACGATAAAAGACGTGGTCATGGGAGCGATTTAGGAATCGGTGTTGGATAAGAAATGAAATGCTGTTGGTTATAATGTAATTGATAGGGACACGGGAGCATACGTCGGGTCGCTCTGAGGCCCGTAGCTCTGGTTCTGAACATGTCTGTGCTTTTTTGATGACATTGGGTGAAAGGCGAGAAGTTTGTCTACAAAATGTCCGAAAACCACGCATGTAAAGTGAATATTGCGGCCGAAATGACAATTTGTTCGCTAAAAACCACTGTTAAAAAAAGTATCCTACTTCACTCTAACTCACCCTCAGCCGCACTCAAAGAAAGCACTAATTTAGCAAAGCGGCCTTCGATCGAACTGCGATATCGGACAAACCGAGCGACATATTCAAATATGGTTTGAACGACCACAAAGTTGACAATTGTGTTAGCGTTTTAAAGTTTAAATCACGTTTCTACGACAAAGTATGCCAGAGTAATGAGGCTGTAAAAGTGAGCACAGGTCTCCACGGTGGAGACCTGCGCCCAACACTCTTGTTTTGTTTCTGTGACGTTTAATTCAAAATTAAATAATTAAACCATACCACACCTAGACGCCGTGGCCGAGTGGTTAAGGCGTGGGATTAGGACTCCCATGGGTTCTACCTTCGCGGGTTCAAATCCCGCCGGCGTCGAATTTTTTCTCCACCGTACTGTACTATTGTACTATTGGTGCAACAATTAATTGTTGCACAACAGGGGGGATTGCTTAAATCGCTCTCACGACCACGTCTTTTATCGTACCAATACCACGATCCACAACATAGCTTGCGAAGTCGTAACCTCCACATCGAAAAAAGTAAACACTTACGAGTTTTAATTTTCGCGTGAGAGGCCTTCGTTCCAAGAGAGTGCTACCCAATGGACCCGTAAGGGTCCGTTTGGTTTCATTTTTACATTCTCAAGAGTTACATCTGGTTAACCAACTTTCCATCATTTAGCCTGGGGACCATCTGGAACCCTCTCAAGGACCATTGATGGTCCCCGGACCACCTGTTGAAAACTCCTGCTCTTAAGGACCACTGGTTGAGAACCACTGAGTTAAGCCATTAGTGCAGAGAGTCGAATGGAGACACCTAACCCTAGGTTCCACGCCTGCTCCGTCTACCGGCCAGTCAGAGAACTGCAACAAAAAAAATGCCACCAAAAAAGAATGCAGCCCCAGCCCTGATTCGAACACGCGACCTTTGGACTACCAGCCAAGCTACTTTATCTAGTGCCCCACCGTGAACCGTGCTTAGTGGGCACAGTTTTACTGAGTTTATAATTTTTACTGACTTAGATTTAGGCATAGTTTCACTGATGCACAAATAAATTCATTCTCCATATGTGGGTCAGACATGCCCAAATATGTAGTGTGTGTGACACAACCCTACACACAGACATTTCTGCAGGGTTTACATAGTCTTGCTAGTTAGTTCTCCATATTTACATATTTGGGTCAGGCATTCCCAAATATGGAGTATATGCACACACATACTATGGGTCAGGCATACTATGGCTGCTAAACCAAATGGACCCTATCTTATACAGGTAGGTCTGTATGTAACCAAATGGACCCGTACGGGTCTTAATAACATAAATCCCACCTCCTCTGTCCTCCTATTGGCTGGTCTTTACACATGCGCACACTCATACTATGGCTGCTAAACCAAATGTAGCCTAGCGTATAGGTTTGTATGTAACCAAATGGACCCGTACAGGTCTTTAATAGCAGAAACCCCACCCCCTCTGTCTTCCTATTGGCTGGTCTTTACACAGCTATAACTTGGGTTCGGAACATGCTACCGCCTCAGTATTTGGTAGATGGAGGTACTGAGCCAATAGGAACAAGTTAGCATTACTTAGCATTATTAGCATTACTTAGCATGATTAGCATAGCTTAGGATTATTAGCATTTTCACAATCCTTAGCATTACTTAGCATTATTAACTATACTTAGCATTAGCATTACTAAGCATTATTAGCATTATTTAGGATTATTAGCATTTTCACAATGCTTAGCATTACTTAGCATTATTAACAATACTTAGCATTAGCATTAATTAGCATTACTTAGCATTATTAGCATTTTCTCCACAGTTAGCATTACTTTGCATTATTAACTATACTTCGCATTAGTATTAATTAGCATTATTAGCATTACTTAGCATTATTAGCATTTTCACAATCCTTAGCATTACTTAGCATTATTAACTATACTTAGCATTAGCATTACTAAGCATTATTAGCATTACTTAGGATTATTAGCATTTTCACAATGCTTAGCATTACTTAGCATTATTAACAATACTTAGCATTAGCATTAATCAGCTTTATTCGCATTACTTAGCATTATTAGCATTGTCCCACCCTCTGGAATGCACTCCCCAAATCTATCCGTGATGCTCCCACACTTAGCACCTTCAAGTCCTGCCTGAAGACCCACCTCTTCAGATCTGCTTTTGAAAGCTGACATGGCAAAGAACTTGCCAAATGCCTTTTAATTGTTTTATTGCTTTTAATGTTTTTCTAATAAAGTTGCCCCCCCCCCCACACACACACACACACACACACACACACAAACATACACACACACACACACACACCTACACACTTTCATGTAAGGCGTCTTTGAGTATCATGAAAAGCGCCATATAAGTGTCAGATATTAT
>CM076973.1:2115703-2160764 GCA_039105355.1 Benthosema pterotum | reverse complement strand
CACACACACACACACACAACACACACACACACACACACACACACACACACACACACACACACACACACACACACACACACACACACACACACACTCACCAACCATTAAATAATCTGTTTCCTCAATTATCTTTATTGTTTTGGAATCAGAGTTTACACAAGATAGCTGTTTGGCACTTTGCCAATAAATGTTCTTCAGGCTATGATGCAGCCTTTACTTGACTGAAATGATGTTTTTTTATTTTTATTATTATTATATACATTTTTACCTATAAACAACAATCATGTAGGCTAATATGTTAACAAAATGAATAGCTTTTTCAATATACTTTTTAGTGAATGTACAGAAAGCATATAGACGCGCACAGTGACATCACCGCCCCTGTTCCAGAAATGGAATCCTCATTCATTTTCCTCAAAGATCTTTTCGAAAAATGCTTAATAAAAACACGATTGTGCCGTGGATGAAACCAACTCGGGTCGTGACAAATCATGACAACACACACAATATTATCATGCCATATCTAATTAGCAAGAAGTACAAAACGGCAGGATACAACACTTTTTGTTTCGTTTTTCATCTCAATTATTTGGTTAGCCAAATAGATTGTGTGTGTCATCATGATTCGTCACGACCCGAGTTGGCTTTGTCCACGGCGTAATCGTCTTCATATAAATTATTTTGGAAAAGTCTATGAGAAAAATGAATGGGGAATCCACTTCTGGAACAGGGCAGTGATGTCACTGCGCAGCACACCAGAACATCACAAGTGCACTAAAGCGTGCGAGTTGCCATGTTGAACGTTGCAAAGTTCACTAGAGCCGACTCGGACCTGTCTTGGTTTGTAAATAATAACACAGGATTGAAAATATTGTCAAAACCCAATCTCACCCAAACACGGTAACATAGCACAGATTGGAACTTCTGTAGGCTACTGCTTTAATGAGCCCAACAACATAAGCCAGGCCTCCATCAAGTCAAAACCCATACCTGGGCATTATGCGGCCCGGGGCCAAATATGGCCCTTTGGCTGACTCTGACAACTAGTGGTTCTTGAGAGACTTTCAGTTAAATATGGAAAGTTGGTTAACAGATGTAACTCTTTAGAGCGTAAAAATGAAACCAAATGGACCCTTGCGGGTCCATTTGGTTTCATGTTTACACTCTCAAGAGTTAAAATATCCATCTGAATTAGCCAAGAATGTAAAAGAATGGGCATTTTATCCATGTTTGCCTGTTTTTTTTTTTTTTTTTTTTTTTTTTTTGTGAAATTCAGCCTGGAATTGTGGACAGAAGCAAAGGAAATCTTTAGTTTTGCTTTAGTTTTTCTGTGGGGGCTAAAATGTCATCAAATGGTGGTCCTCTGTGGCTCAAATACTGAATGAATTGAGGGCCCTGTTGTCAAAATGGTCGGTGTTACTCTTACTTTTATCTTGAAATTAAATTAAAATTCCGCAGACTTTAGTTCAGCCTTTAGTCTTGGCCCTCCACAATATTTTATGTATCTCATTTGGCCCCTTGGGAAAAATAAATGGCCCACCCTGGTCAAAACAGTAGTAGATTTAGGGGCCCTAAATAGGGCCTTAGGTCTGCTTGCTGTGAAGGCTTTTCTAAAGGCCTCAGCTTTGACAAACTTCTCACGTTGAGACTGTAGAGTGTTGGATCAGTCAAAGTGCTCATAGTCTGGGAAAGTTCAATAATCTTTTGAACCATTCAGCAAAATATATGCTTACCAATAACTTTCTTAAAAAACCTGTTC
The DNA here is from genome assembly GCA_039105355.1 of Benthosema pterotum. NCBI lineage: Eukaryota > Metazoa > Chordata > Actinopteri > Myctophiformes > Myctophidae > Benthosema > Benthosema pterotum. The sequence goes on along the minus strand of CM076973.1, from coordinate 2,159,005 downwards.
ATAAAGGTAATAAAGATAAGCAAAAGATAAGCATAAACAGCTCTCAAATCGTTCACCTCCTATAGACCTGCACAGTGACGTCACCGCCCCGGTTCCGGAAGTGTTTTCCCCATTCATTTTTCTCATAGACTTTACAAAAATAATTTATATAAAGACGATTTCGCCGCGGACAAAAGCCAACTCGGGTCGTGACAAATCATGATGACACACACAATATCATCATATAATATCTAATTAGCAAGAAGTAGAAAACGGCAGGATATAACACTTTTTGTTTCGTTTTTCATCTTAGAAATTATTTGATCGTCCCAAAAGATTGTGTGTGTCATCATGATTTGTAACGACCTGAGTTGGCTTTGTAATCGTACAAATGTAATCGTACAAACGCAACCAAATGAACCCTAACAGGTTCATTTGGTTCCATTTGTACGCTCTCAGAAAAAAAGAAGCGTCGAAAGAAAATACATCTTTTTGATGTCATCAAGATGTTTCACCATGTTAGTGGTTTTCTTCAGACCTCCATTTCTTGGGAACACAGAATGGTGGGGAACTTTTTTATCATGTCCACCCAGTACCTAGTCTAGGGTATACTAATGACATATTAGAATGTTGAAAATGGGTGGACTTCCCCTTTAAATGATTTGCATTGAGTATATGCATCGATATAGTAACTCCCTGATTCATTCAGGGACATCCAAATTACTGTGATTTCAAAGATGGCTTTAACTTCAAACTGTTGGAGCTAAAGATTTTTCTGAGGTCCTCAAATTCCTCTTGTATGTTGAGTCCGTTGCCCAAGCCAGCAACCCTCCAAATCCAACATGGCCACCAGTCCACCAGTCCGCCCCAGAACCAGATAAGATTTGAATGATAGCCATCTATAAACATAAATAAACAAATGTTGGTGATCAGAACCTTAGAAAACAGCCAGAATGTGATAATCACACAAACGTGGAAGTGATACTATGGGAGCATTTGTTTTTTTATGACCATGATTGAGGACAAAAGTGAATAATGGCACTGGGCATTATACTTAATAAAACTCGCACAATCTGGCTAATCTTCGGATTTTCTCAGGCGTGCTAAATGCTCCATTTTAGTAGGTGTTTTGTCCATTCTGTCATTGTGCCTTTAAACAAACAACTGTATACAGTGGGGACCTTAATAGTCTCATCTGCTACGTCTCGTTTTGTTGTATTTTGGTAGAACGAAATCGAATATATCCCCCGGGAGAGTCAAGATTATCATTTTTTGTACAGTTCATCATGGGCCAAAAAAGTTCTGACCCACATCCGGAACAAAAAACGGTAGAAATAAGGCACAACAGTGAAAGACGGTGTCATTTTCAACTCTTTATTTGACTTTATGAGAACATCTTGGGCCAGTCTCAAGGTTCTACGGTCTCCCTCTCTCAAGAGAACACTCCAGACTGCATGTCCCCAGTGGCCGAACAAGCTGAAAGCAGACTCTCCCTGACCCAAAGTTGGTCAGGTCACGGGTGCTTAGCGTTGCCCAACCAAATTACAATTCCATGACAAAGGGAACTTACATGGTTTCCATCATCTTAGACCGGGGTTTTCAACCTTTTTGACTCCAGGGACCACCATTTATTCAGCATTTGAGCCACGGACCACCATTTGATTACATTTTCACACCAAAGACCTAAAATTGAAGAATTATTTTGATTTTGTCCACAAATCCAGGCTGTGTTTTGCCAACAAAACAGTGTAAACTTCTTAATGAAGTGGTGCTGATTCAGATGATGAATATTTTAACTCTTGAGAGTGTGAAAATGAAACCAAATGGACCCGCAAGGGTCCATTTGGTTTCATTTTTACATTCTCAAGAGTTACATCTGGTTAACCAACTTTCCATCATTTAGCCTGGGGACCACCTGCAACCTTCTCAAGGACCACTGGTGGTCCCCGGACCACCTGTTGAAAACCCCTGATCTTAGACACACAGGCAATTCTGCAGAGCTGGAATATATGTTGCATCTCCATATAGAATTGAATCTCCCTGCACAGCCAAACAGATGTGGAGTACCGTGTGCAGTGTTGGGAAAGTTCTCTTAGTTCAGTTCATAGTTTAAAGATTAAAAGGCATGACAAACATACATATCAGGCAAAGTTATTGACTTTTTGATTTAATATTTAATTTAATATTATAGCGTGTGTGTGTGCGTGTGTGTGTGTGTGTGTGTGTGTGTGTGTGTGTGTGTGTGTGTGTGTGTGTGTGTGTGTGTGTGTGTGTGTGTGTGTGTGTGTGTTTGTGTGTGTGTGTGTGTGTGTGTGTGTGTGTGTGTGTGTGTGTGTGTGTGTGTGTGTGTGTGTGTGTGTGTGTGTGTGTGTGTGTGTACATGTCTGGGTGCATGCGTGCGTGTGAATCAGAGATTCCATATCATTCTCACTCTAGTTATGTTCTAGACCAGGGTTTTCAACAGGTGGTCCGGGGACCACCAGTGGTCCCTGAGAGGGTTCCAGGTGAGAATGTAAAAATGAGAGAATGTAAAAATGAAACCAAATGGACCCTTGCGGGTCCATTTGGTTTCATTTTTACACTCTCAAGAGTTAAAATATTCATCATGTGAACCTACACAACTAGAAGGATTAATGGTCATGGACAGAAGCAAAAGAAATCTTTAGTTTTGGGGTCTGTGGGTCTAAAATTACCCTTAATTGGTGGTCTGTGGCTCAAATGCTGGATAAATGGTGTCCCTGGTGTCAAAAAGGTTGAAAACCACTGTTCTAGACTATAGGGCAGATCACAGCCCATACATATGGCAGGGGTCTGGCAGGGGTCTGCAACATGTGGCTCTTTAGGCCCTAGCTCCATCGTGGCTCCCTAGCATTTACAAAATATGGAGATTAATTGCCAGTGTAGACTCCCTATAAGATGCAAATATATTAGCATCATCAAACAGATTTGAGTTAAAAAAAATGTTTGCTTCCGAAATAATAGTATTCAAAGATTTGCACCACATTTTCACAATTTTTCAAAATAGCAGAACTACAAGCTCATACCACTCGGTGGCGCGATATGAGCTTGTAGATCTGATATTTTTCAACAGCTAAAACACCAAAACGCGTTCAGTACAGAAAGGGTTAAGATAGGCCTGGCCTCAATCTGACTCTTTCTGATTAATCTAGGGACGTCCCTCTTTAGTGGACAAGATTTGTGCTGGTTGAGATCAGGTGATATTCTGTGACATATTTCACTAGTCTTGATGGCCTTGATCTGGCCACAATCAAGACGTCACTAATTCGTCCCGATCCTGAGCGAGCGTCCTTGCTGGGGTTACGTGCATGTCTTGCTTTGATTTGGTGTTTGAACAGACCTGTGAAATCGAATATCCTTCGAGACATTCAAGACGACAATGTTGTACAGTTCATTGTTGGGAGATTTATTATTTGGCCAAAAGTTATCTGGCCCAATTCTGGAACAAAAAACGGTACAAATAAGACACAACAGTGAAGCTGGTGTCATTTTCGATGCTCTTTATTTGACTTACGAGAACATCTTGGCCACTCTCAAGGTTCACAGAAAAGGTTCACAGAGAAATCAAAAGCACATGGGGAAGAGCAACCCAGTCTCATGAGGTTTAGGCGAATACGTACCAATCCATCCATACTCGCCTAGAAAACGCAAAAAATCTGTGAATATTCGCCTACAATAAATCCCCTGCATATTATACTTGCATATACTCCACTGAAAATGACGGAGCGGCGCCGTCTCTGCCGACCATGAGCATTGTGAAGCTTCACTGAGCGAGGCGCTAGGCGAGCGAATTGCCGCGCTGAGCATTGCGATGGTCGGCAGACCATAGCAGACCATGTACTTGGGTGTAAACCACACCCAAGTACATATTCACAGATTTTTGCTTTAAAGAGGGGGTGCCGTGATTTTTGTACTTTTTCCAATTTTGTGCATGTTTAAGAGGTGATGGTACTTCATTAGAACCCTTGGACTGTTTTTTATGTGTAATGATGTCTTCCCTTTGTATTTAGGGTTTCTTCCTGAAGGCTAAAACCTTTCCAGTCAAATGTGCCAATGACAAAGGCTGTAATATAGTGACATCACATCATCAGCTCCTCCCCTAACTCCTCCCCCTTTACTATAGAGCTACAGCTGTGGGCGTGACTTCAGTTCAGGTGGATCTCCACCCATCACCACCCACCAGGTAAACCAGGCATACTTAATGAGCTGGTGTTGGAGTCCACATAAAAACAACATTTTAACAAATATTGTACACCTTTTTCAGAAAATTCTTTCTCTTCATATAACAATAATACCTGATGATCATGATTTAAGTTGAAAAAAAAATCATGGCACTCCATCTTTAACTAGTAGTGTATGCACGCAATTCGTAGGTGGCATTCCGTGCGTAGTGTACTACTATCTGTGAGACCGGGCTGGGGGGGCTGGGGGAAGAGAGTAAAATGATCTCCAGAAGAATGATGTGATGTTCCTCTCAGGTAAAACCCTGCACCCTCTTCCACCGTTACCAAGCGATGATTCCCAGTTGGTTGCTTATCAAGCTGATCTTCTCAATCCACTGCATGTAGGCTGGAAACCGACTGACATGATTGGTGTAGAGCCCAAGTCCCTATGCTGGTTGCCGTCACTATACTAACGATGACATTCAGAGTAGACGTAGGATCAAAATAACTACAATCTAAGCCAGCGGTGGGCAATTATTTTTCCCAAGGGGCCAGATGAAATACATACAATATGACTAAAGGCTGAACTAAAGTAATATTCATTTAATTTCAAGTTAAAGGTGAGTGTAAGACCAACGATTTTGACACCAGGGCCCTCTATTTAGAATTTGAGCCACAGAGGACAACCATTTGATGACATTTTAGGCCCGCAGACCCCGAAACTAAATATATATATATATATTTTTTTTTTGCTTTTGTACACAATACTGGCTGGATTTAGGAAACACAACAGTCCAATATACAGATCAAAATGACCATTAATCTTCTACATGCTCTAGTTATGTAGACTTGGGCTGATTCACATGATGAATATTTTAACTCTTGAGAGTGTGAAAATGAAACCAAATGGACCCGCAAGGGTCCATTTGGTTTCATTTTCACCTTCTCAAAGAGTTATATCTGGTTAACCAACTTTCGATATTTAACTGGAACTCTCTCAAGGACCACTGGTGGTCCCCGGACCACTGGTTGAAAACCACGGTACCCTTTCACAGGCCGGTCAGAGTCAGCCAAAGGGCCGCATTCGCCCCCCGGGCCGCATAATGCCCAGGTATGATATAATTGTTTTAATAGCGTGTCTGTCTCTGTGTGTCTGTGTGTGTGTTGCGCACGTGCACGCAAATGCAAGTGTGCATGCACGTGTCTTAAAGGGGAATTCCACTCATTTTCAATATTTTACTATGTCATTAATATACCTTAGAGATGTTGTGTGGACGTGATTAAAAAAGTTCTCCCCATTCTGTGTTTCCTAGAACCTGAAAAAATCATTAACATCATCATCAAGATGTGTTTCGCCATGTTAATGAGTTTCCTTTTTTCTGAGAGTGTACAAATGTGTACACACAGTGCACACATCTGTAGACTCTCAGATGAAAAAATGAAAATGCGTCCCCCCACTTGTAAAGTAGACATGAAACTGGGGATGACACCATATAGAGGGATGACACACATGCAGCAGAGTTGGCCATGCAGGATCGGGATTCGAAACCGCGACATGCTGCAAAGCTGGCCTACCACCAGGCACAGTGCCTGGGGCTCTGAGCCAGGACGGCCAGGACTCCCCCTACCCCACCCCCACCCCCACCTCACGTCTCTATAATCCAGGGGTGTGCAATTATTTTCTCCCAAGGGGCCAAATGAAATACATAAAATATTGTGGAGGGCCAAGACTAAAGGCTGAAATAAAGTCTGCGTGATATTAATTATTTTAATCTCACGATAAAAGTTAGAGTAAGACCAACCAGTTTGACACCAGGGCCCTCTATTTATTCAGTATTTGAGCCACAAGAGGATCACCATTTGATGACATTTTAGCCCCACAGACCCCAAAACTAAAGATTTCTTTTGCTTTTGCCCACAATTCCAGGCTGGACCTTACAAACCAAACAGCATAACATAGATCAAAAATGACCATACTTTTACATTCTCTGATAGTGTAGACTTTAGGCTAATTCAGATGATGAATATTTTAACTCTTGAGAGTGTAAACATGAAACCAAATGGACCCGCAAGGGTCCATTTGGTTTCATTTTTACGCCCTCAAAGAGTTACATCTGGTTAACCAACTTTCCATATTTAACTTGGAACTCTCTCAAGGACCACTGGTGGTCCCCGGGCCGGGCAGAGTCAGCCAAAGGGCCGCATTTGGCCAAAGGGGCGCATAATGCCCAGGTATGCTAATCACTGTCCCGCTGTTCCTCGTCCTTTCCCTTGTCTCCCCCCGTCCGTCCCGCCATCACGTGTGTCATCATCCTCGTGTCAACTAGCCTTGTATCCTTCATCGCGTCTTGGCTTCGGAACAAATATGGCATTTCCTTACCCACGTACCTGAGTGACCCTCCTCCACTCCACTCCACTCCACCACGCTCTCATCATCACTCTCCATGGGAGAGTTTCTGTCATTCTCTGGAGATTGGGTGTCCCAGGATAATTAACTATTGATGGCGGCGCTCAGGTGACACACTTGATATCTGGAGAGAGAGAGGGAGAGAGAGAGAGAGAGAGAGAGAGAGAGAGAGAGAGAGAGAGAGAGAGAGAGAGAGAGAGAGAGAGATGGGGGTGGATGGGTGAGTGGGTGGGTGAGTGGGTGCAGTGTTGCCAACTGCCAAAATCCAAAATGCACTAGTGGCACGCTTCCAAAATGCACTAGAATGCGTTAGAGCAGCCGAACCTTTTTGATGCCAGGGCCCACCATTTATTCAGCATTTGGGCCACGGACCACCATTTGAGGACATCTTAGACCCACACAGACCCCAAAACTAAAGTTTTCTTTTGCTTTTGTCCACAATAACAGGCTGGATTTGGGGAAACAAAACAGGCAAAACATACAGACTAAAATGACCATTAATCTTCTAGTTGTGTAGACTTGGGCTATTTAAGATGATGGATATTTTAACTCTTGAGAGTGTAAAAATGAAACCAAATGGACCCGCAAGGGTCCATTTGGTTTCATTTTTACACTCTCAAGAGTTACATCTGGTTAACCAACTTAGCTGAGGACCACCTGTAACCCTCTCAAGGACCACTGGTGGTCCCCGGACCCTGCATTAGAGCAATGGTTTTCAACCATTTTCATACCAGCGCCAAGTATCTATTCTGCATTTTAGCCACGGACCAACATTTGATGTTGAGTTTAGTCTCTCGGACTAATTTAGGAAAAATAACTGGCATGATGCTGGTGAAAATAGCAATTCTTCTACATGTTCTAAATGTGTAGAATCTTGAAAATTAGGTAATTCAGATTTTTAAATATAATTTAACTCTTGAGTGTGTAAAATGAAACCAAATGGACCCGTAAGGGTCCATTTGGTTTCATTTTACGCTCTCAAGAGTTACAGATCTATAAGGGTCCATTTGGTTACCAATGGTCCTTTCTAAGGAAGGAAGGAGGACTCTATCATAGGAGGAAAAATGGTGAAAAACAAAGGTTTTATCTCTGGCGCCTGTCAACCAATTTCACCCCAACTCACCATACAGCAAAAAAGCACTAGATTTTCACTAATTTTGGCGCTAGGGATGGTTCTGGAAAAAAGCTAAATATAGCGACAAATGCGCCAAGTTGGCAACACTGAGTGGGTGTTACGGGGAGAAGTAGAATAGAGGAGGAAGAGTTTGTGGAAGAAAAGGAGAGAGTGAAACGGATAGAAAGAGTGTAGGGGGTTAAAGGGAAATTTCACCCATTTTCAACATTTTTTTCTGAGAGCGTACAAATGGAACCAAAGGAACCCGTTAGGATTCATTTGGTTCCATTTGTACGCTCTCAGAAAAAAAGAAGCGTCTAAAGAAATCCATTACCATGGTGAAAACACATTTGAAGGTACATTAATGACACAGTAAAATATTGAAAATGGGTGGAGTTCCCCTTTAAGAAAAGAGAGAGAGAGAGAGAGAGAGAGAGAGAGAGAGAGAGAGAGAGAGAGAGAGAGAGAGAGGGAGAGAGAGAGGGAGAGAGAGAGAGAGAGAGAGACAGAGAGAGAGAGAGAGAGAGAGAGAGAGAGAGAGAGAGAGAGAGAGAGAGAGAGAGAGAGAGAGAGAGGGAGAGAGAGAGGGAGAGAGAGAGAGAGAGAGAGAGAGAGAGAGAGAGAGAGAGAGAGAGAGAGGGAGAGAGAGAGGGAGAGAGAGAGGAGAGAGAGAGAGAGAGAGAGAGAGAGAGAGAGAGATACTCCATGTCTACAGTAAAAACGAATTACGGTATTTTCCATTAGTGAAGCTTTAACTAGCAATGAACAATGGACAAGATTAAGGCAGATGGACTGACTTCACCCTCAGTTTCCACACAATGGATTGATCCATATTGTATGGAATGTCTAATCGATGTTATGACCAAGGTCAGTGCAGACTCTTGTGAACAGCCATTAAAGGGGAACTCCACCCATTTTCAACATTTTACTGCCATTGATGTACCTTCGAGGTGCTGGGTGGACATGATGAAAAAAGTTCTCCCCCATTCTGTGTTCCCAAGAAATGGAGGTCTGAAGAAAACCACTAACATGGTGAAAGATCTTGATGACATCATCAAGTTGTATTTTCACCATGTTAATGGATTTCTTTAGACGCTTCTTTTTTTTCTGAGAGCGTACAAATGGAACCAAATGAACCCGTTAGCGTTCATTTGTTTTGTAGTACTACTAGTAGGCCTACAGCCTAAACATTACAGAGACACTGTGTCACTGTGCAATACTTTAAAACATATGTGAGAGCCAGCGAAATCCAAAAGCGACCTCGCCCGCGGGCACCCGGTTTCAAAAGCGGGCGCCCGCTTTCACAAAAACGGGCGCCCGGTTTCACAAAAACGGGCGCCCGTTTCACAAAAACGGGCGCCCGTTTTCAAAAGCGGCCACCCGTTTTCACAAACTAGGCTATGCCTAAACCTAACTCTAACCCTAACCATAACCTTTTGAAAAGGGCGCCCGTTTGTGAAACCGGGCGCCCGCTTTTGAAAACGGGCGCCCGTTTTCAAACGGGCGCCCGTTTTTGTGAAAGCGGGCGCCCGCTTTTGGATTTCGCCCCTGCTGACATATGTTGCACACATAAATAGCTCTTATTTGCGCCGCCATTGTTGAAAATGCCCTTGTCTTTCATTGACTTACAGTGACTTGCAGTGACTTACGTGTATAGTGTGTATTACCATGTTTTTGTACTCACATTGTAAAATGTAAAATCTATTGTAAACTCCTGCTTACTGTAAATTGTAAACTGTAACGATTTTGTAACCCCATTTTCACCCAGTGCCAATTTCTAATGTGATCCTGGGCTCTACACACCCTCCGCCAATCTGGGGAGGCAGCGGACTGGCCTCATGCTTCCTTCAATGCATGAGGAGTCCAAGCTGCCTTCTTTTCACCTGACAGGGGGGAGTTTCCCTGGTTGGACGTAGTGCGTGGAAGGAACACGTTATTCCAACCAGTTCCTGTCCCCTCCATCAGGCGCCCCGGCTGGCCAGGGGGAGGCAGTTTAGAGCCCAGGATTACTGCATGTTTTTGTGAGGGTATCTACCCTAGGGGACACGGGGAGAACATGTGAGGGTATCTACCCTAGGGGACACAGGGAGAACATGCAAACTCCACACAGAAAGGCCCTTTCACCAACCCTGCATCGGGTATGGGCACTGATGACGCGGAGGAGACATGCCGCCAGCAACCACTGTGCCACATTGCCTCTTCCTTTGTTAAATAAGTGAACTATATTAGCTTGTCAGACTCAGACCTACAGGCTATCACTTTTTTGTGCCTGTATGGGTATGTCCAGGGGTGTTTGGAGGGGGGATGCGGGGGGCAGCGTCCCCCCACTTCTCACATCTAAAATATTTTTGGGGCAAAAGTAGGACTATGTTTTTTTGTCTTGTCATTTACTTTTACGGATACAATTTGGCATTGTAGACAATCTTTCTCAATATGCTACAGTATACTTGTTTTAACAGCGTGTCTGTGTGTGTTGCGCAGGTGAACGCAAATGCACGTGTGCATGCACGTGTCTTAAAGGGGAATTCCACTCATTTTCAATATTTTACTATGTCATTAATATACCTTAGAGATGTTGTGTGGGCATGATGAAAAAAAAAAGTTCCCCATTCTGTGTTTCCTAGAAATGGAGGTCTGAAAAAATCATTAGCATGGCGAAATACATCTTGATGACATCATCAAGATTTGTTTCACCATGTGAGTTTCATGTTTACGCTCTCAAAGAGTTACATCTGGTTAACCAATTATACCAGGTAGAACAGGTCCATCACACGCTGCAGTGGTGTTGGCCGGTCTAGGCCAAATCACGCTAAAAATGTCCGGGCCGATTTCCTTGCCCAGTCCACAACTGGGTCCAACGACTCCCCCATAACAAGAATTTTCATCTGCGAGTTGCTTGCATTAAACAATGTTAAACTCACCAACATTACAGCTGTATGGAAAGCTTGAATTATCATCTTTCTATCTGCAAAACATTTGTTTGATAAAAGAAAATCCACCATAGACGTGTTATGAGCTACTTTCTGCCAATAAATTCTCTGCAGGTGAGTATTTATTTTTCTAAGTACTTGAGTTTGGAAGCGCTCATCATTAGTCACTGAACGTCCCTGAATGTCCCGTGAACGTCCCTGTGTAGCACCTACTGTGGATTCTTATCAAACAAATGCTTTGCAGTTAGAACGACAATTCCACGTTTCCATGAAACTGAAAAATGAAAATGGGTGGAATTGCCCTTTAAGAGGCGTCCCCCCACTTCTAAAAGTCCCAATACAACACTGGGTATGTCGAAATGTAACATGAAACACTTTAAATATAACATCACTGTGAAGACATTAAGCAAAGGAATGTACAATAACGTTTAATTGTGTAGTTCTTTGTGAACTAATAGCTCTTCAGCCTATAGGGGAATAGTCTGTTTAAAACACATGCTTCTGCTGTGAATGAATGAATGGTCTCTTTGACCCTCTAGTGGACAATGAGGCATATTGCAGTCATGTCAAAAATCACTGGTTACCGGTAGCCTACAAGTGTGGAGTTAGCCATAATGTAACCAGGGGTTGACACTAAGGTCTCCGAGGCACTTGCCCATCGGGCAAGTGCAAGTCAGGTTATACGTGCCCTCAGGTCGTGGCAACTTGCCCCCCAAAAATATATTGTAAATTGTGCATTTAAGTTTACTTCCTACTTGGGTGCTTTAAACCAGGGGTTTTCAACAGGTGGTCCGGGGACCACCAGTGGTCCGTTCCAGGTGGTCCCCAGCTAAGTTGGTTAACCAGATGTAACTCTTGAGAACGTAAAAATGAAACCAAATGGACCCTTGCGGGTCCATTTGGTTTCATTTTTACGCTCTCAAGAGTTAAAATTCATCATCTTAATTAGCCCATAGTGGTCACAGACCCAGTGGTCCCTGACCCCAGCAAAATGATAGTTTGGAACCAAATGGACCTGGGAGAGAGATAGGTAGAGATAGCTAGAAAGCAGGGAAAGACACAGAGGCAGAGTGAAATGACTGCCTTCAAGACAAATTTATCTTGTGTTGTGTTATAGTGCACTAAGTTGCACACTTGCCCGATCGGGCAACCAGGTAGCAGTCTTCACTTGCCCCACCATTTTTTTACTTGCCCCGGGCAAGCGGGCAAGTGTTAGTGTCAAGCCCTGGACTAACTATAGATTCCTTTAGAATTGGGCTGAATCTAGTTGCAATCCGGTCCATCGACTCGCCCATGACAAGAATGTTCATCTGCGATTTGCTTGTATTAAGCAACGTTAAACTCACCACATTGGAGCTGTATGGAAAGGTGGAATTGTCGTCTTTCTATCTGCAAAGCATTTGTTTGATAAGAATCCACAGTAGGTGCTACACAGGGACGTTCACGGGACATTCAGGGACGTTCAGTGACTAATGATGAGCGCTTCCAAACTCAAGTACTTAGAAAAATAATCGCCTGCAGAGAATTTATTGGCAGAAAGTAGCTCATAACACGTCTATGGTGGATTTTCTTTTATCAAACAAATGTTTTGCAGATAGAAAGAGGATGATTCAAGCTTTCCGTACAGCTCCAATGGGGTGAGTTTAACATTGTTTAATGCAAGCAACTCGCAGATGAAAATTCTTGTTATGGGGGAGTCGTTGGACCCAGTGGTGGACTGGGCGAGGAAATCGGCCCGGACATTTTTAGCGTGATTTGGCCTAGACCGGCCCACACCACATCCAGCGCGTGATGGACCTGTTCTACCTGGTATAATTGGTTAACCAGATGTAACTCTTTGAGAGCGTAAACATGAAACCAAATGGACCCTTGCGGGTCCATTTGGTTTCATGTTAACACTCTCAAGAGTTAAACTATTCATCTAAATTGGCCCAAGTCTAGTTAGAAAATCTCAAAGATTAATGCTCATTTTAATCTGTATGTTTGACGGTTTTGTTTCCCAAATCCACCCTGGAATTGTGGACCAAAAAGCAAAATAAATATTTAGTTTTGGGGTCTGTGGGGGCTAAAATGTCATCAAATAGTGGTCCTCTGTGGCTCAAAATTCTGAATAAACATTGGGCCCTGGGATCAAAAAGTTTGAAAACCAGTGCTTTTAATCATACCGTGATACCAGCAGCCCCCTACGGGTCGTGGCCCACCGGGAGACCTCCCTGTACGTCCTATGGTCAATCCGACCCTGGTTGGACCGAATTGCAACTCTAGATTAGAGTTGCATTGCGGTGGAGTTATGGTCCTAGACTGGTACATAGCTCTATATTCCATCATTATTAGAGCTATTACTCATCTTTTCTGGCTATCGCATAAAATGTAGGGGTGGGTAAAAAAAAATCGATATGTCAATATATCGCAATTCTTAATGCCATGATATCAATATCGAATCACCAGGTTCAACATCGATTTTTTTTGTATGTAGGCCTATTTAATTTGTTCATGTCAAAAAGACGTTGACTGACATTGGGTGCAATTCTCAATCGCTGAGGTGTAGCAGGTATGGTGTAAGTCTCCTCATTGGCTGCATGGCAGCAAATCAGCTCTGGGGCCTCTGTAGTAGGCCGAAAGCCTATACCACCAGGCCTGGGCCTGGGCTTACCAAATAATTACGCAGAATAATTAAAATCTGCAATTCAAAAGGTTCAGAAATCACCTGACCCCCCAATTAAAAATGTTACTATACTCCCCGGCTTTGTTCGTCATGAGTTGAAGCTCTTGATGACTGGTTTTAATTATTATGAATAATTATTTGGTAGGCCCAGGCCCAGGCCTGGTGGTATAGGCTTTTGGCCTAGCCCAAGGCCGCAGACCTGATTTGCTGCCATGCAGCCAATGACCACGGACCCACACCTGATTTGCTGCCATGCAGCCAATGAGAGGACTTACACCATACCTGGCTACACCAAGGCGATTGAGAATTGCACCCATTATCAGGCTGCATTGATGTGTATGGAGGAGCTTTTTTTCTGAGGGTGTACAAATGGAACCAAAATGGACCCGTCAGGGTCCATTTTGGTTCCATTTGTACGCTCTCAGAAAAAAAATCTTGAAAATGGGTGGAAGCCCCCTTGTTCTAGTATAATAAAAGCTGTGGGGCAAAAAATGTGATATATCGATATATCAAATCGAATCACAACATAACTAAGAATCACAATACAAATCGATTCAGAACCCTAAATATCAATATTGTATGGTATCGTGAGGTAAGTGAATCTTCCCACCCCTAATGAAATGCAGATCAGCCGTTTTATCTATTTGACAATACTAAAGGTGGCTAATCTATAAAAGCCTACCTTCCCTATTTTTTTGAACGCTACACAAAAATGCACTATTTGGCCAGAAAGTGTTGATTCAGGCAAAGCGATAATCTATACTTAAAATAAGAAGATGTGGAAGTGCTGCTGGAAATAAAGTTGGTGGCTCTCAGGTGGGTGCTCTTTGGTGGTTCAGGTGAGATCAGAAACAAAAATGGTTCTTCTTCTTAAAAGGTTTTGTACTGCTTAAAACCAAAAGGTGTGACCCTGTGCGTTTCGACCGCACAGGGTCTTCGCCAGGGTCAGTGCCTTGGTTTCCTTTTTTCTTTTTAAAAAGTCTGCAGTTTACACCTTTTGGTTTTAAGCAGTACAAAACCTTTTAAGAAGAAGAACCATTTTTGTTTACGCTATACTGTAGCCCTATACATTTGTGAATCCACTCGCTGGCTGGCCTTTGGGGGGACCAGCCAGGGGGACTCTCTAAATTAAGCTCATATTAATAAGGTTTTATTTGCATTTATTGTTATAATCATTCTATTAATCTTTACAGAGACAGAAAGAGTTGTACATAGCCAAATGGAACTCCAGGGCCTGAATTTGATCACCTGTTTTTTTGATAGCCTTCTTTGTTCATGCTTAATGTACAACGTAGAAGTCGTTCACTTGGGCTTTCGGCGTCGGAAATCGAACCCGCGGCAGGCCGTACCCTGGCTCAGCCTCGGTGCTCAGGCGGTTAAGCTTTACCACCAGCACCTGTCTGTGACCAGGCCAGGCCGCAACACCTCCGTCTTCTAATCTACCAGCCTCGTCTTGGTCACATTTCTTGGTGGGCTCAGTCAACTCCTGACAGTGTCCAGGGGCGGATTGGCCATCTGGAGTACAGGGAGTTTTCCCGGTGGCCTGCGCCACCTAGTAGGCTGGACAGTTTTTTATTTTTTATTTTTATTTTTTATTTTTCAAAGTCCAGGGCATCAGGCCCAGGCCAGGCAAACTAGTGTTTCTATCCTTCAAAAAAGAAAAGGTGTCCTACACCAGAGCCTTCAAGTAGGAGAGTTGCCATATTCCCGTTCACTCCTGTGAGCCAGGGCACTGCCTCACGCTGCTGGAGGCAGGCAAAATGCACTAGAATGTGCTAGATGCTCGCCTGGAAAATACAGATCAAAATGACCATTAGCCTAATCTTCTACATTCTCTATTAGTATTTGTGTAGACTAAGTTGGTCTAATTCACATGATGAATATTTTAACTCTTGAGGGTGTAAAAATGAAACCATGTTAATGGTTTCATTTTTACGCTACCCCCCCCCCCCCCCCCCCCCCCCCCGGTGGCCTGGCAAAGGCAAAATTGTCCCGGTGGGAAAATATGTGCCAATCCGCCCCTGGAGGGAGGTCATCTTGAATTCATCAGTCGTCGTCATCTTCTGGGAGCGGTGCTTCCCTCGCAACGCTCTGCGCCAAGAGCGAGGCGTCCATCTGGACCAGTGGTGGTGGTGGTGGAGGTAGCGGAGCAAAGGGCATCTTGGGCGGTGGTAGCGGAAAGATGTACTCCTTGGGAAGATGATCATCATCACCGATCACCTCCTGGTGCTTCATCTCCTCATGGTTCTTCTCCTGCTGCTGGTGGTCTTGATCTTCTGGGTGGGAGTGTTCTTCCATCACGTTCCTCTTTCCACGCCTGCACCGGTAGATGAGGTAGACAGCCGTTACACCTGCTGCAACCAGCGCTGTGGTCGGAATGTTGACGTTGAACTCGAACATTGCTGTAGTTAAACTGTCGTTCTCGATCGTTCTTCTGCAGAGACTGAAGACCACTAATGCACGAGTGGGATATGCTGTCGGTATTTTATGCACAGAAAAGCGCGTCCGTCTCTCTCACGTCACGATGATGTGGCGCCACTAGTCAGCACTACTGTCCATATTTGGAGTTTCTAATCAATCTCGCTCAGGTGCTCGTTGTCCAAATATAGTGACAGGCAGCAGGGGAAGCAGCTAAATCAGATATATGCCTATATATGGACTTCTACATTGGCCTGTTCCTTAAAGGGGAACTCCACCCATTTTCAACATTTTAATGTCATCAATACCTTAGAGATGTTGTGTGGACATGATGAATTCCTAAAAAGTTAGCAATGGTGAAATACATCTGATGACATCATCAAGATGTATTTCACCATGTTAATGATTTTTCTTTCAGACCCCTTTTTCCTGAGAGGGTGTGTTTCTCAACGCACCCATAGTGTAGCTACTCTTGGGTGCCCCTAGTGCACCAGGCTAGTACTACACCATGAATTTCAAATCACTTACCCTACCTTTAACGGTTGGAGGCTTTGCTTTTGATTTTGGAAGAATCAAAAGAAGAAGAAGAATTGCACAGGTTTCTCAAGTGTTTTTTTTTTTTTTTTTTTTTTTATTTTTTTATTTTTTGAGTAGAACATACGAGGAAGAGGAAGCTTTGTGAAATGAAAGGCAGTGTTATTGTTACTTTTTTTTGGGGTCACTCTGGATCAAGAGCATCTTATAAATTGCACTGGTGTAAGTTCTTGCTCTAACTTGCATGAGGCTTCAAGTGTAAGTTCAACTTAAAGGGGAATTCCACCCATTTTCAAAAAAAAAAAAAAAATCCTGAGAGGATACAAATGTGAACCAAATGGACCCTAGTGGTTCTATTTGGTTCCATTTGTACCCTCTCAGGAAAAGGGGGTCTGAAAGAAAAATCATTAACATGAATACACCATGTTAATGATTTTTTTTTTTCCCAGACCTCCATTTTTAGGAAATACAGAATTGGGGGAACTTTTTTTTATCATGTCCAGTTTGTCCACACAACATCTCTAAGCTATATTAATGACATATTAAAATGTTGAAAATGGGTGGAGTTCCCCTTTAACACCACCAGGGGGCGAGCAAACACCAACAACCAACCAAAGACCAACAAGCAGGCCTATACCTCTGAATCAATGAATGAATGACTGACTGACTGACTGACTGACTGACTGACTGACTGACTGACTGACTGAATGAATGAATGAATGAATGAATGAATGAATGAATGAATGAATGAATGAATGCATGACTGACTGACTGACTGACTGACTGACTGACTGACTGACTGAATGAATGAATGAATGAATGAATGAATGAATGAATGAATGACTGAAAGAAAGAAAGAAAGAAAGAAAGAAAGAAAGAAAGAAAGAAAGAAAGAAAGAAAGAAAGAAAGAAAGAAAGAATGAATGAATGAATGAATGAATGAATGAATGAATGAATGAATGAATGAACGAACTATGTATTTCTGTAACAGCTTGGAGATTTACACTACAATTCAAGCACAACTGCAATAAAACTGACAGCATTAGTGATGCATTTTACACTTGTTTACAACAGTGGACACCAGGGGCAGATATAACATTTCCTAATTGGGGGGCAGGAGAAAATGGTAGGGGGGCGACTTCACTTCATCGCCCGTGGTGCTGCGAAGTATGAAGTTGCACCCATACCATTTTACAGGACTTTTATTAGTCAAGTAAAGCATCAATAATAACAGCAGTTGTTGTTGAAGTTGCAACAGACACGCAGCATGCATAAAGCTAAAGGTCTGACTCAGAGAGTTTTCTGTTTTCAATGATGAAATGCTGTTGGTTTAGTGGTGACACAACTGCAGTTAGTTAGTAGCAGTAGTAGTGTTTCAAATCATTTTAAATATAAGCACTTTAATTATTTGAAATATCTTGGGTTGCTTTGCATGACAAATAACCACTTTTGTAAAGCCAGAAATAAATTTATATATATATATATATATATATATATATATATAATATATATATATATATATATATATATATATATATATATATATATATATATATATATTGTCTTGTCTCAAGTGGTCTCGGTGGCGAAATAGACCCGAGACATTTGCTCCGTGATTGTGACAAGACCAAACAGACAAATTGAGGGTGAGATCACGACAAGACCACGAGGCAAATGAAGTGCCGAGCGGCCAGACCGAGACAAGATAATAATTATCTTGTCGGTCGAGGGCGAGATGCAAAACAAGACTAAGACAAAAAAAAAACTTGTCTTGAGAATGGTCTGGAGACGAGACAATGTCTTGAGAACTACAGCACTACTACCGAGTAGTAGTACATGCATACGGAAAAGAAGCATACCACCTTCCTTAGTATAGTGCCCTTAGAAAGGAGAACAAAATACACTACTCTAGTATCAGGCCTGAGTAGAAAATACTTAGGAGAAATCCAATCCTTTTTTACTTGAATTTAACTGACAGTTCCACTTACCTTGGGGCCACCATGCATCGCTATGGGTGAATGTATTGAACAATCTATGCAAAGCACCTTGGATAAAGGCACTACATAAATGCACCATTTACCTCGTTTGAACTGCTTTGTCTTCAGACAAAGCATTTAAGAAGAGGTAAATGGTCTGGAGATGCTGTTGATTCAGTCAGGACAACTCAAGAAGGGTTTAATATTCATTTATTGAATATAAAATAAGCAATATATTTATCATGGTTTGGCGGATGAATTGGATCTGCTTTTTGGGTACTCAGATCAAGCGCAACAGTCCTGACCTTAAGGACTCCGAATCCCCCGTACCCAAAGGGCAGATCCAAATCTACAGGTGGTAGCTGGGGTGGAGGAGGGTTAGCAGCAAAATGATTAAGCATAAGCAGAACAGCAGTATCAGAGTGAGCAGCAGCAGCAGCAGCAAGCAAGCAGGAAGAGCAATACAAACTTACAGTTTAAATAGCCTGTGAGAGCCTGTGATTCTGAGGTTTCCTGAATGAACTTGCTATGCGCTTGTCTATGACCAGCGCACCGCTCATTATAATGACCTACCTGCTATGTCCTGAGATGACCCCATGGTCAAACATGACTTTGAGTTGTCTACATTTATGCTACTGCTCTGCCTCTGAAAAAATGACGTAGAAGAAGTGACTGTGACTTTTGAGCAGCGTTGGGCAGTAACTAGTTAATAGTAACAACTGTAATATTACGTTCCCCAGTAACAAGTACTTAGAATATATTTAGAATAAATATATTTAGAGTATTTAGAAGAGTATTTAGAATATATTACATCTTACTCTTTAGTTTTTGTTTTGTTATGTGTTGGCTTAGAATCATTTCATTTAAGAAGGTGACTCTTTCTTGACATTATTATTGAAAGCAATTGGATTCATTGTTGGACTTCCCTTTTTCATGGATGGGGGTGCAAAAGTATTACAAATAAATAAAAGTAATATCACTAATATGTAATATATTACATTAAGTAACGTAATATTATGCATGTTCTAAGGAGTAATAGTAAAAGTATTATTGCCCAACACTGCTCTTCAGTATACAGTCCTAACTGTAGTGATTCACTTTTTAGTTTTTTAGTGGTGCAGTCACTCCATTGCCCAGCAATGTGTGTTCGTCTGAGCACAGAATTATCGTTTCACGCAAGGTTTTATCCAGACAAAAATATACACTATGACTGGATTTACTTTTTGCCCCACTTTGAAGAACTTGATATTATTGTCCAAACATTATATCTGTACCAAATAGTGATGATTTGATTGACACTAGGCTAAGCACGGAATGTGTGACCCATGATGATGAACACTACAGTTTGATGATAAGAGCGCCCCTCTCTTTTCACTCAAGTGTTTCAAGGGACGCTAGGCACTAGTCCCTCCTATATTCAGTTATAATGTTGGTGATCTTTGTCCTAACATAATCATTAAAGATAGAGTCCATGATTTTTTTCTACCCAATAACATGATCATCAGGTATTAATGTTATATAAAAAGTAAGATTTTTTTCGCAAAAAGTGTACAGTGTTTGTTAGACTCATTTTTATGATTCCACCCTACCAGTTCATTAAGTATGCCTGGTTTGCCTGGTGGGTGGTGATGGGTGGAGATCCACCTGAACTGAAGCCACACCCACAGCTTTAGTTGCATGATAAAGGGGGAGGGGTTAGGGGAGGGGCTGAACATGCAATGTCACTAAATTGCAGTTTTTTTCATTGGCACGTCTGACTGGAAAAGTTCAGCCCCCAGGAAGAAACCCTAAATACATCATTGCACATAAAAACACACCAAGGGGTCTATTTACATACTGTCACCTCTTAAACATGTACAAAATTGGAAAAAATACAAAAATCACGGCACCCCCTCTTTAAACATAGAAGAGGGTGGATTTGTTACTGATACAGCTGCAATACTGGCCTGCCAAAAAGGGGGGGCGCTTTTTTTAAGCACCCCATAGCTGTCTCCTACGGTCGTGGCACACCTGGTACTCCCTAGCCAATCCGGCCCTGCATTATCTGCCAATGGCAATGAATAGAGAATTTACATCAGGTGTAGCCCCCAACCATGAATGTCTATAGGACTTGTGTTAGTGTCCAGCACTCACAGCCATTGAGGAAAACGGACTCCACGGTCGGTCACAGAGAAGAAACTGATTTTTATGTGTGTGGGGGGAGGTTGGATTTCCACACACTGGTTATACCATTAAGGGCTCTCCAGGCAAGTGCTTCTTTCCTCAGGTACTTTTCCGTGGAGCCGAGCCATGCATGCCCTCAGGTGTTTAAAGTCATTGACCTCCTTTAGTACTCCTTTACCCTCTGTTGTTATTAGAGGAGATGTCTTCGGGGGCTGTTAGAGGTCATGACCTCAGTCTTTTTGCATTTAGCCTGAGGCCAACTTCAGCGTACTCACTCTGACTCCACCCTGGTTAGAAGAGCCAGTGGCTGCCTTTACCTGGTCAAATAGCAGGCAGATGTCCTCAGTGTAGTCAGCAGGTGTGTGAGGGTATCTACAGGGTGTCTTGTACACCTTCTGGGTACGATATGAGCTCCTGCTCCTACTTGAATAGGATAGTCCGATACCATTATAAAAAGTTCTTGTAAACTGAAGAAAACAAATTTGCAAATCAAATGTGCGTCATTAACAGTGAAGCAAGAGCGCATTCACTTCACACAGGTGCACGTGACTTTTAGATTTTTTTTTTTGTTAGAGGGATATTTCTCCATTCAGTATTTAGATATTTAATGTTCATTTTAGCTGCCTATACAAACCCATTATTTCCACTTCCATTTTAACCATGATGCATTCAACAAACACAACCAATTGTTCTGTCCTAATACTTTTACAGTTTACATTTACAGTTTTAATTTATTTTTAAATTATTGTTTTACTCGTTAGGCCGTAACCAGGTTGGGCACGGCCGAATATGGAGGCTGCTACATTTTACAAAACAATATTTTAAAAATAAATGAAAACCGTGAATAAAATTCCATTCCCCCCTCACATATTAGGAGGACAATATCAGTCACCAGGAAAAAATGTTTGAATCGTGTTTGAATGTGTCATGATTAAAATGCATTTTATGTTATAATGGGTTTGTATAGGAAGGGGAGGGGCAGCTAAAATGAACATCAACTATTTAAATACTGAATGCAGTAACTGGGGTGTTCACATGAGCCTGCATAGACCATAAATTGACCAAAAGCTTTTAAAAAAAATAAAATAAAAATGAAATATCACATATTTTATGACATTTTTACACAATATGGTGTCAGTTGGTGGAAAAAAACAACAATATTCTATATTTCCTATAATGACGTGACCAAACCTGGGACGGCCAGCTATTTAAAGGAGAACTCCACCCATATTCAACATTTTATCATTAATATACCTTAGAGATGTTGTGTATGTGGACGTGATAAAAAAAAGTTCCCCCAATTCCGTATTTCCTAAAAATGGAGGTCTGGAAAAAAAATCATTAACATGGCGAAATACATCTGATGACATCATACATCAAGATGTATTTCACCATGTTAATGATTTTTTTTTTTTTTTTTTTCAGACCCCTTTTTTTCCGGAGAGGGTACAAATGGAAATGGAACCAAATGGACCCGCTAGGCAGGTCCATTTAGTTCACATTCATACCTCAGGAAAATGTTGAAAATGGGTGGAATTCCCCTTTAAAGAAAAAAAAAGCTTAAAAGTGGGTAAATGCTGAGGGCGGAGGGGGAGGAAAATTCCTGCATACAACCTTCAAAGACACATCAAGCACCTCAGGAACTGTAACTTATGGGTAAGTCAGGCACAAGGTCACAGTAAAATACTGTCTCTTTCTCCTTCTTCTCTCTGGCCTCACGCGTCCCTGACTCTTTAATCAGCCCCCCAGTGGTGGCCATTTTGTGTCTGTCTGCCTTATCTCCTGTTTGCAGTTTCCCCTCTCTGTCATTACCTACCCCTCGCTATTAGGGGCTGTTTCAGGCCCCCTCCCCGTCCCCCCCGGGGGGCTAAAACACAGAGCAGCTTATACTGACCTGTTAGTCTCTCTGTTATTCTGCTGCAAAACTAAACTACCTACCGCCTTTGAAAGATATGTACTGTATGTATGTAGTGACACATTCTTGTACGCACACGCATTGATGTGTGCGCAGTACGCACGCATACGTATACATAGTGATACGCACACACACACACACACACGCACGCACGCAATTAAAGGTTGAGAAACACTGACCTTTTTTTGTTTTGTTTTCCAGGAAACTGTCAGGAGTTAGAAGACATTTGTAGAATGAGTTCTCAGGTGGGTTAAAGGGGAACTCCACCCATTTTCAACATTTTAATATGTCATTAATATACCTTAGAGATGTTGTGTGGACTAAAAATGAAAAAAAAAAAAAAATCATTAACATGGTGAAATACATCTGATGACATCATCAAGATGTGTTTCACCATGTTAATGATTTTTCTTTCAGACCCCTTTTTCCTGAGAGGGTACAAATGGAACCAAATGGACCCGCTATGGTCCATTTGCTTCACATTTGTATGCTATGGTGGTCCGTGGCTCAAAGTCTGAATAAATAGTGGGCCTTGGTATCAAAAAGGTTGAAAACCTGCACCGCACTACTGCAGGATTTCAGCAGAAGTACAAGAAACATGGCACTACTATTCGTCTTTTTCCTCCCCATTTCTTCTGTATTTTCTGCCGCCTTTATCCTTTACCCATGCCCCCCTCCCCCCAGGGGCGGATGTAACATTTCCCAATTGGGAGGGGGGGGGGGCAGGAGAAAATGAGATGAAGTCGCACCCATACCATTTTCGGTTACAGGGCTTATATTAGGCAAGTATAAGCATCGATAACAGCATCAGTTGTTGTTGAGGTTTGCAACAGACACGCAGCATGCATAAAGCTAAAGGTCTGACTCAGAGAGTTTTCTGTTTTCAATGATGAAATGCTGTTGGTTTAGTGGTGACACAGCTGTGGTTAGTTAGTTAGTAGCAGTAGTAGTACTTTAATTTGAAATATCTTGGGTTGTTTTGCATGCTGCCATCGTGTTTGGGTGGTGCTAGCCTCGACACCCAGGCTTTCATTTTCGTTCGCCTTGCGCAAAAACGGAAAGCCTGGACTAACGCACGTTGGAAAGTGGCCTTGAGGGGAGTGTCAAACTTCCGGGGTGGGCGTCGCTCTAAATGATGTGACGTAGAACAGCAGTGGACGGGCGCGGGAGGGGCCGGAGAAGACGACACGTTAGTGAGATCAAATCAGAGCGCAGCACTTCCGCCGTGTGGATCCCACGACACCCCCGCCCCCCAAGGCCAAAATCATTGAGGGCTAGACCAGGCTAGGGTGGTGCAGACTGGGCAGTTAGGGGGACATCGCCCCCCCCCATGCCCATGCCTAGATCCGCCACTGCACCCCCCCCTCTCTCTCTTCTCTCTCTCTCTCGTTCGTCCGCCCTTCATGTCTCCTGGTGAGCAGGTGCACAGTGACAGAGTCATCCAACTGTGAAAATCCCAACTCCTTCAGACACGCTATGTCTCTCTCCACACACACACACACACACACACACACACACACACACACACACACGCACGCACGCACACGCACACGCACGCACGCACGCACGCACGCACACACACACACACACACACACACACACACACACACACACACACACACACTCCACCTCACCCTAGCTGTGTTTGTGTTTTTGTAAAAGTAAAAGCAAGCAAGTAAAGGGGCCACAGCAACTTGAATGACAAAACTATAAAACAAGTAAACAACACAAGTTGTGTGTGTGCGTGTGTGTGTGTGTGTGTGTGTGTGTGTGTGTGTGTGTGTGTGTGTGTGTGTGTGTGTGTGTGTGAGAGAGAGAGAGAGAGGAGAGAGAGAGAGAGAGAGAGAGAGAGAGAGAGAGAGAGAGAGAGAGAGAGAGAGAGGGAGAGAGAGAGAGAGCCAGACCTCCTGCTTATGTCTCAGACCACATCTACATCTTTAATATCCCAGAATGAATAATTCATGAACCCCCCCCCTGGGCTGGACTGTAGACGCACACACCCAGCCACACGCGCACAAACAAACTCCTGTCACGCCCCACTTGCTCCCGTTTTGAAACCAACATTGCGATGCTGCACTATATAGAACCGTGGTTTTCAACCTTTTCGATACCAGGGCCCACTATTTATTCAGCATTTGCGCCACGGACAGTGTTGTAGTGGGACTTTTAGAAGTGGGGGGGGGGGGGGGGGGGGGGCTCTTAAAGGGGAATTCCACCCATTTTATTTTATTTTTCTTGAGAGTGTACAAATGTGAACCAAATGTGAAGCATTTGGTTCCATTTGTGCACTCTCAGAAAAAAGGAAACTTTTAAAACTTTTTTTTACCTTGCCCTATAACACATGCATCTCTAAGGTATATTAATATTAAGGTATATTAATGAGTGGAATTTCCCTTTAAGACACATGCATGCACAACTGCCTTTGCAGCTACTTTTGCCCCAAGAATATTTTAGACGTGAGAAGTGGGGGGACGCCATCCCCCAGTGTCCCCCCCTCCACTACACCCCTGGCCACGGACCACCAGTTGAGGACGTTTTCACCGCACAGAATCAAAACTAACTTAATAGGGAATTCCACCCATTTTCAAAATGTTCCTGAGAGGATACAAATGTGAACCAAATGGACCCTAGCGGGTCCATTTGGTTCCATTTGTACACTATCAGAAAAATAAATAAATAAAAGGGGTGGAATTCCCCTTTAAAAGGCATCCCCCCACTTCTAAAAGTCCCACTACAACACTGGTTACCATTTTTCAAGTTTTTCTTTCCTCGTCCAGCATCACCATGGTTTCTAATTTTTTGTAGCACCTGCGTCTGTCTTCAATATCTCGCTATTTCTTGCCATGAATTGTAGGCTATCGATCTGCCATTGAGGAGTTCTAAAGATGTTCATATTGCCCGATCTCTTCAAATTCATTCATTTTGACTCCTTTTCCCTTCCTTTTTCTTCTTTTTGCATTTCTCTTTACTGCCTATGTTCTTCTTCTTTCTGTTTTCTTTTTTTATTCTATTCGCGTCCTGCTGCTGTCATCATCTGTCATCAACCATCTGTCATCAGCCAGGTGGTCCCCAGGCTAAAGGATGGAAAGTTGGTTAACCAGATGAACTCTTGAGAATGTAAAAATGAAACCAAATGGACCCTTGCGGGTCCATTTGGTTTCATTTTCACACTCTCAAGAGTTAAAATATTCATCATCTGAATTAGCACCACTTGATTAAGAAGTCTACACTGTTTTGTTTGCAAAATCCAGCCTGGAATTGTGGACAAAACCAAAAGAATTCTTTGGTTTTAGGTCTTTGGTGTGAAAATGTCATCAAATGGTGGTCCGTGGCTCAAATGCTGAATAACTGGTGGTCCCTGGAGTCAAAAAGGTTGAAAACCACTGTTCTAGACCAAACGTTGAACTCGCCCTTTGAAAGCCCCAAAGTGAAAGGATTTGTCGGATAGTAAAAACAGGGAGATGTGTCAGGATGCACAGTGATAGCTGATCGACCACAGTGACTGGCGTCATGTTGTGGTTGTATAAGCCTTATAAGAACTACACCACGGTGATACCCTTTTCACCGAGAAGTACCCTTTCACTGTGTGGAGTATGATTGAGCCTTAAGTCTCCTCCAGGCCACTTTGCTACAGGCCTTCACATCCAACCCCCATTCACCTCACCTCCATACTATACAGGTAAATACATTCACCTCTCCAATTGTCATGTTTCTGAATAAATGGTGGTACCTATAGGTTGAAAACCACTGTGCTATGGGGGGTGACGGTCCGAGCATGTGCACCTTAACAGTTATCGTGCCGTGGAAATAGATCTACGTCTCCCGTTATCATTATGATTTACAGTAACGACTGATGCCGCTGCCGTTGAGCTACGCCTTTGATCGTTACTTACCGGCGCCGGTTTAATACGATCCCCATGCTAACAGCAGCTAGCAGCGACCGCATCCACCATTGATAGACCATAATAAGGGACGGACCAAACCGGAAACCGGAAGTGTGTGTCGCCAACTAACTTGTCCGTGGGGAAACATGGACCGAAACATGAAATATGACTTTTTGATGAAAAACGCTGGCACTGGCTACCTCAAAAAATATGAAAAAGGGCTGGCACTGGGAGTGTTAAGACTGGGAGTGTTAACTTAGGAGGAACGCCACAATGACCTCCTCCTCAACTACGTCAGGGTCGGCGACCTCCCCTGGAAAATTACACGCCTGTACAGTATTTCATTCATTCAGTCATTCTTACATTCAGTTATTGTCAAGAAAAGCCCTTCGGGCTTCCTCAATGGCGCGTTTCTTCCGACCAGTGAAAGGCAGAAAGAGTGGAATTAGGGCCGACATGTTGGCCACAGAGCCGTGTACAGTGTGGGTTTCTTTTGGGGAGCTCTGCTAAAAGGCCACTAACAGAGAACACTCACAAGTTACCTCCTGCTGCTCCAAACACAATATACCGCACTCACACTTCCTCCTTGCTGTTGGAGTTGTTGTGTGCGGAAGCGGGCGGCCACAAAACGTCAATGTATTCTGCCTGTGTGTGTGTGTGTGTGTGTGTGTGTGTGTGTGTGTGTGTGTGTGTGTGTGTGTGTGTGTGTGTGTGTGTGTGTGTGTGTGTGTGTGTGTGTGCGCACGTGCGTGCGCTTTGCTTGCATCTGCATCGCGTGAGCATGGACACTTAGCAGCTTTCAGTCACATGGCCCTGATTCTGATTCAGCGCATCACAGACACTGTAACACTGTCGCTACAGTATGTGTGTGTGTGTGTGTGTGTGTGTGTGTGTGTGTGTGTGTGTGTGTGTGTGTGTGTGTGTGTGTGTGTGTGTGTGTGTGTGCGTGCTGCAATTTGACTTTCAAACGCCTGCCCTTACATCATGTCTCCTCATCTTCGCGCATACATTGTCGCTCGCACGCACGCATGCACGCATGCATGCGTGCACGCGTGCACACACAGTACAGGTATAATAAAGGACTGCAGTCTTTCATGACGATGTCGAGGATGTGAAGAAGTTGAGGTTCACCAAAGGTTGGTTGGTTTCTACAGCAACAACTGTGCATACTAATGCCCTGACCTACCTGGGCTTTCTCTGAAGGGCCTATTATTATAATGAGAGCTCTAAGAGCTCTCTTTCTGTCATGTACATTCTCTCTCTCTGTCTCTCTCTCTCTCTCTCTCTCTCTGTCTGTCTCTCTCTCTCTCTCTTCTCTCTCTCTCTCTCTCTCTCTCTCTCAGTCAGTCACACACTTGTATTTGACCATGATGTCCCTCCCTCTGTGTCTGTCCTTCTCTCTGTCTTTCATGCACTACATCAGTGGTTTTCAACCTTTTTTCAAGTCTTGGTCCACAATTTAGGGGAGATAACTGGCCAAACGTCGGTCAAAATAACGATTCTTCTACATTTTCTGTGTAGATTCATTAAGTCATTCAGATGTTTCAGATGTCCACTTGGTTTCATTTTACACTCTCAAGAGTTACAGATCGAGGGTCCATTTGGTTAACCAACTGTCCATCATTTAGCTGGGGACCACCTGGAACTATGCCTAAATCTAACCCAGGTTTCAGTAGGGCTAGCCTGGTCTAGCCCTCAATGATTTTGGCCTTGGGGGGCGGGGGTGTCGTGGGATCCACACGGCGGAAGTGTTGCGCTCTGATTTGATCTCACTAACGTGTCGTCATCTCCGGCCCCTCCCACGCCCGTCCACTGCTGCTCTACGTCACATCATTTAGAGCCACGCCCACCCCGGAAGGTTCACTCCCCCCTCAAGGCCACTTTCCAACGTGCGTTAGTCCAGGCTTTCCGTTTTCGCGCAAGCGAACGAAAATGAAAGCCTGGGTGTCGAGGCTACCGTAAGCCCTACTTTTGTGCGAAAACAGCTCTTGCGAAGAGAATGTTGAATGGAAACACTTCAAAATGCGAATACGTTTCCATTTTGCGCAAAAATACTTTTTCGCTGAAAGGCGGCGGATTTTGGAGTGTATCAAAAGAGTCTATAATGCTCATGGTCTGACATTCATTTTCATTTTTAGGTTTTATATGACCTCATTTACTCCCACACAACATGTGATTTGAACAGGCGGCGGATTTTTCTGTCATTTGGGATTTTCTCTGTGTGCTTAGAAGCCTTTTGAGCTGCAATGAAAATAAGTAAAATACCCCCAACATAGTGTCACATTTCTAGGTGGGATTTGTGAGTGCTTGGAGCTGGATTTGACCTTGTATCTTGGATTTGTGTACCTCACATGCAGTTCTTAGGAAAGTCTTTTTTATGTTGCGATCCTTTTCATGCATGTGTAATATATACTCATGGCTCCCTAGGCAACTGCCCAGTCTACCTAATGGCAAAAACGTCCCTGATAGTGTTGTTCCTACACATTCACAAAGAAGCCTCCTCCAGCTAAGCCAAAAAAACAGTAGGCTATACTAATACAATCAAGACAACTTTTGTTATGTAGTAGTAAGAACACATAATTAACATATGAAGTAGGGAGTTTGTGTGTGTGTGTGTGTGTGTGTGTGTGTGTGTGTGTGTGTGTGTGTTGTGTGTGTGTGTGTGTGTGTGTGTGTGTGTGTGTGTGTGTGTTGTGTGTGTGTGTGTGTGCGCGTGTGCGTGTGTGTGTGTGTGTCTGTGTAGCCCCTGAGGATTAAAAAAAGATTACGCCTCTGGAGGGGTTTTTCACCAGTGGTCCCTGAGAGGATTCCAGGTGGTCCCCTGCAGGTAAATGATAGACAGTTGGTTAACCAAATGGACCCTTATCGATCTGAGCGTAAAATTATAGGCCTACCAAAAAAAATGTAAAATGATACCAAAAAATTATACCAAATGGAAACTTACCGGTCTATTTGGTTTCATTTTACGATCTCAAGAGTTAAATTATATTTAAACATCTGAGTGACTTAATTTTCAAGAATCTACACAATTAGAAAATGTAAAAGAATTGGTATTTTGACCAAGATTTTGTCAGTTATATCTATTGTTGTTATCTCTAAATTGTGGAACAAAACTTGAAAATCCTTAGTTTGGGGTCAGAGAGACTAAACTCAACATCAAATGGTGGTCCTCCGTGGCTAAAATGCAGAAAAAAATAATGGGCGCCTGGTATGAAAATGGTTAAAAACTACTGGTATAGTTTACTCAATGGTGTGGTAAATGGTGTATTTTTGTATGTCTCTTTGTTTTTAAAACGTCAATAAAATTAAAGAAGAAGAAGACGAAGGAGAAAGAAGCAGTGTTGGGAATATTACTTTACCTTGTTAATATATTACTTATTAATTATTACCTTCATTTTAAAGCAATATATTATATTACAATATTACTGTCTGAGCAAGTGTAATATATTAATATTACTATTACATATTACTTTGAAAAAAACTTTTTACAAAATAAATATTTAAATATTTATATTGCGTAGACCAGTGGCATACCTACAATAAAGCAAGCGCACTTGGCTATCTGGCCAAATCCATATGAAATCAACTTGAAAAAATGTCACTCCTGAATGAATAATTTGATGACAAAGGATAGAAAATAAGTAATTATTTAACTTCTGCAGTTGTCAAGATAATTTCACAAGAACATTTTCAACGAGACAGATTTACAGAAAGTAATATTGAAAGTAATGCAGTAATGCAGAAAGAAAAGTATAATATATTAGATTGTTTTAGTTAAGTAATATATTTACATTGCAAGTTACTGCATTTTGGTAATATATTATGTAATATATTAAGTTATGTAGTGCACATGTCCCAACACTAGAAAGAAGCACCAGCGAACAAGAAAAGAATCCTTGTCTCATACTGTCAGTGTTTATGTTATATAGGTCCACTCATGGGGCCAGTAGTTCAACCTTTTCTGGATTCATGGCCCACTTGAAAATGAAAAAGCAGCGCAGCAGCTAGCCCACCCGTCTGAGCACTTAACACTACGGCCGCCCGTCAGCTGCCTTGGTTAAGTGCTTACATGCGTATGTGATCGTTGGCGATCCATCATACCCTAGCTGCTCTGAAAATGGACGCCATTTTCAGAGCATGGTCCGGACAGCTTGTATATGGATCAATGACACAGAGTATAGGCCTACTTTAAGCAGCCTGTTCTATCAAAATAAACTCTTTTATTGTACATTAATGTATAGGTTTGTATTCAAACGTATATCAAATGTATATCATTTGTTATTTGCCAATTGTACAGTGGCTCACATGCAAGGCAGACAGGCAGACAGGCAGACAGGCAGACAGACAGACAGACAGACAGACAGACAGACAGACAGACAGACAGACAGACAGACAGACAGACAGACAGACAGACAGAGACAGTCAGGGGACCAACAGTGGTCCTTGAGAGGGTTCCAGGTGGTCCCCAGCTAAGTTGAATGACCAGATGGAAAGTTGGTTAACCAGATGTAACTCTTGAGAGCGTAAAAAATGAAACCAAACGGACCCTTGCCGGGGTCCGATTGGATTAAGTGGTCACATGACTCATTTTTAAAACAAATCAGATTCCAATCCTGAACTGGATGCAGATTTGATTCAGGCTAGATTTGGCTGCCAGTCTAAATCAGGCCTAATTAACACAATGTGTCATATCTAGTTTCTGAATAACATAATATTCAAAGATTTGCACCACGTTTTCACGATTTTTCAAAAATAGCAGAGATACAAGCTCATAGCGCGCCACTCGGTGGCACGCTATGAGCTTGTAGATCTGCTATTTTTCAATAGTTAAAACATAATGCTTAGAACACCAAAACACGTTCAGTACACTAAAGGGTTAAGACACCATGGGCTTTGTCAACGCTAAATCCCTTATCCCTTAACTTCTTTGCCTTTTTAAACTATTAAAAAAAGAACATTTTCAATAGTTTAAACAGCCAGTCTACACGCTCACAATGTGTCAATAGATTGGCACGTTGAACTATTCCAAGATGTTTTTCAAAATAGTAAAAGAAATGATAAGGGGTTTAGGATAAGGGGTTTAGATGGTAACGAAAATGGAGCCCCATGTATGGGCTGTAACGTAATAGACGGAGGAATAGGTTTATCTGTGGTGTGTGTGTGTGTGCGTGTGTGTGTGTGTGTGTGTGTGTGTGTGTGTGTGTGTGTGTGTGTGTAGTGGCCCTATATCCTCTCCTCCTGGCCTCCTCCTGAGCTAATTCAAAAGAAGAGTGGAGTTCCATGATGCACTTCCACTCTCCCACCCACCACCACAAATCATCCAGAGTGGACCTATTAAGAGCATTTCTTATGGAAACCTGCATTATGTTATCTGCAGGCATCACTTTACAGCAGGGGCGGTTTTGCCATTATAGGCAGACTAGGCTGTTGCCTGGGGCGCCATGAGGGGAGTGGGGGGGTTGGGGGGCACCGGGGCGACCAACACACATGCTTTAAAGGGGAACTCCACCCATTTTCAACATTGCAATATGTCATTAGTATACCCTAGAGGTGCTGGGTGGACATGATAAAAAAAAAGTTTCCCCATTCTGTGTTCCCAAGAAATGGAGGTCTGAAGAAAAACCACTAACATGGTGTGAAACATCTTGATGATGTCATCAAGATGTATTTTCAAATGTTAATGGATTTCTTTAGACGCTTTCTTTCTTCTGAGAGCGTAACAAATGCAACCAAATGAACCCTAACGGGTTCATTTGGTTGCATTTTATACGCTCTCAGAAAAAATGTTGAAAATGGGTGGAATTCCCCTTTAAAAGGACCCCAGGCTATTAAGCCTCATATGGATGAATACATTATACTTGTCCTCTATAACTAGAATGGAACATTTAAAACACATACATAATATGTTTTTTTATTTTAAAAAATAGTTCATATTTTTATCCCTTGGGGGCGCCATCTTACATACTGTGCCTGCCATAGGTATGACGTCACAGGAGATTTTTCCTGGACATTTTTCATGCTTAGAAACGCCACTGCCTGGGCTAAACAATTTTGCCCGGAAATATTATAGTTTCAAGGATTCTGTATAGCAGCAGTACACAAACTTTTTTTTTTGTTCATTTCAAAGACCATCAAATTGACACTCATAGCCCACAGGACCCCATTTGAAAATATATGCCCAAGGAAGCCCTCCCCCATTTAAAAGGGTCCTGTTCTAATAAGATTAAACATTGCTTAAAAACATTTACTTTGCCTTTATAACTAAAATAAACAAATAAAAACACCAATGGCATCTTATTTCGTTCATAAATAGAGAATATTTCACTCAACAGGAACTGCTCCTGGCGCAGGATGATGATGTCACGTGTGATCTAGCTCTATGGAATACATGCATGAGCATGCTCTGTGACATCATCATCCTGCGACCGGAGCACCTCCTACTGAGTGAAAGATTCTCTATTTATGAAAGAAATAAAGTATTGAAGGTGTTTTTATCTGCATATTTTAGTTATAGAAGGCAAGTATAGTGTTTTAAGGCATATTTGTCTTATTAGCCAGGGATCCTTTTAAGAGAAAACTCTTATGGCTCTAGCATTGATTGTTCATGTCAAGCACCCCAGCCCCCGCCCCCCTCCTGGGACCCCCTATTGTAAATCAATGGTAATTTAACTCTGAGAGGGTACAGATGGAATGGGTTGTTTTGGTGCATTTTTGTACACATTCGTACACAGAACCATCTATAGACTATATTAGAGGCAGGGGCGTAGCTAGCAATTCTGGGCCCCTGCAAAGCTTTTCCACATGGGCCCCCCTTCCCCGGCGGCGTCAAAGGGGTATTTCACCCATTTTCAACATTTTTTCTGAGAGCGTACAAATGGAACCAAATGAACCCTAACGGGTCAATTTCCAGGAAACACAGAATGGGGGGGAACGCTTTTATCATGTCCACCCAGCACCTCTGGTGCACTTTGAGATCAAATATTTTTCATAATATAATCAATACAAATAAAACCTTATTAATGCAAGCTTTCAGTGGGCCCTCCCTACAATTGTCCCCCTTTTCCCCACGTGTCTACGCCCGTGATTAGAGGGTCCATTTGGTACCAAACACCCCCTGTGTTTGGTACCAAACCCCTCCCTCAAGGACCGCTGGGGGTCCCCGGACCCCACTTAAGGAACCGCTAGCGGCTGCCAGCACTGAACCACTGCCATGTGATTGGCTGTAATCAAATCAAACATGGAGGAAAGACAAAGCGAAACAGGAAAGGCACAACGGGACACGAAATCACACAAAACCACCCTGACGTAGGTCTACGTGTTTACGCACACAGATTCGCAACAATAATGTCATCACAGAACAATACAAAAATAAAAAAAACAAAAATAAAAATCAATCATAATATATAATAAAAATTGAATATAGTAAAAACAATAATAATAACAATAATAGAAATTTGGCCCTGTTCACCGGCCATAGAAATCTACGGCTTGTGAACACTCAACTCTATAAATGTAACACTACTACTACTATTAATAATAATAATAATAGTCCTAATAAAAACTGCACTCATAATGTCATTAGACAACAGACCCCCTAGCTCATAAACCCTTTCATATGGATCGCATGAAGGAAATACTTTTTGCGGTCACCGGTCCGTGCTGCGTGTGCAGCGCCACATAGTGCTCACTGCTAATGCATGCCATGCATCTCCCATTCTGTCACAGTGTGCCGACCATCAGAAACGTTTTGTCCGCAGACTGGAGAGACTGGAGGACTGACTGATAGAAACCAATAGAAAGGAGAAGCGTGCCGGCACGTGCACACATAGCCTTCAAAGGAGGGGCCCCTATTCAGCCCTATATTGCCCTTTTACCTACATGTCTGTGAATAACAAATGGTCCACTTAGCTCTCCAGACTGCACGAATAAAGCAGTTAGCCTACTATAAGCCTAATAAATGGGTATGCCTCAAATATGAACACACAGACGCTTCTGCCTGGCTTACATAATTATCTGGCTTACTGTGCATTATTAGCAATAAATAATAAGCAATAGATAATAAAACTATATTGGCATATTTGTATACCTGCAGCTAGAATAGACCTATAGTAAAACCCCGCCCTCTTGTACACGACACTTTCCAGCCGCACTGTAATATCATGTACTTTACACATTAAATACTGGTTCATTTTTGGAACCATGCAGACCTTCAAAATCACTTCCAAATCCATCCACAAGGCATGGCCCTATGCAGTGGAAAAATGTGTGTGGCATTTATTTTTTTAAAACTGTTTTATTCATATAGGAAAGCTACTGGTGGAGAGGCTTTGTCTATCACATGTTATGCTTACCTGTGATTGGACCATAGCAGTTTGGGGAGGGGCTTACTGAAAGGTCTTTTCCAGTGGTTTTCAACCTTTTTGATGCCAGGGACCACCATTTTTTCAGAATTTGAGCCACGGACCACCACTTGAGGACATTTTAGCCCCACAGACCCCCTAAAGTATAGATTTCTTTTGCTTTTGTCCATCTTCTAGTTGTGTAGACTTGGGCTAATTCAGATGATGAATATTTTAACTCTTGAGAGTGTAAAAATGAAACCAAATGGACCGCAAGGGTCCATTTGGTTTCATTTTTTACGTTCTCAAGAGTTAAAATATGGTTAACCAACTTAGCTGGGGACCACCTGGAACCCTCTCAGGGACCACTGGTGGTCCACGGACCACCTGTTGAAAACCCCTGGTCTATTTGTATAGGAATTTATTTCTTTACTTAGGCCTATGTATTGACTATTCTATATTCATTTTAAAGTGCCCTCAAAAGGCCCAATAAGCAATATAAGTGCAGGTTGCTTTTATAAGGCAACACCAGTAGCCTAAGGGGGGGGGCACAGTTATTTGATTTTTTAAAGGGAATTCCACCCATTTTCAAAATTTTCCTGAGAGAAAAGGGGGTCTGAAAGAAAAGTCATGAACATGGTGAAATACACCTTGATGATGTCATCAGATGTATTTCCCCATGTTAACCCTTAACGTGTTTTGGTGTTCTAGCATTATGTTTAAACTATTGAAAAATAGCAGATCTACAAGCTGATAGCGCGCCCCCTTTAATGTATCCCCGTATACCATATGGCCTGGGAGCATAAAATGAACTTACATAGGGCCAACTGGCGGCTAAGAACCGGCACTACTACTGTAGTGTGCCCTCTTGGATTTCAGCCCCTGCCCCTCCTCTCTGACACTCTCTGCGCGTCCCTGGAAGCCAGGCGTGCGTGCCGTGCGCGCGCCATGATCCATCTATCCAGCCATGCGCGTTCACGGCGCCTTTGCTGCGCTCAGAGACAGAGAGAGAGAGAGGAGAGAGAGAGAGAGAGAGAGAGAGGAGAGAGAAGAGAGAGAGAGAGAGAGAGAGAGAGAGAGAGATGGAGAGAGAGAGAGAGAGAGCTATTATCAGTGACAGAACACGGTAGCAGTGAGCACAGCACACACACACATACACACAAGTCTGAACCAGTGCTGGATGCGACAGCGAGCACAGAGACGTTAAGGTAAGAAGGGAAAAAGGAACATCATAATTACCGATCATGTTATTATTCATCATTCACCATCGATCGATCGCTTTGGGGATTTAATGTATGATGATGTGGCCTAGTATATGTTGTTGCGGTACGACGTGCACCACCACTATAATATACGACCCCCGTGTTGTGTGCTGATCGATTCACTGTCCCCGGTGCTGTTTTTGTTGTGTGTGGTGTGTGTGTGTGTGTTGTGTGTGTGTGTGTGTGTGTGTGTGTGTGTGTGTGTGTGTGGTGTGTGTGTGTGTGTGTGTGTGCGCGTGTGCGTGTGCGTGTGCGTGTGCGTGCAGATGCTGATCGTCGCCCTGCTATGTGTGTGTGGTGCCGCGATCGCCTCCCAATTCGGACTCCAGGTCTCCGCCGCTCGCACCGACAACAACGGCAATTTCCTGGACGACGATGATAAGTGGCTGACGGGGAGGTCGTGGGATAAATTCCGAGATGTAAGTCATCACCCACAATGCCGGCATTCTTCCGTGTTTATTATACGATCACCACCATCACCACCTCACACACAACACAACGAGCCTTGATCTGCTTTTTTATTATCATGTGTGAATCATCGTCATCCTGGTCTCATTCGTACTTGCATGGGGCCGTGATTGCTGAGGTGCTGCTGCTGCTACGACGACGCATGATCACGCGCGTCTCGTTTTCTTGTTGTGCTCATAAGCAGTAGCGCATGCAGCAGGGCCGGATCTAGGCATGGGCAGGGGGGGTGGGGGGCATGGTGACACCATGCAAAACGATCCAAATTTCAAAGATATTTCAGATTAAAGTGTTTATATTTAAAATGATTTAACACTAAACACTATAGGCCTACAACTGCTGCTAACTAAGTACAATTGTGGCACCACTAAACCAACAGCATTTCATCATTGAAAACAAAAAAACTCTCTGAGTCATTCAGACCTTTAGATTTAGCCTATATCAGGTGTCTCCAACGTTTTTTCATTTTAGAGCTACTTTGAATAAAATCTGAGGGGCCGAGAGCTACTTCACTTTTTAGCTTTCATTTATTTAACACAATCAACAATATTCATAGCACATATTCACAGAGGCCTTATTCAACAACATTAACAATCAACACAGTGCATATTCAGATGCTTTATTCAACATTAACAATCGACAACTGCTTTTTATTTTAGTTAGGCCAGGCACTAACTCTGTTGTTCCTGTATCCATACCAGTGGTTGCCACCGCTGGTGTATGAATGTGGAAGTGGGGACGCTGGCGTTGATGTTCGCCGCTCTACTTCCCAATGTATGAATGAATGGACCATTGTAAGCGCTTTGAGTATACACGCTGTGCATAGAAAAGCGCTATAAAAATGCAATCCATTATTATTATTATTATTCATATCCACACATCACAAGTTTATGGTTTTCTGGTTCAAAGTGCATTCACATTTTGCATTCTCCTCTAATGAGATGCCTGGCACTGCATGGGCTCCGCAAGACACTCTAACGCTGGGGTGTATCCACTCAGGTTCACTCTTATAGAGTTATTCAAATGACCCTTTTTGAATGACTCCTTTGCGAGCTACCCAAAAACAACCAACGAGCTACCGGTAGCTCGCGAGCTACACGTTGGAGACCCATGGCCTATATGCATGCTGCGTGTCTGCTGCAACTTCAACAACAACTGATGTTGCCTATTAAAAGTCCTGTAACCGAAAATGGTGGGTTATGGGGGGATATGGGCCCCCATACCCATACCATTTTCTCCTGCCCCCCCAATTGGGAAATGTTATTCGGACCTGGCATGCAGCCAGCAAAGCAGGCGCACAACAGACACAGCACGATCACGGGTCCTGCGCCGTTATGTAGCTTATAATGTTGTCACACACACGGTTTACACATGCACAATGAGACACCTGGACGCACGCACGCACACACGCACGCACACACACACACACACAACACACACACACACACACCCACACACACACACACACACACCACACACACACACACACACACACACACACAATCCTTCCTTTCTTGTCAATGTGTGTGCGGTAGGTTATGATTGCAGTACAGAGGTGACAGAGGAGATATAACTACCAGCCGAGGCCTCAGTCGAATAGCATCAAAATAATACATGGTATAAATTGTGTGCGAAACTGTCACAATGCTGAGGGATCCGATCCAATGCACTTATATCCATGCACAGACCTACTATACTGCTTATTACTATAGTAGCCTTAAAGGGGAAGTCCACCCCTTTTTAACATTATAACATGTCATTAGTATACGCTAGAGGTGCTGGGTGGACTTGATGAAAAGGTTCCCCCATTCTGTGTTCCCAAGAAATGGAGGTCTGAAGAAAACCACTAACATGGTGAGACATCTTGATGACATCGTCAAGGTGTATTTTCACCATGTTAATGGATTTCTTTAGACGCTTCTTTTTTTTCTGAGAGCGTACAAATGCAACCAAATGAACCCTAACGGGTTCATTTGGTTGCATTTGTACGCTCTCAGAAAAAATGTTTGAAAATGGGTGGAGTTCTCCTTTAAACATGCAACTACCAAGCAAACACACAAGTCAATGTAAAAACATTAATAGTGTTTCAAAAAAGGAGGCCCGGGTCCGGATGTAACATTTCCCAATTGAGGGGGCAGGAGAAAATGGTATGGATGGCGGCTTCGCGCCACGGGCGATGAAGACGCCCCCATACCAATCTCGGTTACAGGGCTTTTATTAGGCAAGTAAAGCAATCAATAATATCATCAGTTGTTGTTGAAGTTGCAACAGACACGCAGCATGCATAAAGCTAAATGTCTGTGTGACTCAGAGAGTTTTCTGTTTTCAATGATGAAATGCTGTTGGTTTAGTGGTGTGGCACAACTGTAGTTATAAGTTCGTAGCAGTTGTGGTGTTTCAAATCGTTTTAAACATAAGCACTTTAATATGAAACGTCTTTGTAAATGTGGGTTAGGTTTGCATGCCATATCATGTTTGGTGCGGGCAGTCCCCCACCCATCCTAGATCCGGGCCTGTTCCCACAGCCGGTGGTTATACTGTAGACCATGGTGTTGCACTGTTGTTGCAGTCACATTGGCCCAGCTATAGCTGCCTGCCTGCCTGGCTTGGCTTGGCTTGGCTTCTTTAGCCTTGGGGCAGCTATAGGTGTGTTAGAGTACAGTCCAGTCATCCATAATTAGCCCTGACGTGTTTATGTAAGAGCGGTAGCTAGCTAGCTAGGTGGGTAGGGAGGTAGCCTACTGTAGGTAGGTAGAGGTATAGCTATACTCCTCACTCTGCATGTAAGCTGTGCTCTGACAAACAATCCCTAACACCGCTACTTTTGGACCACAACATAAATAATATAAGCAGTGGTTTTCAACCAGTGGTCCTTG
Source organism: Benthosema pterotum (assembly GCA_039105355.1). NCBI lineage: Eukaryota > Metazoa > Chordata > Actinopteri > Myctophiformes > Myctophidae > Benthosema > Benthosema pterotum. The sequence goes on along the minus strand of CM076973.1, from coordinate 2,119,897 downwards.
AGAGGGTTCCAAGTGGTGCCCAGGTAAATGATGGACAGTTGGTAACCAGATGTAACTCTTTGAGAGCGTAATAATGAAACCAAATGGACCCTTGCGGGTCCATTTGGTTTCATTTTTACACTCTCAAGAGTTAGAATATTCATCCGAATCATCCGAAATCGACACAACTACCAGATCTAGGTTTGCCTGTTATGTTTCTGAAATCCATCCTGAAATTGTAGATAAAACAGAAGAAATCTTTGGGTTTTGGGGGTCCGTGGGGCTAAAATGTCACAAAATGGTGGCTCAAATGCTGAATAAATAGTGGACCCTGGCATATGAAAAATGTTGAAAACCGCTGATATAAGCCTAATAGACACCTCCTACACAGCCCTTTGTTGCTCACAATGAATGATCCAAGGATCCAAGATAGAAGAGGGTTGATTTGTTACTCACAACAAAGCTACAATACAGGTCTGCCAAAAAGGGGGGCACTTTTTTTTAAGCACCACATAGCGGCCCACCAGGAGAGCTCCTGGTACATCCTATAGCCCACATATGTCAAACTCAAGGCCCGGGGGCCAAACCAGGCCCGTGAATGGATTATCTTCGGTCCGTGGGATGATAGTTAATTAGTATTAGAACTGGCCCATGATAAGAAATGAATGCAACAAATTGTTTTACTTCCTCAACTCGGTCTCATTTACTTTTTCAATTAACTATGAAAGCAGCACTTGGTGAGGATCATAGAAGGAAAAAAAATCCCTGAAAAATAGCAGGTGCAATTTTTCATTAAAACTTTTTAATGCAAGGCAGTTTCATCTTTACAATTATCTTGCCATGAAGAGACATTGATTTTTGAAGGGAAATTACTTTTTTGCTGTTTGACAGTGACGTCATCGTAAACCGGTGTTGAAACACAGACCGGTATCTCCGGCCCTCGACTTGTACCAATTTTTCTATTTTGGCCCACTCTGTATTTGGGTTTGACACCCCTGCTATAGCCAGTCCGACCCTGCTCTGCCCACCACCGCAGACAGACAGACAGACAGACAGACAGACAGACAGACAGACAGACAGACAGACAGACAGACAGACAGACAGACACTGGCTGTCAGTGCGTATGCCACGCAGCCTCTGATCTCCTGCAGCCACCTGTTATGGTTTTCCCCCACGCTGGTGAAATATTCATGAGCTCCACGTCCACGTGCATTACCTCTGGGGAGACAACTTTTTAATGGGGACGGCTTTAGAAGATTTAATTATTGGGATTTTAGTCGCCTATACCAGTGGTTTTCAAAGCTTTTTGATCCCGGCATGCAGGGAGGGACCACAATTTATTCAGCATTTGAGCTATACAGTACGGACTGGACCATCGTTTGAGGACACAGTCCAAAACTAAAGATTTGTTCTGCTTTTGTCCACAATTCCAGGCTGGATTTGGGAAACCAAACAGGCAAACATACAGAGCGAAATGACCATTAATCTTCTACATTCTCTAGTTGTGTGGACTTGGGGCTAATTCACATGATGAATATTTTAACTCTTGAGAGTGTAAATAAGGAACCAAATGGTGTGAATGGGGTGCTGTTGGCTCTATGCTCCTCCAGCAGCGCGAGTGCCCTGGCGCACAGGAGTGAACGGGAATATCCTAATTCTCCCACTAGAAGGCTCTGGTATGGCTATCCTGGGTTTGATGAGGCCAGTGTCATGATGATCTTCATATATGGAGACAGCCATGTGTGGCGTGTGCTACGAGGGTTTTCATAGTTAGATAGCAGTTAGTATTTCCGTGTGTGTGTGTGTGTGTGTGTGTGCGTGCGTGCGTGCGTTTGTTTGTGTGTGTGTGTGTGTGTGTGTGTGTGTGTGTGTGTGTGTGTGTGTGTGTGTGTGTGTGTGTGTGTGTGTGTGTAAATCACAGTTTAGATTTAGAACAATGGAACAGATGTGTACTCGGAGGTGTTATGTACACAGTAGTGATTCACTGCGACTGTACTTCACGTCTACATAGTATACTGTATGTATTCACATCAACGGTATTTCAACAAGCAAAAAAAGTATGAGGCAATACTATTCAAGAGAGCGTTCTTTATCGTCATTAAAGCACGCATGTCGTAATGCTTTAATGATGCTCCAGTGTAATATTGCAATTGCACAACAGTTACCCTTAAAACTAAGAGAATCGCCAAATAAGAAGACATTTTCAATGACACATGTAGTCGCATGTAGACCACAAATGTCCTAAAGAAACTAGCTAGCCTAGCCACCAAGTCTGCTGCTGTACGAAAAGAAAAACGCGGCGGTTTTTCGGCCAAATGGACCCGCAACGGTCCATTTGTTTTCATTTTTACACTCTCCAGTGTTGCAAACTCTAGAAGGGAGGAGACCCACCACTTACTGGTTCAAGAGCATTTATTTAAAGTCAGCAACGTTTTGGCCTTGCGGCCTTCTTCAGGTATATGATATGCCTGAAGAAGTCTGCACTGTTTTGTTTGCAAAATCCTGCCCTGAATTGTGGACAAAACCAAAAGAATCCATTAGTTTTAGGTCTTTGGAGTGAAATTGTCATCAAATGGTGGTGGTCCGTGGCTCAAATGCTGAATAAATGGTGGTACCTGGAGTCAAAAAAGTTGAAACCCCCTGGAATAAACCGATTCTATCGGCTGTACTTTGAGATTTTCAAGGGGGGGTAGAAACGGAAAAATAGAAAAAGGTTTTCACGTGATCCACCGCTTTGTGACCACACAAGGATAGAATAAAGTTGCTAGATATATAACAAAGAGTCACAGATTGTCGCTTTATATGGCACTGCAGGTTTCAGATCTATCCAGCGACGGGCGGCAACTCACTGAGACACACAGGATATCCTGCCTAACCCTGAAAACACAGATTTAATGGGCCTACACACAGCTACAGTATAGCACGCTCACACACACACACACACACACACACACACACACACACACACACACACACACACACACACACACCACACACACACACACACACACACACACACACACACGCGCGCGCTCAAAACAGGAAACAGTGTTTTTTTTCTCGCCCGGCTCTGTTGCTGCCTTTCTGCACAATGCACCGAGTTGGAACTTCCATGAAAAACAACAGCTATAACACATCCCCGGTTCCACAGTGATAACAATACCAATTTCCTTTGATGTTAGCTTTAACACTTTCACCGCATTTGACGTGAGAACCCGTCAGGAGCAATAAAACCCAGGAGGAGTGGAGCCCAGATGACATATGAGACGGTGGTCATACACTGTATCAAATAATGAAAAATCCGGATTTATTTGCGATTTATTTTTTTGGGGGGAAGGTTGGTCTCAGTACTCGATGTGTGATATGCCCATACATCCCAACGTGTACGCATTTCTCGTATCAGATACGTGTTTTTACCTCATACTACGCTGCTACGATTAATCACTTAAAAATACGCAAAGAGCGCAACCAAACTCAAACTCGTTCACTTCGTGGGGCCAGTCCAATGGCGACTTTGCTAGGTCGTGTAAACAATGTATTTCAACTCCAGTTTGTCCCTATTCAGGCTGCATGAACAGCAGCTCCAGCGCTCAGTGTCTGACCCCCCAATGTCGCATCTCTGACACTACATGGCTCTGCCCCGACTGGCCAATCACACCGTGTCTTGTGTGGATACATTAGCCGTTGTAGCCCATAGAGTAAGATAGAGACCACATCTGGTCTCTATGTTGTGGGTGGAAGGGAAAATCAGAATACGTCTCTTCTATGTTTTGTTACTCTATGTTGTAGCCAAACAGAACAGAGTGCATGATGCTCTGAGTGCGTCCTCCCATGCAGTTCGCTAGGCTATTACTGACACGTTCATCTTCTAACTTAGCCAGACTCTCGTCAAAATGTCCAAGAAGAAAGCGCCATTAAGGAATTATTTTTGTGAACTAAACGGGGACGGGGCGCCGAGTCTCTCCGATCCAGAGGTCTCTTTGGTCGGGGAGGCACGGCATGTACTCCCCTTGGCGAACGCAGCGACTGCGAGATGTGGTGCTAAATGGGCTATGCCGCTAGCATCCAAATCTAGTCGATAAAACTGCATTTTCATACAGGGATAAAGGATTTCGGTCAGCCAGCTTTTGATAAGCACGAGAAAAGCAAAAGAACTTCAAGATAGTTGAAACAATAAATAACGATCGTGTGTGTGTGCGCGCGCGCGTGTGGGAG
>CM076973.1:2085703-2110703 GCA_039105355.1 Benthosema pterotum | reverse complement strand
AAAGGTCTGACTCAGAGAGTTTTCTGTTTTCAATGATGAAATGCTGTTGGTTTAGCGTGACACAGCTGTAGTTAGTTAGTAGCAGTAGTAGTGTTTCAAATCATTTTAAATATAAGCACTTTAACTTGAAATATCTTGGGTTGTTTTGCAATGCCATCACGTTTGGTGAGGCAGTCAGGCCCCCCCCCCCATTTCCCATGCCTAGATCCGCCCCTGAGATGGGCTGCATGGGCTGCCGTATCGTATCGTATCGTATCGGGGAGTGCATCTTGAGTGCATTTGACTGTAAAACCTCAGATTTTCTTGTTAGATTCCAACAAATTGCGGCGTTTGCAACAGTAGCTAAAAGCTCATCTAATCTGCAATCAATCTAATCACTGTCTCCTTGGATTTACGTCGCGTAAGGGCTCTGTCACGGAGCGGCTGCACTGCTGCAGGCCAGTGTTGCCAACCTGCCAAAATCCAAAAATGCACTATAGTGGCACTTCCAAAATGCACTAGAATGTATGCGTTAGAGCAGTGGGTTTTCAACCATTTTCATACCAGTGGTCCCACTGTTTATTCTGCAATTTTAGCCACGGAAGAGGACCACTGTTTGATGTTGAGTTTAGTCTGACAAAATGTTGGTCAAAATAGCAGTTCTTCTACATTTTCTAAATGTGTAGATTCTTGAAAATTAGGTAATTCAGATGGTTAAATATGATATAACTCTTGAGAGCGTAAAATGAAACCAAACGGACCCTTTCGGGTCCGTTTGGTTTCATTTTACGATCTCAAGAGTTACAGATCTATAAGGGTCCATTTGGTTACCAACGGTCCTTTCTAGGAGGGAAAAATGGTGAAAAACAAGGGTTTTTATCTCTGGCGCCTGTCAACCAATTTTCGCCTCAACTCACAAGCAAAAAAAAGCACCAGATTTTCCGCCAGGAGTTTTTCACTAATGTTGGCGCTAAAGGGGGGGTCTGGAAAAAAGCTAAATATAGCGACAAATGCGCCAAGTTGGCAACACTGCTGCAGGCGCGTTGGTGTTGCCAGATGCACTAAAGAAATTAAGGGTTCTGGCCTGTGATGTCAGGTGACACAGAGAGAGAGGGTCCCCGGGGGCTAGTGGTTCTCAAAGTGGGGCCCGGGGACCCCCCCCCCCCACACACCCATCCCTGGGGATGCACTGACAAAGGGGACGAAATTGACCTGCCACTCTCCAGAGTTAAATTAACATTGATTTTACAATATAAATTGGGGTCCCAGTCAGAGATAGAAAATGCTGTTAAAATGGGCGTCTGTCTGTATAGCCTAATGCACGTCAAACTGGGGGGAACTAGTTGGAATCAAATGGGTTTCAAATGGTCTGCTAGCGTCGTACAAATGGGGGTCTGCTGGATAACGAATGCACATTTTGGGTTTCTTTGACGTAATCTAATCGCCTGGGCCTATAGGGCATGCTCTGCTATTGGCTTGATCTCACTTAATATAGCATAAATGAACCGAATTGACATTTCCTAGATGGACGACTAATATAGCCAAAGGTCTGTTCATATAAACCAGTGGTCCGGGGACCACCAGCACTAGTGTGGTCCTTGAGAGAGTTCCAGGTGGTCCCCCAGGCTAAATGATGGAAAGATGGTTAACCAGGTGTAACTCTTTGAGAGCGCAAACATGAATCCAAATGGAACCAATTTGGTTTCATGTTTACGCTCTCAAGAGAATCTGGTTAACCAACTTAGCTGAGGACCACCTGGAACCCTCTCAAGGACCACTGGTGGTCCCCGGACCACTGGTTGAAAACCACTGATCTACGCAATGTCAATTCCATTCATTTACACTGTGTTCTATGAGATTGGCTATAGCTGCTATGGTCTATTGCAGTGGTTTTCAAACAGTGGTCCTCGAGAGGGTTCCAGGTGGTCCCCAGGTAATTGATGGAAAGTTGGTCAACTACATGTACCCTTGGGGGTACATGTTTACAAAAATTAAATTAAATTAAATTAAATTAAATTAAATTAAATTAAATTAAAATATTGGCTTTGATTTCTGAAATCCAGCCTGGTATTGTGGGCAAAAGCAAAACAGATCTTTAGTTTTAGGTCTGTAGGGGCTGAAATGTCATCAAAAGGTGGTCCGTGGCTCAAATGCTTAATAAATGGTGGGCCCTAGCTGGTATGAAAATGGTTGAAAACCACTGGTTCTATTGCACATTTCAGCCGTCCATCCTACCCTGTTCACTAGACTAGACCTCGGCTATCCCACAGCACAGCAGCAAGCTTAAAAAAAAAGAGAGAGATTTACGTGTATTGCACAGAAGACAAAGTGCGGTGAACTGTTGACCAAAACCAGCGGGCGTCATTGATTGTAAGGGATTAAGCCAAATTAACGACATCTTTTAGACCACTCCTATTTGGATTGATTCCACATCGCTTTGATTAAACCTCCTCCTCTCTCCTCTCCTCTTCTAGTCAGTGTTGCCAACATGGCACATTTGTCGCTATATTTAGCTCTTTTCCAGACACCCCCTAGCAACAAAATTTGTGAAAAACTCCTGGCGGAAAATCTAGTGCTTTTTTGCTGGTGAGTTGGAGCGAAATTGGTTGACAGGCGCCAGAGATAAAACCCTCGTTTTTCACCATTTTTTCCTCCTATGATAGAGTCCTCCTTCCTTCATAGAAAGGACCATTGGTAACCAAATGGTCCCTTATAGATCTGTAACTCTTGAGAGCGTAAAATGAAACCAAACGGACCCTTTCGGGTCCGTTTGGTTTCATTTTACGCTCTCAAGAGTTAAATCATATTTAACCATCTGAAATACCTAATTGTCAAGAATCTACACATTTTCAAAATGTAGAAGAATTGCCATTTTGACCAACATTTTGCCAGTTATCCTAAATTACTCCGAGAGACTCAACTCAACATCAAATGATGTTCCTCCGTGGCTAAAATGCAGAATAAATAGTGGGCCCTGGTATGAAAATGGTTGAAAACCCACTGCTCTAGCGCATACATTCTAGTGCAGGGGTCAGCAACCTGCGGCTCAGGAGCCGCATGCGGCTCCAGAACACAGCCCTAGTGGCTCAGTGGCTGTAGCATTATTACATACACACACTGGGGTGATCCACCAACATAATATAAACATTTCAGTCACCCAAAACGCGTTGCGCTGTCTGACAGTTGCCAGTTAAAGTAGCACTTGGCCATGTCAAAAAAGCCCAGCAGTTATCAGAGGTGGAGCTTTCAATCTGAACCACCCATTTTCAAAGGTTTACTCAGTTTACTATGTCATTAATATACCTTAGAGATGTTGTGTGGACTAGAAAAAACTCTGTAAAACTCCTTTATTTATTTATTTTTGAAACTCTCTTTCTGAAGAAAGGTTGTGTTTCACCATTCTTTGGGGACCTTTTTTTTTTCTGAGAGTGTGCAAATGGAACCAAATGGACCCGCTAGGGTCCATTTGGTTCACATTTGCACACTATCAGGAAAAAAATAATAAAATGCGGCTCCAAAAAGATTTTGAATTTAATTTTGGGTCGAAAATGGCTCTTTCAACATCTTGGGTTGCCGACCCCTGTTCTAGTGCATTTTGGATTTTGGCAGTTGGCAATACTGCTCCTATAGTCTCTCCCCCCCTCCCCTCCTCCCCTCCCCCTCCCCTCCCCCCCTCCTCTCCGTGGGCTGTGTGGTCCGTCCATCTGTCCGCTACAGTTAGTGTTCAGAATGTCTGAATGGCATCGAGAGGGTACAGTGCTTTAGGCCATTTTCATCTCCAGGTAGTCGACTTCTCCTTTGTCAATGCGTTCTATCCGTGCGGTCGGTGTGTGTGTGTGTGTGTGTGTGTGTGTGTGTGTGTGTGTGTGTGTGTGTGTGTGTGTGTGTGTGTGTGTGTGTGTGTGTGTGTGTGTGTGTGTGTGTGAGTGTGCATGCTAATGCACCAGGGACGGATCTAGGCATGGGCAGGGCCCTACCACCAAACATGATGGCATACAAAACAGCCCAAGATATTAACTACAGTTGTGTCACCACTAAACCTAAAACAGCATTTCATCATTGAAAACAGAAAACTCTCTTGAGTCAGACCTTTAGCTTTATGCATGCTGCGTGTCTGTTTGCGACTTCAACGACAACTGATGTTATTATCGATGCTTCACTTGGCTAATAGAAGTCCTGTCACTGAAAATGGTATCGCGCCACGGCGATGAAGCCGCTCCCTTACCATTTTCCCCTACCCCCCCAATTGGATTTTTTTTACATCCGCCCCTGTAATGCACGCTAGGTACTGTATATAACCTATTCAGGTCCATAAGCAAGAGCAGCATGAGCGTTGTCCAATAATGAAAATAGCTACGTTAGCGTTCTATCTGTGGTTGGCAGACAATAGGTATACACGTACAGCACAGCATAGGAATTAGGACAGCAATGAAAAAAAGAGGCTTGGAGTTGAAACATGCCTTCTGTAGTACTGCATGTCCTCCAAAAAACATACAGTACAGTAGGTGAAAAACAACATTTAAAAAGTGTTTTTCCATATGTACAAGCTGGGAGATTTGTTGTATGAACATGAGGAATTTCAGTTTCTTTTTTTTTTTTTTTTGTATGTTAGCGCTTCACTAAACCCCACCTTAAAAGCCATTTTCCAATACCAATCCAAATAGTGTTGCTATGCAGGCTAAGCTATCTTGTCCTCACTATGCTAACAGGGACGTTGCGACATGTATATATCCGTCGATTTATTCACAACTGTCAGATGTATTGATAACCCTACGTTTTAACAGCGGGCGATGGACAAGCAACGTCGGCCGATATGAGCGACGCCGACGGTCATTACCGTAAATTCTCGCTTAGAATGGCATGCATAATGAGTACCGTAAACGACGGTGCTGTGGTGCACTGAAAAAAAAAAGTATGGTGGAGGAGGAAGTGGGACGGAACTAGGAACCAAACTGTGCCGAATGGTTCGGGGTCGACGGGGGGAAAAAGCAGCACTTGGCTCTGATTGGCTATCCCTGGCCAAGCATCGGCCATTTGGCCCGAAAAGCTCACCAATGTTTATCTTTTCGCCGATGTCGCCTGCCCACGTCGGCCGACGTCGCCCGTTCTGCTGCTGTCGCCCGAATCGGCGGCTCTCTCTCATAGACAAATAATGTAAAACGTACTGTAACTGTCATGGCAGTTTTTCTGACTGCCGTGGCAGTTTTACTAACTGTCACGACCATTATGCATAAGGTTAGGTTTAGGCATATGGGTCATGATTAGGGTTAGGGGTTAGGGTTGAGGCAGTTAATAAAACTCCCACAGCAGTTACTAAAACTGCCATGGCAGCTATAAAACAGATTTATTCCTGCCACGACTCCTGCCGTGACATTATGTTGTGGTTGCAAATTGATTTTGCTCTCTCTGTCAGTGACAACTACATACATGAACACGCGTACACAGAGTACTGGCCTATGATAAACTGTGGATGGATAATAAATAATGGAATGTTCACTGTGAATGTAACCTCCCAGCAGTGTTGCCAACTTGGCGGATTTGTCACTATATTAAGCTTTTTTCCTGACACCCCCTACTGCAAAACTTAGTGAAAAACTCCTGGCAGAAAATCTAGTGCTTTTTTGCTGATGAGTTGGGGTGAAATTGGTTGACAGGCGCCAGAGATAAAACCCTCGTTTTTCACCATTTTTCCTCCTATAATAGAGTCCTCCTTCTTTCCTAGAAAGGACCATTGGTAACCAAATGGACCCTCATAGAGCTGTAACTCTTGAGAGCGTAAAATGAAACCAAATGTAAAATGGTTTCATTTTACACTCTCAAGAGTTAAATTATAGTCACACATCTGAATTACCTAATTTCCAAGAATCTACACATTTTCAAAATGGAGAAGAATTGACATTTTGACCAATATTTTGCCAGTTATTTCTCCTAAATTAGTCAGAGAGACTAAACTCAACATCAAATGGTGGTCCTCAGTGGCTAAAATGCAGAATAAACAGTGGGCCCTGGTATGAAAATGGTTGAAAACCCACTGCTCTAGCGCATTCTAGTGCATTTTGGAAGTGGCTCTAGTGCATTTTGGATTTTGGGGTGTGTGTGTGTGTGTGTGTGTGTGTGTGTGTGTGTGTGTGTGTGTGTGTGTGTGTGTGTGTGTGTGTGTGTGTGTGTGTGTGTGTACTTCGTCGAGTATGTAGGAGAAGAGCTTAAAAAGGGAAAGGTCGAGCAAAGATGGATAAAGTAACTGAGGAGGGATGACATAGATTTTGGAGTAAATGTTGCTTTAGGCAGTACTCAAGAAGCCATTAGGGTTGCAGTATAGCAGTCTGTTGGCTTGATTACCACTTAGCTGATGAAAAATGGCTGCTATTTTTCGTGGTTTTCTTCAGACCTCCATTTCAGGGAACCCAGAATGGGGGAACTTTTTATCATGTCCACAAGACTTCTAAGGCAGTGGTTTTCAACCTTTTCAACCACCATTTATTCAGTATTTAAGCCACGGACCACCATTTGAGGACATTTTAGCCCCACAGACCCCCCAAAAACTAAAGATTTCCTTTGCTTCTGTCCATAACCATTAATCTTCTAGTTGTGTAGACTAATTCACATGATGAATATTCTAACTCTTGAGAGTGTAAATTTTTCACGTTCTCAAGAGTTACATCTGGTTATTAAGCAACTTAGCTGAGGACCACCCGGAACCCTTTCAAGGACCACTGGTGGTCCCCGGACCACCTGTAGAAAACCCCTGCTCTAAGGCATATCCATGACATATTAAAATGTTGAAAATGGGTGGAGTTCCCCTTTTAAGGAGCATTGAACAATGCATTTGAGAATTTGTTTTGATAAAATTGCACGTGCCTTCCCGCGTGCACACACACGTGTTCACCATTATAAGGGATTAGAACCTGCAGGGGGTTTTCATCCATATATGGAGTGCAGGGGGCTCATCCTCCCATAATGCAATTCTGTGGTTATTCAGTCAACTCAGCTTGGAAGCGCTGGAAGGCAAACGGCAGAGAACAGAAAGTGTCCTGCTTTCGCGACAGTGTACCTTTTTCTGGCCCTCAGTATATATATATATATGGGATCCTTCTACTGAAGGTGCATGTCCGTGCGTGGGCGTGCACATGCGTGTGTGTGTATGTGTGTGTGTGCGTGTGTGTGTGTGTGTGTGTGTGTGTGTGTGTGTGTGTGGATATACATTAAGTGTGACAGAGTGTTCCACGGACTCTTGCTGTGCAGCATATCAAATATCAAAAAAGATGTCAAATATACATAACATTCCCGAGGATGTAGAGCTCCATAGAGTCACATGCATAAAGAGTGTGACAGGTCAGTGGGTAGCAGACAGCGGGTGGTGGTGGAAATAGTGGGGAGAACAGATTACGGTCAAAAGTGCAGAAAGTAAGTGTACAGCTCAGTGTGGATGCAGTATGTCAACCACAGACAGAGAAAATATGGGTGAAAATGTGCAGCCCATTGTGGCAGGCAGGCAGGCACGACGAAGGGCTGCATAAGTTGCCTGGATCCATCCCTGAATCACCACCTTAAATTATTTTCCCTGCGGATTCAGGTCTGGTGACGCGACCTACAGTATGTGGCGGTTTTAGTGGCTATTAGTTGAAAACAGTGTTGTAGTGTGGGGGCGCCTCTTAAAGGGTAATTCCACCCATTTTCAATTTTTTTCTGAGAGCGTACAAATGGAACCAAATGGACCCGCTAGGGTCCATTTGGTTCCATTTGGTTCCATTTGGTCCATTTGGTTCACATTTGGTTCACAAAAGAAACTCATTAACATGGTGAAACGCTTCTTGATGATGTCATCAAGATGTATTTCACCATGCTAATGATTTTTTTCAGAGCTCCAATTCTAGGAAACACCATGGGGGAACTTTTTTACCATGTCCACACAACATCTCCAAGCTATATTAAAATATTGAAAATGAGTGGAATTCCCCTTTAAGACACGTGCATGCACACTTGCATTTGCATGTGCATTTGCGTGCACCTGCACAACACACACAAACACGCTATTAAAACAAGTATAGCATATTGAGAAAGATTGTTTACAATGCCTAATTGTATCCATAAAAGTAAATGACAAGACAAAAAACATAGGCCTACTTTTGCCCCAAAGATATTTTAGATGTGAGAAGTGGGGACACCGTCCCCCCTACACTACACCCCATGGTTAATAATCCAACTACAGCAAACAACAAACATGCCGCCTACAATGCTAGTAACGTGTGTCGGCTGTGTTTGTTTGGTTAGCAACCGGGCCAGCACATTAGCCACATTAATGACTATAGTGTTGTTTGCTGCCCCAATATTCTTATGAATAATGAAGTGAAACGAAATGATAATTCATAGCCTGAACTTGGGTTATTCAACTCGGCTTGTTTGGCATTTGAAATTGTGGTATTATCACGTTCTTCAACGGCAGAGGATTGAACTGATTGTGACTGGGTTGGTCGTAGCTACTGTATGAGCAATAGTATGTCAAAACTTTCATGGCTCTTTTGGTTTGCTTTGTGAATATATCACAAAGACATCCAGCATTCTTTGTCTCTCTGACACATCTATAGAAATGGGCCGCAATCTGCTTTCAGAGACTTTCTTAGAAGCTTTGTCATTGGTCAAAAAATATATAAAAAAAACAACAACAACAAAAGAAAAAAAAAACATCAGATGTAGACAGTCCAATGACAATGCTTTTTAGTAACATCTTTGAATCCAGATTGTGGTCCCTATAGATGTGTCACTGACTGTACAATTAGTGTTTTACACATTTCTGGTTGTCTGAGGGGAAAAGAAAAGATTAGCAAATGTTGATATAATATCGATTTTACTTTAAGGCCTACTCTAATCACATTCCTGTTTTGGGTGACCAGCTGAAAACTACAACGTGACGTTGTAGTTCTCGTGGGAGTAATCACAGTAACGTTGAAGGTAAACACATTTTAGTGTGGGCTCCGATGCAGTGCCTGGTAAGCACTTGAGATTGTCGGTGGTGGTACCACCATGGCAATGAAATGGTAACCGCAGGAATGTGGTACCAGAAAGTTCCATGCTGTCACCAGGAGATTAACAGGTTAAAAACACATTTACATGTCCTACTACTTGGTTAGCGGTTCCTAATAGACAGAGGCGTACTTTTATAACCATTGTTAATCAACCATTGACACCTTTTAAATGAAGTGTGAAAAGCGTTACCATTCCAGGGCAGTGGTACCACCATGGTGCCCCATCAGCAGCCAAGTGTTAACAGTGACAATCTCAAGTGCTTACCACTGTATACTGTACAATGTAAAGCGATGTTCTGCGATGGTATTTATATATGCCACTTTTCCTGTACCAATGGCAGGCAGGCAGCCTGCCAGGACACTCTCTATCCTATCCAATTGAATCGTCTTCATTCACACAGAGCACAGTTACCACAACAAGTGCTACACTACAGCCAGTAAACAAATATGAAACACTCTGAGTAAACCTGTCATGCGTCGTGCCTGCACCTGGTTGCCTCCTCCTCCCCCAGTGTTGCCAATCGCCAAAATCCAAAATGCACTAGTAGTGGCACTTACAAAATGCACTAGTATGTATGCGCTAGAGCAGTGGGTTTTCAACCATTTTCATGCCAGGGCCCATTATTTATTCTGCATTTTAGACACGGAGGAGGACCACCATTTGATGTTGAGCTCCGTCTCTCGGACTAATTTAGGAGAAATAACTGGCAAAATGTTGGTCAAAATAGCGATTCTTCCACATTTTCTTAATGTGTACTAGATTCTTCAAAATTAGATCATTGAGATGTTTAAATATAATTTAACTCTTGAGATCGTAAAATGAAACCAAACGGACCATTTCGTGTAAGTTTGGTTTCATTTTACGCTCTCAAGAGTTACAGATCTAAAAGGGTCTATTTGGTTACCAACGGTCCTTTCTAGGAACGAAGGAGGACTCTATCATAGGAGGAAATGTTGAAAAAACAAGGCTTTTATGTCTGGCGCCTCACCTGTCAGACGATTTCGCCCCAACTCACCATGCAGCAAAAAAGCACCAGATTTTCCGCCAGGAGTGTTCCACTAATTTTGGCGCTAGAGGGGGGGTCTGGAAAAAAGCTAAATATAGCGACAAATGCGCCAAGTTGGCAACACTGTGGTCTCCCCTCCTCCCCTGGCTGATTGTGAGACTGTTTCCACCTGGGTTACTTTAAGCTGAAAGGGACATTTGCTTAATGGCTTTGAAGGTATATTAGGGACACTGCGTTATGGGTCACGGTTGCTCCATTATAAATGTGCCTTGTATAGTTGTTACGTTGCCGCCTGTGTGCTCCGAGTTGATCCTGCTGTTTGTAAGGTTTATGTTACATTGTCCTGTGATGGTTTTTAACCATAATACATGTTTGAAATCATGACTGTTTGAGTTTAAAGTTGTGGTTTCCCAGGGGCGGATGTAACATTTCCCAATTGGGGGGAGGGCAGGAGAAAATGGTATGGGGGCGGCTTCATCGCCCGTGTCACTTCGCTGCCACAGGCGATGAAGTCGCACCCATACCATTTTCAGATACAGGACTTTTATTAGTCAAGTACAGCATCAATAATAACATCAGTTGTTGTTGTTGAAGTTGCAACAGACACACAGCATGCATAAAGCTAAAGGTCTGACTCAGAGAGTTTTCTGTTTTCAATGATGAAATGCTGTTGGTTTAGTGGTGCCACAGCTGTAGTTAGTTAGTAGCAGTAGTAGTGTTTCACATCATTTTAAATACTGTATAAGCAATTTAATTTGAAATATCTTGGGTTGTTTTGCATGCCATCATGTTTGGTGGGGGCAGACTGGGCATTTAGGGGGGCATTGCTCCCCCCCATGCCCATGCCTAGATCCGCCCCTGTGGTTTCCTGTTCTGCACGAGAGTCGCAATACCGAGTTTCAAGACAATAAACAATAAACAAGGACGAAAACACAGATGGATGCTGCTGCAATACACAGACACGTTGTCTATAACGGAAACCACAACGGCTCTCAGTCTGATTCATCGAAAGCCCCATAAGAAACATGATTTAAACATTTGAGACACTCCCTGGAGGGGTTGGAATCGTTTCCCGACCACGCAGCAGTCGTGACCCCCTTTTTTTTTTAAAGGTTGCGATGCGACCCTTTCCTAAAACTATGCATGGTAGCAAGCTTTTTATGGCTGCCCCGACCCGGTGGAAAATGGTCACGACGGATATCGGGAAAGGTCTGGAGAGGAGGGGAGGAACTCTCTGTCATTAGTATACGCTAGAGGTGCTGGGTGGACATGATTAAAACGTTCCCCCATTCTGTGTTCCCTAGAAATGGAGGTCTGAAGAAAACCACTAACATGGTGAAACATCTTCATGACATCATCCAGATGTGTTTACACCATGTTAATGGATTTCTTTAGACGCTACTTTTTTCTGAGAGTGTGCAAATGGAACCAAATGAATCCGTTAGATTTCATTTGGTTGCATTTGTGGTTTTTTCTGGTGGAAGCAAAAGAGACCATTCTGGGGGGGGTCCTCCTTGACTTGAGAAAGGTTGAGCACCACTAAACATAGTGCTTTGTGGAGAAAACTTTTAGGATTTGGAGAGACTTTATTTTTATTTTATTTGTTTTTAGACTAGGGTTGGACATCCTGACCTGAAGTCCTGAGGATGCTGAAATCCTTCCTATAGCCTGAGGCACTTCTGTGCTGTGCTGTGCAGACACTTTTTCCTGTTTGTTGGGCCTGTTTCAGTGGGTCCTCTGGGGTTTGAGCGTACGCTGGGGACCCCTAAAGCCACTGACCCTCTTCCACTGTGACGCAGTGTTGATATACCACCACAAAGAAAATGTCCACGCATCCACTACCTGTTTTCACTCAAACTATCATGACTAAAACTAAGGCCGTCTTTACACGGAAACGGGCTTCATTAAAAGCGTAATCATTTATAGCCGTTTGTGGGGGTCCATTCAGGCAAGGACGCCGTTTTCGTGAGGTGACAACTCAACAAAGTGAAAATTCCTGGGAAAGCGGAAAGGTTGAAAACGCTCTGCGTCTCCCGCTTATGTCTAAAGACCGTAAACGATGCAAAACTCTGAAAATGACAAGATGTGGGACGTCCTAGCTCACGTTATAACGTTATAAGTTCACGTTATAAGTTTGTTTACATCCGCGAGACTCTGGCTGCTAGGAGCAGAGCCTTGGAAATAGACAGAGTTACGCCAACTCTGTTCACTTCATGGGGCCAGTCCAATGGCGGCTCTTCTACTTGAATCAAAGAGAATGGGGGACGACAAATAGGGACAAGTCCGGGACCCGAAGTAGACGCGAAGTATGAGCTTGTAGGTCTGATATTTTTCCATAGCTAGAGTATAAACTAATGCTTAGAACAACAACATGGGTTACAGAAAGGGAGCATGCAAATGCAGTGTAAAAAGAGGGTGAAATCAACCATTTGCGATGCCATCACTGTGGCCTACCAAAATACCTTACACACTCCATATTCCTGCTTTCTAGGAAGCCATTGTGACCGCATCATACCGTTGTTGACGTCCAACCCCCAGACGGGGTTGGAACCCACAACCTTCCGCACGGGAAGGCGTACACCCTAACCGCTATACACTATGACAATCAGTACCAGATGATGGGGAGCTGCTGTCCTCTCTCTGCCTGTTCTATCGGTCAATCATCTTGACGTTGAGGGCGAGGTTGTTCTTGGGACACTGCTCTCTGTGTGTGTGTGTGTGTGTGTGTGTGTGTGTGTGTGTGTGTGTGTGTGTGTGTGTGTGTGTGTGTGTGTGTGTGTGTGTGTGTGTGTGTGTGTGTGTGCGTGCGTGCGTGCGTGCGTGCGTGCGTGCGTGCGTGTAAAAGAAAAGCTTTACTTTCGCTTAGCGTAGCTTGTGCATCCACACACAGTTACAGTATGTATCCCACTCACGTAAAGACAGAGGGAGAGAGAGAGAGAGAGAGAGTCAAAGAGAGACAGAGAGAGAGAGAGAGACAGAGAATGAGAGAGAGAGAGAGAGAGAGAGAGAGAGAGAGAGAGAGAGAGAGAGAGAGAGAGAGAGAGAGAGAGAGAGAGAGAGTCAAAGAGAGAGAGAGAGAGAGAGAGAGCGGGAAAAACTCCCTGACAATTAATCCTCTGATGTCACACATCTAAAAATACGATGTACTGTACTGTTACAGTATACACACATACAGTACTACACTAAGGCGGGCAGGTGTGCACTGACACACACACACACACACACACACACACACACACACACACACACACACACACACACACACACACACACACACACACACACACACACACACACACACACACACACAGTGTTGACTTCCGGTGTGATAAAAAAAAAAGGTATTAACGTATATGTTAAATTATATCTGCATGTCAACACGTTTAAAGGAAGATTTCACAACTGGGAAAAACACCCAGTGTTAAAGGTGTTTGTAGTATAGAGAACAGATGAAAATTTAATTTGCACCCGTATGTGCCAAATGATGTGACGTAGCGCCCAGTGTTGCCAACTTGGCGGATTTGTCGCTATATTTAGCTCTTTTCCAGACTCCCCCCAGCGCCAAAATTAGAGAAAAACTCCTGGAGGAAAATCTGGTGCTTTTTTGCTGGTGAGTTGGGGTGAAATTAGTTGACAGACGCCAGAGATAAAACCCTTGTTTTTCACCATTTTTCCTCCTATGATAGAGTCCTCCTTCCTTCCTAGAAAGTACCATTGGTAACCAAATGGACCCACATAGATCTGTAACTCTTGAGAGCGTAAAATGAAACCAAACGGACCCGTAATTATTATTATTATTATTATTATTAAGGGATCAAGCAGTCCACGAAGTGGACCTTGATCCCTTCTTGTTTTTGTCTCTTTTTTCCTCCTTCCACCAGAAATAGCTGTTCTGGCTGAACCGTGCAGTCGGTTTTCGCGAAAATTGGTAATCTGGTAGAGGGTGATGCCAAACGGTGATGATGCGAAGCCTGTGACCACTGGTCAAATGGTGGCGCTATAGCACTCAACTGAAATTGCAAACTTTAAACACTCATAACTCATGAACTGCTCGACTCTCAGAAATGTAACTTATATTCACTTATGCGTCTGCTTATGCCGAACAACTTTTGTATTCTTACTTTTGACCTCTGACCTTTAGATGAACCGCCATCTTGAATTATATGTAAAACAGTTAAAATGTCTCTTCTCCTACAATCTTTGAGCAAAATGCATAACAATGACCTACACATGAACTTTGAAGCCATACAAACATGAAATGGGTGTGAATTTTGTTTTCAGTGAAAAAAATGATGTTTTTACGAGCCAATGAAAATTGCTTGTTTGTGAAAATTCTTCTATTATCCCTAATCTACACATGCAAAGTAATCTGTTTATGAGATTTTACAGTTTGGTAGAGGGGGATGCCAAATAGCAGCAAAACCAGTCTTACTCCAATTGCTCAAATGGGGGCGCTATAACAATTCTTTGAAACTGAAACATTTGAAAAACCATAACTCGGGCCTCGTTTGGCCAAAAATCATGGGACTTGTTTCTACATGTTCCTTGATTCATGTGGAACACATCTGTAACATTGACCGGTAAGCTCCACCCCCAGAGTGTCTGCCATTTTAAGCAGTTTGAAAAATGCTCATGCCTGATTTTCTGGCTGGATTTTTGATTTGCACAACAAATGTTTGTTGTACAAGCCGGTTTGCATTTTTTGTACACACCATCACTGTGTTTGTGTGTGGACGTAAAGTACTTCTGTGGCCTGCCACACCGAGGACAGCCATCGTCAGTGTGTTAATCTCGCGTTAATTTTTTTGACGCCATTAACGCACGGCTGTGTTAACACGAGATTAATGCATTAATGCGTTAACGCATTAACGTGTTAACGCCAACACCTTTAATATATATAAATATATGTGTTTTTTTTTTTCAGGCTAGCTAGATTGCATTGCATTGTGGGTCCTTTAGGTCGTGGGCCGTGGTTTCAAAAAGGTTGGAAACCACTGCTATAAAGCACAAAGCACTGCATCGTTCTAATCTTTTCTGACTGAAATTCGAACAATTTAGCTGTATCATTCCAATTTCAAACTGTATCGTTCCATTTTTAGTCTGAGATTAGTAAACTGTATTGTTCTAATTTCACACTGTATCATTCCAATTTTACTCAGAGAGTAGTAAACTACATCGTTCCAATTTCAAGCTGTATTGTTCCAATATTAGTGAGAGATTATTAAACTATCATTTCAATTTTAAGATGTATCGTTCCAATTTTAGTCAGAGAATAGTACACTATATTGTTTCAATTACAAACTGTATCGTTCCATTTTTAGATTAGTAAACTGTATTGCGACAATTTCAAACTGTATCATTCCAATATTAGTCAGAGATTATTAAACTGTATCGTTCCAATTTTAAGCTGTATCGTTCCACTTTTAATTAGAGATTATTAAACTATCATTTCAATTCCAAGCTCTATTTTAATTATATTCCTCTGGTTGTACAACAATGGGAACTGATGTAGACACACACACACACCAGAGATGGAGCACTCATTAGAGCTGCATGGTGCTTGCTATACAAGCAGGTGTGCAAACCGTTTTGTACAACGCTATGTACCATGGTGTAGTTGCCAACGGGGTCGGGAGTTGGCTGAAGCCCATACTGCATCGCAGTGTGCAGTATGGGGGGGCCATACTGCATCGCAGTGCGCAGTGTGCAGTGTGGGGGGGCCATACTGCATCGCAGTGCGCAGTGTGCAGTGTGGGGGGGCCATACTGCATCGCAGTGCGCAGTGTGCAGTGTGGGGGGGCCATACTGCATCGCAGTGCGCAGTGTGCAGTGTGGGGGGGCCATACTGCATCGCAGTGCGCAGTGTGCAGTGTGGGGGGGCCATACTGCATCGCAGTGCGCAGTGTGCAGTGTGGGGGGCCCATACTGCACCGCAGTGCGCAGTGTGCAGTGTGGGGGGGCCATACTGCACCGCAGTGCGCAGTGTGCAGTGTGGGGGGGCCATACTGCACCGCAGTGCGCAGTGTGGGGGGGCCATACTGCACCGCAGTGCGCAGTGTGGGGGGGCCATACTGCACCGCAGTGTGCAGTGTGGGGGGGCCATACTGCACCGCAGTGTGCAGTGTGGGGGGGCCATACTGCACCGCAGTGTGCAGTGTGGGGGGGCCAGTGTGGGGGGGCCATACTGCACCGCAGTGCGCAGTGTGGGGGGGCCATACTGCACCGCAGTGCGCAGTGTGGGGGGGCCATACTGCACCGCAGTGTGCAGTGTGGGGGGGCCATACTGCACCGCAGTGTGCAGTGTGGGGGGCCATACTGCACCGCAGTGTGCAGTGTGGGGGGGCCAGTGTGGGGGGGCCATACTGCACCGCAGTGTGCAGTGTGGGGGGGCCATACTGCACCGCAGTGTGCAGTGTGGGGGGGCCATACTGCACCGCAGTGTGCAGTGTGGGGGGGCCATACTGCACCGCAGTGTGCAGTGTGGGGGGGCCATACTGCACCGCAGTGTGCAGTGTGGGGGGGCCATACTGCACCGCAGTGTGGGGGGGCCATACTGGGGGGGGCATACTGTACTGCAGTATGGGGGGGGGGCATACTGTACTGCAGTATGGGGGGGGGGGGCATACTGCACCGCAGTGTGCAGTATGGGGGGGGGCTGCGGGGGGCAAGTGACAATATGGGGGGGAGCTGCGGGGGGCAAGCGACAACGGCAACCACACTTTGCAATTTTTAAATTGCGAGTATTCTAGTTTCCATTTGTCACTTTGACCACTAAGTTCCACCCTCTGACTGCTGAATTGTGCATATTGTTCATATTGCTTACTGCTTGGTGGCGTGTTGTTGGGTTGTTTCATTGATGACAACAACTAAGCAAATCATTGTGCCAGGATAGCTCAGTCGGTAGGGTGCCTGACTTCGGAACACAAGATTGAGGGTTCAAGTCCCACTGCTGACAATACAAAGTCTGAGTCTCCAAAAACCCTGCTGTGTTTCCACAATCACATGATGTATTTCTTCCATGTTTCTATGGCTTATTTTTGCATATTTAAAGGGGAAATTCGCCAATATAAACGGGGCCGCTCCCCAACTTTAGTATCCTATCTGTTCATGTAAAAATATAAACATTTTAATTTGGTCAATGAATGCCCAAAAAAGACGCATTTAGGCGCATTTATATTCAGAGCGCTCTTGGCTCCCCTGGCCTACATTACCCACAGTGCATTGCGCGGCATTTCCTCCCACTCCGCTGCCTCCAGGAAGTAGGCAGGCTAGTGGAGGTTGGATGTTTTTTTTTTTCCTCGTTGTTGCTGCGCGATGAAAGTATAACGTCCATTATTTAGCGCTAGTAGTAAAACTAACAGTAGTAGTAGTAGTACTATTGTAGTATTGGTAATAATAGTCATTTCGTGTCGGCGAACGGTGATGGATGGACGTCGGACTGCGACACACATTTGAAGTACCAGTTACACCGGACTAATGGCAGAGTGGACGTAGCCGCGGCATCGGTATGTTATACTGTATAGTAAGCTATACTAATCGGTAACATGCTACAGATAAAACAATACGATTTCCTTAAAATGCATGGCCATCTGGAAATGTAAATGTATGTTTGAGTGGTGGAACTGGGCTTTTTAGAAGTCCAAAACATCTATTGTTTTGTGAAGTAGGCTACCACAAATGTTTCACACCTCCATGAATAGACAATGTTCCGAGTACCAGCAATCATGCAGATGCATTTGTAATGCTAAATGCCCAGTTATGACCCTAGCTGTATTCAAAAATGCAACATTTCTGTACTTTCTGGTACTTGAGTGAGAATTGAGGATGCTAAAATACCCCTTTTGTTGTAATTAATACCACCACATCATAGAATACCACGATTACTGCATATTCGAACTACAAAAAGTTATTGAAAAATAGCAGATACGGTATACAAGCTCAGTGTCACTTGGTGCTGTGCTACCAAGTGACACTATACTACCATACTATGATTGTGACAGAGGCCAATAAATGCATAATTTTATTTGCAGGAGCTGAGGTCCTGGTGGGTGTCATCACCTCAAGTGGTTTTCAAGGAAGTATACAATATATTATATAGTTTGTATGTTACTGTAATGGCTATAAAGACATCTACACACAATCTTGATCAATATTTTAAAATTAGATCACATTGATGTATCAGACATGTACATGAACTGTAGTGTTGCATTTAACAACAATGTACATTTTAAATGTGTGTGTTTTACCTCATGTTACAGTTCAATAAACAACTCAAGACTTATTTCCATTGTGGTTTTCTTGTATAAAGAGAATGGTGTGAATGATCTGTAGTTCTACGGTAGCCTTTGATGACAATTTCAACCTTGTATTGGTCAGAGTGTATAAATACAATAGCCCACATGAATAAACAAACTTGACATCAAATCAACTATATTTTAATATTATTTTATTATTAGTGATTTAACAATTCTACTGAACACTATGGAATCTATCAAACTTCATGTACAAGTGCATTAGTCAGACTCGGAGGTCACTGCAGGCAGGAGTTTTGCAGAGTCGATGACCCGACGATGGATCTGGATCTGGGCACACAGCTGTGAGAGAAGACATGAGTCAAAAATGGTGAAAACACTCAAAGATGATTGAGTGCGTAGGCTACAGTATGATTCATGTGATGTATGCTTGTACAGTATATTGGACTCAATACAAAATGTGCAGACCAAATTATGCTACAACTGAATGGCACATATTAATTTCACATTAGAAATATTGCATGAATCAGAGAGCCTGTCTGTCATGCACAATGCAAAAAACACTGGGGTGTGTGTGTGTGTGTGTGTTTTGCTGAAAAAGAAAACAACTGAGAGAATACAGCTTGTCAGAAATGCATGAGTAAATTTATATAACCACTACTGCAAATACTTTGGTGTTTTATTGTGGCTATTTTATTTCTCCATTGATCTCTAAAATACTTTGTGCTGCATTTCATTTCATGAAAGGTGTTACACAAATGGATTTATTATTAATCAGTGCAAGGCACGTTGTGTAATTTGTACAATGTTGTCAGTTTTATAGTATAGTGTGTTGCTTTCTTTTGAGGTGCAGTATTATAAAGGGTTAAAGTCAATTCACTGTCATCTGGGGACAGATGCTAGTGTGATTTAATAGATGCAATATTACAGAGTGAGACAAAGGACGGTATACAATATTTACAACATGGTCAGACTTGGTTGGCTAGTGTACGGGGAGATGAGGGGAGCAAATATAATACAGCTAGGAGCTTGCGATGTGCTTTATGTATAAAGTTTGAGTTGAGTATGGAAAGCTCACCATTCTGTCCACAAAAAGATCAGCTTCTGTACACCTTCATCTTCATGGGCTGACCTGATGAATACAGTTGTACACAGGTATTTATATGCTGAAACATGAGCAAGCATCACATGAATATGGCAAATGTGTTCATGGTTTACAGCAATGGTTCCCATTTCCAAACTATTCCATGTCAAGGACCCCCAAATTTATTCCATAGACCCCACTAAGAGAAATGCCATCTCTTGGGACCCCCAATTTATATTGTAAGATGAGTTGGGCAACTCAGATTTAACTCACCCATAACGGTTCATTTGGCTACTGCAACTATCATTTAGCAAGGGACCTCCTGAACTCTACCCCTAGTAGGTTTCAACCTTTTTCATACCAGGACCCACCATTTATTCAGCATTTGAGCCACGGACCACCATTTGGTGACATTTTAGCCCCACAGTCCTCAAAGATTTGTTTGCTTTTGTCCACAATACCAGCCAGGTTGGATTTGGGAACCAACACAGGCAAACATGCAGATCAAAATGACCATTAATCTAATACATTCTCTAGTTGTGTAGACTTGGGCTAATTCACATGATGAATATTTTAACTCTTGAGAGTGTAAACATGAAACAAAATGGGACCACTGGTGGTCCCCGGAAAACCACTGCCCTAGCCTACAGGGCTACACGACCGTATTGTAAACAATACGTCGTACACGTGCGCGCACACACACACACACACACACACACACACACACACACACACACACACACACACACGTACACGTACACTTACTTCCAACTGATGTCACTCTTGCTCCATTCCTGTGCAGAAAGATTTGCGTGTGGATCCAGTGATGTGATGGTTCCCTGTGTGTGTGTCAGCTTCACCCAAGACTTTTAGCTAGACGACGTTAGCTACACTGGCGTTAGCATTAGCCCTTAGCTACGTGGCTGGCTTCCTGGCTGTCATAAGCTCCGTGGCTGCTGCACTCCAGTGTCCTCCACCTTCCACAACAACTTGCTTGCATTTCTTCATTATATTTAAGTAGGAGCCTATCACATATTCTGCCAATAAGTAATAATAATCTCCTCAACAAACGCAGTTATACTGGCTTGTTGTCTTGTGTTGTTTGGTTAGGCAGTTTCACCCCCATGGCAAGCCTACCGGTCCAACACTCGCTGTAGTTTTAGGCAGAGGGACGTTCTATACCAGTGACGTCACTGGGGGAGAATCTGACAACTTGGGAAGCACGGCGCTGGAGCCACAGAATCCCAATGTTGTTAATCAGGAGGTCATTAGCATGTATGCTAATGACCAACACCACACAAGGAGTGTTGAAAAGTGGCGAAGTTGCCCTTTAAGGAGCGGTAGTGGCTCAGAGGTAGAGTAACCGGATGGTAACCACAAGGTTGCCGGTTCGATCCCGGGCTCCTGCAGAGTTAGTGTCGATGTGTCCCTGTCCCACTGCCATCAGTGTATGAATGTGTGTGTGAATGGGTGAATGTGATGCACAATCTATGTAAAGCGCCTTGGATAAAGGCGCTATATAAATGCACCATTTACCATTTACCAAGCAGTCCACTGAATGTGTGTGTTGTTTCCAGTACATCTTGTGTCTGTTGGGTAGCCTCATTGGTAGAGCGCATGACTTGGAAATGAGAGTTCCTGGGTTCAAATCCCGGCACGGACACCTAGTAATATGAGTCAATCATGCACAATCTCATGTGGTCTTCTACATCTAAGTTCATGGTTCTATGTGTAACCCAGGGTAAAACTCAATGTAATGGTGGTTGTCACCATTCGGCCATGTTGTGTTTTGTCACTATTCGGCCATGTTGTCACTAATGACAGTTCACAGCTCAGTTCACCACTCACTCACAGCTCACCAATCATTTACTCATTCACCAAATCAGTGGCCTTGTGGTTAGAGTGTCCGCCCTGAGACTGGGAGGCCGGGGTTCGATTCCCGGCCGGGTCATACCAAAGGCTCTAAAAACGGGATCCAATGCCTCCCTGCTTGGCACTCAGCATCAAGGGATGGATTGGGGGTAAGACCCTGTGTCATACTAGCGTCATGTCCAGAGGGTGTACTTGTACATCAAGCTGCCTCATGCTACAGAAACAGGAGATAGGCACCTGCCCTATGGGCCTCATGGCTGGGCAAGGCTGTTTGACTGTCACTATTCGGCCATGTTGTCACTAATGACAGTTCATAGCTCAGTTCACCACTCACTCACAGCTCACCAATCATTCACTCAGTCACACCAGATTACAATGTGAGTCAGTCTCACACATAATTACCTGATGTATTTAGTTCAGGCTCCCATGTTTCTATGGCTTATTTGTGCGTATTGTTCTTACTCCTTATTGCTGCTTGCTTGATCCCGTTTTATTGCTGCTTGCAGCTATATTTATTATTATTTTTAGCATGGCTATTCAGCTCTCATCAATCCATCTATCCATCTATCTGTTTGCATGTGGATGTTCTTGTTTCCCAATCCTCTGTCTTGACATTTCCGTTGAACCCCAAGAAAATGTTAACTAAACTAATCTCCCATCTTCTCTCTTCTTTCTAATGCTTTCTGGTGAAGGAAGTGGAGGTTCGTATACGCATTTGAGGACGCTGCTGCATGTATCTGTTGTGCATTTCCTGCATTTCTTCACATTTTGTTATTATGAACAACTTCACAACTTAGTCAAAACTTTCATTTCAGGAGCCTGGGACGTGGATTCCGGCGAAGCCCTTTGATCAAGGTGGGTTGAGCAAGAACACTATCCCTTTTGTTATGCATTGCTTTCTGTTATGGAGAGAATATTCAGTTTTACAGGTAAAAAGAAAAACTAAAAAGTTTTTTTTTTTTTTCTTCTTTTTTTTTTCTTTTTTTTTTTGCATAGTTATCGCACAAAATCGTCTCATTCATCCAACTAAGAAAGGGATGCATGTGGGTCACTTACAAGCTTTTGAAACAAATGCTACAACCAAATGGTTTCTTTTCCGCAAAAACTCCACAACAGTAAAAACAGAAATAGTGGTTTATTGTTGTTGTCAGATGAAACCTGACTAATGAATGCTCCTGCAAACTAGGGTACATAGAAGTCCTCATTGGCTGCTATCACACACGCTCCTGTCATGTTATTGGTTACTGAGTAAAAAACAAAACAAACAGCACTTGTTTCACTTGACAAAATGTTACTATGTGATTATTTTTGTTTTTACTAAGCATAGGAGGTTCTAAGTTTTTTAATAAGAGGTATAGAGATCCACATTACATACATTACTATAAATGCACCCCATGTATGTTTGCACTACATATACCACATGTCAGTATGTTGATAGAAGTAAACAATGCCAACTTTAGCTAATGCTTCTACAAGCTCAGCTTGTAGTTCTGCTATTTTTGGAAAAAAGCATGAAAATATGGCACAAATCTTTGGATAATATACAATATAAAACTATATATTCTTGTACAGGGGCGTATCATGCGTATGTAATATTTCCCAACTGGGGTGGGCAGCCCCCCCCCCCTCCATGCCCATGCCTAGATCCGCCCCTGTTCTTGTATATTCTAATGTTTTTTTATTACTCAAATCTTTGCTTCTGGGGGTGGGGTCCTAAACTACAGTATATCTTTCTATATCCTTTTTTTATATATAACATTTACCTTCTGTTTCTCAACTAATTTATTTTAAGTAGACATCATGGAGCTCACAGCAGCACCCACACCCACACACACACCCACACACCCACACACACACACACCCACACACACACACACAGTCGCAGCCGCACCTATACATAGTCGTAACACTGTGTACACAAACACCTTGACGCCAGCGTGTTCACTGTACCGCAACGTAACAGGATCACACACATGCACGCACACACACACGCACGCACACACACCCACGCATGCACACACGGGCGGGCTGGGCGCACGCACACAGACACACACACACACACACACACACACACACACACACACACACAGGCACACACACACACACACAATAACAATAGCATTAGAGAGTGCGTTGGATAATCTGCCAAAAGCTGCTCAGAGCTTAGCGTAAGTCTCTTCGCGGCAGGCAGAGGTCACTCACAGACAGACAGGCCGTTCTGGGGACAGCCGTGGCGACGGCGCTCCAACGCGGAAGGCGTGCTCATCGCTGGCCTGGGATCAGATCCAGGACCGCGCACACGACACGGGGATGGATTTGATCACTTCCTCCTCCTACTCCTCCTGGGACTTTCAGGGGGAGGGGTCTGAGACCAGCTCTTACCTGCACACAGACAGACAGAGGAGTGTGTTTGCTATTGCACACATATTAATATATAGACGACGTAGCGTTCAATCTGCTCTGATCCCGGGGGGGTCAGAGGCTAGGCCTCGATAAGCTCTTCCATCTGCTTTTTTTAACAGTATTACTGATTAAATACACAGAAAAAAGCCATTATTAATCTAGAGAGGAAGAGGATGTAGCAGGAAACCGTAAATCCCACGCGAGCGTGCACGCACGCTACATCGTGCACATCGTGCTGCTAGGGCTGCTGCTGCCATGTGTAAAACCGACCATGCATAGCACGTTTATCGCTGAAAGCGCGCGGGCGAGTATCTAGCGCCACCACCGTGCCAATGCCAGGGCTGCGTATATGTGCGTTTACTAGTTATTCGAGCACTCTAGAGACAGAGTGTCTCACGTATGTTTGCAGACAAATGCAGCCAAACGAAAGAAAACCTGTCACAGTAGTTTTCTTACAGCTTGTTTGATGATTTGCAAACGATATAATTATATTTCCGACTTGATAGAGCAGAATAGTCTCTCCTCATTCAACCAGGGAAACTCCCCCCTGTCAGGTGAAAAGAAGGCAGCTTGGACTCCTCATGCTTTGAAGGAAGCATGAGGCCAGTCCGCTGCCTCCCCAGGTTGGTGGAGGGTGTGTAGAGCCCAGGATCACATTAGGAATTGGCACTGGTTGGAAAAATGGGCTACAAAATCGTGGGAAAAAATATATATATATAAAAAAAAAGAACTGACATTCTTGCGATAGGGGACGCAAACTGCGAGACTTTGGCCAACTGGCTTGACTCCATGAGGTCACATGACTGAGCCTTGGCCTATCAGAGCCTTGTCTCTAGATGGCACTGTGGCCTATGGAGTGACGCAACTCTTTAAGGCTCTGCTAGTTATGCAGCTTTAATGATGTTTTTTTCTTTGTTTGTTTTTCCTTTCAGTTCTTGCATGGCAAGGGCAAAAGGGTCACCCAGTTACCACCTTGGCTTTAAAAGTGTTAACACAGAAACTCATTGTCTCACAGTAATGACATACAATACCAAAACAAGACAAAAGAAAAAAAAGCAACAAAGTTATTAATACAACACTACAGCATCAGGGCCAGGGGAGATGCAAACAGAAAACTTTAAAGTGTGAACCCAGTTCTTGCAGGTTTCGTACTTAGGTGTGCTGAATGACGGCACGTTGTGCCATAGCACAGCATTACTGCTAAAGTGACGTCACTTGTCACTCACGTGGCTCTTGCTGTCACTCAAGTGACTACGGTCCAGTCACAGCGCGTCTTTTTCCGGGACTTCTGTTCGGCAACTGCTATGCAAGGAATCACGTGAAAATTGCAAGCTCAGAGCTGGAATGGGTGTCTAGAGCACGTTTATTAGTTTATGTGAG
>CM076973.1:2063203-2075703 GCA_039105355.1 Benthosema pterotum | reverse complement strand
CTCGATTGCACCACAAAAAATTGTACCACAAACATTCGGTAGATTTTCAGTGATTCCAAAAAAACAAAACAAACAAGCAAAAAAATCGTTTTAGCCTGTTTTGAATTTTCTTGTCCCATTCGCACCCATTCAAAAGCCATTCCTGAGATGCCACGGAATGTCGTTTGCGCACGGGTAAATCAACTAGGGCTAAACGTCACTTCCAAACTTTTAACCCGGAAATTTTTTGCTCAGATCGTCAGAGGACAGGTTAGTCAAGACACCAGAAACAGCATGACGTCATCACACATTCTGTTTAAGTGGGGGTGCCGTGATTTTTGTATTTTTTCCAATTTTGTACATGTTTAAGAGGTGACAGTATGTAAATAGAACCCTTGGTGTGTTTTTTATGTGCAATGATGTCTTCCCTTTGTATTTAGGGTTTCTTCCTGGGGGCTGAACCTTTCCAGTCAAACGTGCCAATGAAAAAAACTTCAATATAGTGACATCATGTGCTCAGCCCCTCCCCTAACTCCTCCCACTTTATCATGCAACTAAAGCTGTGGGTGTGGCTTCAGTTCAGGTGGATCTCCACCCATCACCACCCACCAGGCAAACCAGGCATACTTAATGAACTGGTTGGGTGGAATCATAAAAATGTTTAACAAACACTGTACACTTTTTGGGAAAAAAATCTTACTTTTCATATAACATTAATACCTGATGATGTTGACCTCATGTTTTAGGGTAGAAAAAAATTACGGCACTCCATCTTTTAGGAGATCTGGCGCTTCAAAATAAAGGTTTTTACCGAATGCACAGGCTTGAGCCATAGCATAGGGCAGAAAACGACGACCGCGTGAATCGTGCTAAAGGAATCGCAATATAAATCAATTCAGAACCCTAAATATCGATAAGGTATCGTAACGTGAGTGAAGTGAATCGTCCCACTACACCCCTAACGTGTTGGTCCATCGTTGACCTTTCTTCCAGAGCTGGACGTGGGCGTGTCTCCGGTCTGTAAGGACCCCCTGGGCTGGATGTTCTCCAGGCTGGACACCAACTTTGACCTGCAGCTGGAC
Organism: Benthosema pterotum; assembly: GCA_039105355.1. NCBI lineage: Eukaryota > Metazoa > Chordata > Actinopteri > Myctophiformes > Myctophidae > Benthosema > Benthosema pterotum. Next base: position 2,074,642 of record CM076973.1, on the reverse strand, counting down.
CAGGCTGAGATCAGGAGCCTGTACCTGGACCGTAACGAGCCGTGCTCCGACGCTTTCTTCAGGTCCTGTGACACGCGCCAGGACCGCGTCATCACCAGCTCCGAGTGGTGCACCTGCTTCCAGAGGCACACGGGTAAGCATGTGTAGCAGGTGGCTACAGCCTCTGTCGTGATGGCCTCCAAAGTCTAGTATCTGCCCCCGGACCAAGGGGATGTCCTCTTGGTCTAGTGGTTAAGATGTTGGACTTTCACGTGGGAGACCCGGGTTCGAATCCCGGGCGTTACATTGGTGCCGTGACCCGGATCGGGTTTCCCCGTGGAAGGAGGTCAAAAGGGAGGTGAGTGTAGCAGGTGGCTACAGCCTCTGTGGTGATGGCCTCCAAAGTCTAGTATCTGCCCCCGGACCAAGGGGATGTCCTCTTGGTCTAGTGGTTAAGATGTTGGACTTTCACGTGGGAGACCCGGGTTCGAATCCCGGGCGTTACACATGCATGCGCCAGACAATTGGAGTTGTATACAGACTCGACTCGAGTCGCATTTTTTTGCCGCGACTTGACTCGGACTCGAAGGTAAAATACTTGAGACTTGAGTCAAGTCTACAATACTCGACTTGACTTGAGAAGACAAGCTGACTCGGCGACTCGTCCGAGTCAGCGTACGAGTCGTGCACCGACACGCTCCGCAATGTCGGTACAATGAGTGCATGCACGGGCGGATTGGCACATATTTTCCCACCGGGACAATTTTGCCTTTGCCAGGCCACCCTGGGGGTGGCAGCTGGTTAATCAGATGTAACTCTTTGAGAGCGTAAAAATGAAACCAAATGGACCCTTGCGGGTCCATTTGGTTTCATTTTTACACCCTCAAGAGTTATAATATTCATCATGTGAATTAGCCCAACTTAGTCTACACTACTAGAGAATGTAGAAGATTAATGGTCATTTCGATCTGTATGTTCCAGGCGAGCATCTAGCACATTCTAGTGCATTTTGGAAGTGCCACTAGTGCATTTTGGATCTTGTCCAGGCCACTAGGTGGCGCAGGCCACCGGGAAAACTCCCTGTACTCCAGATGGCCAATCCACCCCTGAGTGCATGAATGTTCACTGGCGACCGTGTTGTGTGTGTGTGTGTGTGTGTGTGTGTGTGTGTGTGTGTGTGTTACCTGTACAGTAACCCAGCGTTTTCAACCTTTTTGATCCCAGGGCCCACTATTTATTCATCATTTGAGCCACGTACGGATCGTAAATGGAATTGATTGTACAACGTTGGGAATTAATATTGATATTTCACAATATACGAATACTGTATATGGCTACTTGCCTACAGTCTATACATTTTACCAACGTCAGAAATGTATCTTTTTTGGTCCCCATATTCATTATGGGGCAAGTCAGCAAAAAAGTGCTCTCCCAAATTGCATTGGGGCTGTGGGGAGTTGAACCGGGACCTTCTGTTCCGTTTCCCCGTCCATGATGTGGCTCCTGTGGCCCACTAGCCCCATCCCTGCCCGGTTCTGTGTGTGTGTGTGTGTGTGTGTGTGTGTGTGTGTGTGTGTGTGTGTGTGTGTGTGTGTGTGTGTGTGTGTGTGTGTGTGTGTGTGTGTGTGTGTGTGTGTGTGTGTGTGTGTCAGGGGCAGATCTAGGCCTGGGCATGGGGGGGGGGGGGGGGTGGCATGCCCCTAAATACCCAGTCTGCCCCACCAAACACGACAGCATGCAAAACAACCCAGGATATTTCAAATTAAAGTGCTTCTATTTAAAATGATTTGAAACACTTAGTACTGCTACTTACTAACTACAGCTGTGTCACCACTAAACCAACAGCATTTCATCATTAAAAACAGAAAACTCTCTGAGTCAGACCTTTAGCTTTATGCATGCTGCGTGTCTGTCGCAACTTCAACAACAACTGATGTTATTATTGATGCTTAATTGCCTAATACCTAAGTTCTGTAACCGAAATTTTCCTCTTGCCCCCTCAATTGGGAAATGTTACATCCGCCCGTGGTGTGTGTGTGTGTGTGTGTGTGTGTGTGTGTGCATGCATGTGTGTGCGTGTGTGTGTGTGTGTGTGCGTGCTCCCCAGGGCACCGGCCTCGTACCGGCGGTGTCAGCCCACTTACCCCCGTAGCGACCAAACCAACTGCTCCAGCACTGATAGCTTATTGGACAGAGGACAAATGCAAATGTACATTGACCCCCATTGACCCCCGGCGGAACTTTTTATTATTACTAGCCGAAAGGCTTGACTGAGGAGACTGGTGTGTCGTCATCCCTCTGGTCCGTCTGGCTGTCCTGTCCAACCCCCCCGGTCACCGTCCGTCCATCTGTCTGTGTGTGTGTCCATCTGTTGGTCTGGACAGACGTGAGACTGGCCACACACACTCCCAATGATGCACTTCTTCACACACAATTACTTTACGTTACTATTCCGTACCGCTGCTGTAGATGCACCTTTTACCTTGTGCTACTTTGTTTATAGTGCACTGTGTGTACAGGGAAGGATTATCCAACGGGCACAATGGTCCCTGTTTCACTGTTCTTGTGATTCTTGTGATCGCTAAGAGGCTCAAGCTCAGCGCCCCCCCCCCCCCCCCCCCCCCCCCCCCAAAAAAAAAGGGGTGTGATTCACAGACGGCGCTTGTCATTGTTATTAACTTAAAGTTTCTAAACCATCATGATACGGTACATTGCTGTAATGTAAAACGACGACTTTGGCGGTCCGGGAGTTAAGATTGAAGATGTAAAGCCTGGAGACCGAGGCCAGTATGTTCATGATGTGTTTGTTTTCTTTCTACTTTCAGACTCTCCATGTAAAACAGAGCTCTTCACTATCAACAAAAAACAAGCAGGGAAGAAATTGCTTGGTGAGACACACGCACACGCGTGCACACGTGCGTGCGCGCGCACACACGCACGCACGCATGCACGCACGCACGGCGCGCACACACACACACACACACACACACACACACACCACACACACACACACACACACACACACACACACACACACACTCTGTGTCATATTTACAAGCTTTGCCACAAGTGACACAACCAAAAGTTAGTTCATTCCAATTCATTCCAAAATATAGTGGACATTTCATTAATTACTGAAAAAAAAAAATACTGGTTCATTTTTGGAACCAGACCTTCGAAATCCCTTCCAAATCCATCAACCTGGCCTATTGTATGCAATAGAACAGAAAGTAGCGACAGATTCCGTTGACTCCAAATGCTACGGCATGAACAGAGACGCCTATTGGCTGAAAAGCATCACGTGACCGCCTAGTTGCAAACGAACCACTCTGTCCATCCAGCTCCATTGACAGCAGATCGCACGTTCGCAGTTAAATTGGCGAATCTACGGCATTTTAGGACATTGTGAGGCATTAGCAGACCTCTCTTCACTCTAGTGAGCAATGATTTGTTATGTAACTCACTTTAGTTAATGTATTTTATAAGAAAATAGGCTGTGGTGTGATGCAGTGGTTATATAGCTATGTAGGCCTATGTTTGAGCTCCAGCCAACGCGAGATCAAAGTGTGTCGCTACTCTCGTCCTACAGTAAACTGGTCTATCACATGTTATGCTTAGTTGTGATTGGACCATAGCAGTTTGGGGAGGGGCTAGAACAAGGGTGCCCACATTTATTTTTTTTTACTTGAGAGCTACTTTCAAAATGAGCGGCTCAAAGAGCGGCTCAAAGATCTACACTTCAATAATGCTAATATTAATATAATAATTTCTAATTGTGTGGACTCTTGAAATTACGTACTTCAGATGTTTAAGTATAATTTGAGAGTGTAAAATGAAACCAAATGGACCCGTAAGCGTCCATTTGGTTTTATTTTAACACTCTCAAGAGCTACATTTTAGGGGACTGTCATGTGATCTACCCGCATGGCCTGTGTGATCTACTGGTAGATCACCATCTACCTTTTGGGCAGCCCTGGGCTAGAACAAGTGTCAGAAAGGTGTCAGACATAAACGCACATCCATATACGTACATTTATAATGATGATTACTTGTGTGTGTGTGTGCAGGTCAGTACCTGCCGTCCTGTGATGAGGAGGGGTTCTACCGCTCCCACCAGTGCCACAGCAGCAGTGGTCAGTGTTGGTGTGTGGATCGCTACGGCAACGAGCTGGCCGGGTCTCGAACCCACGGTGCCGCGGACTGCGGTAAGCACCAGCGCACGCAGCGCTAGCTGACGGCTGGTAGCAGACAGCAGCTGTTTTGGAGAAAACGTGCAAAACTTTCAATACATTCTTTCACTACGAATGTTTTTAACTCATATCTTTGCTTCAGAGCTGGGGGCTGAAAAAAACATACGATACATACCGGCAGCCGTCCCTCCACTTCTCACATCCAAAATATTTTTGGGTCTGAAAAAAATCATTAGCATGGTGAAACACATCTTGATGACATCATCAAGATGTGTTTCACCATGTTAATGAGTTTCCTTTTTTCTGAGAGTGTACAAATGGAACCAAATGGACCCGCTAGGGTCCATTTGGTTCACATTTGTACACTCTCAGAAAAAAAAAAATCAAATGGGGGTGAATTCTGCTTTCAGAGACGTCCCCCCACTTCTAAAAGTACCACTACAACACTGCATACCGGTATATGATTACCGATATACTTAGAGGGGAACTCCACCCATTTTCAAAATTTTCCTGAGAGGATCACAGGAAAAAGGGGTCTGAAAGAAAAATCATTGACATGGTGAAATACATCTTGATGTATTTCATCAGATTTTAGGGAATACCTAATTGGGGGAACTTTTTTTTTTATCATGTCCACACAACATCTCTAAGATATATTAATGACATATTAAAAATTCTTAAGATTAAAATCAATTTTTCTATGCAGTTATTTTATAGTTACACCCCTAGTAAATGACATACTTTATTACAGTAAGTGAACACTTGCGAAATGGAAATGTGTGACTGACAACGTGCAAACATGCTGGAAGAAATAACCTACCACTAGCTTTCTTCACAGATGTGTTCATAAAGGTGTCTACTATCACATATAAATTTGTTAAATATCTTGTTACACCTCACAAGATCATGATGGCCAATTAACACACATGTTAATTGGCCAGCATTTCTACACATTTCTAGGGACATGTGTAGAAATGTCATGTTATGATCCATCTATTTAACCATAATATATTTACTGAGATAGAACAGAATGTAACCTATAAAACTGTCATGATTTCGAACATTTAGACATATCTGTAGAATCAGGTTCTCAAGTCTTTAAGCCATTCTGAATGGGTATGGCTTTAGGTGTTTTGGCTATTGAAAAATATCAGACATATATATGACATATATATATATTTTTTTAAATATCGTGAACATTTCACAGGGACAATAATGTTAGTTCCGGGAACTAATCCTTAGTTCCAGGGACAATTTGTTTCAGTTTGAGGGACAACGTTTTAGTTCTTCTTAGATCTAGAGACTAAATTGTAGTCCCAGAGAAACAAGTTTTGTTCTGGGGACAACATTTTAGTTCCAGGGGCAAAACCTTACCTCCAGAAACAATGTTTTAGTTCCAGGGACAATATTTTAGTTCCATGGACAATATTTAGTTCCAGAAACAATGTTTTAGTTCCAGAGACAATATTTTAGTTCCAGGGACAATATTTAGTTCCAGAAACAATGTTTTAGTTCCAGATACAATATTTTAGTTCCAGGGACAATATTTAGTTCCAGAAACAATATTTTAGTTCCAGATACAATATTTTAGTTCCAGGGACAATATTTTAGTTCAATATTTTAGTTCCAGGGACAATATTTTAGTTCCAGAAACAATATTTTAGTTCCAGGGACAATATTTTAGTTCCAGGGACAATATTTTAGTTCCAGAGACAATATTTTAGTTCCAGGGACAATATTTTAGTTCCAGAGACAATATTTTAGTTCCAAAGACAATATTTTAGTTCCAGAGACAATATTTTAGTTCCAGGGACAATATTTTAGTTCCAGGGACAATATTTTAGTTCCAGGGACAATATTTTAGTTCCAGGGACAGTATTTTAGTTCCAGGGACAATATTTTAGTTCCAGAAACAATATTTTAGTTCCAGAGACAATATTTTAGTTCCAGGGACAATATTTTAGTTCCAGGGACAATATTTTAGTTCCAGGGACAATATTTTAGTTCCAGGGACAATATTTTAGTTCCAGGGACAATATTTTAGTTCCAGAGACAATATTTTAGTTCCAGAGACAATATTTTAGTTCAGGGACAATATTTAGTTGCAGGGGCAAAATCTTAGTTCCAGAGACAATATTTTAGTTCCAGGGACAATATTTTAGTTCCAGGGACAATATTTTAGTTCCAGGGACAATATTTTAGTTCCAGAGACAATATTTTAGTTCCAGAGACAATCTCTTAATTCCAGGGACAAAAGTCCTCCATTCGGGACCTCCAGTTGGGTTAAATAATAATGGAATAAATGCTACTACCGTTTCCTCCTAGGTGTGGTCCTGGAGTCATCCGGAGACCCGGGCAGCGGAGACTCTCTGTTCTCTGACGACGATGACGACGAGATGGACGAGGAGGAGGAGGACGACGAGGACTCCTTCGTCCTGAACGGCCAGGCCGGGATGGACGACGACGAGGAGGACGAGGAGGACGACGACGCGCTGGACAACGACGAATATCTGTCATAATGTCAGAATGAAAAGAGAAAATAAAGAAAACAAAATGAAAAGAAAGAACGAAAGAAAGAAAGCGAGACAACTGTTTGTTGGGTTAAAACTGCACGTTTCCTTCCTATAGGTGACTGACTCTACCAGGCAGATAACTTTAATCATACTAACAACAGCCTATGGACTACGTTTTGTTGTACCGTGCATTTGTTCATAAGTTCAAAAGAAAACACCGATTTGGTTTAACACTTTGACTGCAAAACCCCGAGTTTCCCCGAGTTGTTTCCCCAGTGGTTTTAGCCTGCCTTTTTTTTCTTTGTTTGTTTGTTTGTTTGTTTTTTTCAAGAAAAAACAATCCCGGCAGCCTGGGGTAGGGATGTCAGATTTGATTCAAAAAAGCGTTCAAACTGTTCCTAAACGACACGCGTTCGCTCATCGACCGATTCCGACTGACACGTGGACTCATTTAGTTGTTGACTGACAGACAGACAGGCAGACAGCCAATCCGGTGCTTTGGATAGCAGCAGACACATGTTCGACGAAATCTCTCTTTATTCTTCTTATTACTGGACAGTCCACGTTCCTTACAGTCTGTCCCTGTTGTTGTTGTTAATGCAGCGTTGTGACGACGACGCCCGAGGCGTATTTGTTAAAGAGATTTATCTTGCTTTGTTCTCCCCCCTCCCCTTATTCCTTATCTAATGTTCCTGTCTGTATAGGTGGGATGTTGTTGACGGCGTAGATAAGAGAATACTGCACTCTTCGAGTTTCTTTTGATCCCGATTTTGCCAACGGTGTGTGAAATACAAGATAAGATTTTAGATGTGCTGCGTCGTTTTTAAGGCTCCGAATTAAGGCGAACATGCGCGCAAGAAAGCAAGCAAGCGTGACTAAGAGGTAAACAGACATGGATGATGGCCAAGCCGTCACTGAGATACGAAAGGTTTCAAAGGCCTTGCATCAGGAAAAGCCAAATTCACTAATATCATATAATATTGTGATGTTGAAAAAAAAAGAAATCTATTTTTCTATTGCATCATTTCATAAATGCAAGAAAGATTAAAACCGATTTGGTTCACGGCATGTCCTCTGTATCGAGCGTCACGGTTTAACTCTGTTAGCGCTAAATGCTAACTGTCGGAGCTAAACGCTAAAACTATCGCGGAGCTCGAATAAAATATCACAGAATTTAGAGCTTGGATATGTTTCCTTACGCATGTATACGGATGATGAGAGTACAAACTGCTATAATAGCCACGTTACTTTTAGTGTGAAGTGCTAAATGATAAAGTAAAAGTACACAGCACACACACGTCGTTTCTGGCCCCGTTGTTGTCCCTCTGTGTACTCGTTGTAGCTCAGAATAGGACGTGGATTTATTTAAATGTGTGTTAAGATGAGTTGATTCGATCATTAGGTAAAAAAAATAAAATAAACAACACGACTCTGCGTTTCTTTACCCACACATTCAAACGGACAGACGTTGCACACTGCAGACCCGCTTAGGGTCTCATATAGCGAGTATTTTGTATAGAGTTTAAGGTGTGCCTTTTACGGGTTTGGCGAGGAACTGATAATACAAATAAACACACACAAACACACACACACTCACACACAGCATGCATACTGGACCTGACTTAAAAAGCCTGTCATTACTCTTCATAAGAGCGGCGTTTATGTAAAGAAAAAATAAATGAATAACAATAATCTAGAATCCTTTTTTTTTGTTCTGTTTTTCGGTAAAAGCTCAGTGTGTTAATGTCATGGCTTGTGCTATTATATTTTTGTTTCTGTTACAGTATCTCGCAAAAGGGAGTACGTCCCTCCCATTTCTCCAAATATTTCATTATGTCTTTTCAATGGAAAACACGAACGATATGAAACGTTGATATCATGTAAAGTAGCCACTGTACAGTGTGGATAAAGGGTAGATTTAATTTTCCTCTCAAAATAACTAAAACACGGCCGACAATGTCTAAACTTCGCACCTGAGACATGGTTAACGCTAACAAGGCACATGGGGAAGGAAAATGTCTACTTGGGACCCATTTGGACATTTTCAGTTAGGGGTGCACTCACTTTTGTTGCCTGCAGTTTTAGACATTAATGGCTGTGTTTTAGTTATTTTGAGGGGAAAATTAAATCTACCCTTTTATCCAAGCTGTACAGTGACCTCTTCACATTGTCACAAAGTTTCATTTTGTCAGTGTTTTCTCATAAAAAGATATAATGAAATATTTGGAGAAATGGCAGGGGTGTACTCACTTTTATGAGATACTGTACATGACAGCGTTGTGGAGGCCTAGCTATAGCCTTTCTAATGGGCGGCTAGCTTCTCCTTTTGAATTGTTACATAGACTAGCTCGAATATAAGAGAAAGCACAGAAGATTACTTAACAGTTAAAAAAAAAAAGTGTACAGAAAATCACGTATTTAGATTCTGCCCGGAGTCAGAGGCAACATTTTATATATTAGTACCAGTGGCTAATAGACCTACGCTTTGGTTTAGACAGCTTTATAACAAAAATATGGTCATCTTTACACAGTGTTAGCTTTCGTTTTGTTTTATTTCAATGCTTGATTAATCCCCTCCCCCTTGATTTGCTGTGAGTTCTTGGAGGTAGTATAGACAACATTTAAGGCTAAATTCAAAATATATGTAAATGTATATATTTAGCCTTTTTTTCCCCCTCTAGTTTTCAACCTGTGGTCCGGGGACAACCAGTGGTCCTTGAGAGGGTTCCAGGTGGTCCCCAGCTAAATGACGGAAACCAAACCAGATGTAACTCTTTGAGAGCGTAAAAATGAAACTAAATGATTTGGTTTCATTTTTACACTCTCAAAAATATTCATCATGTGAATTTTGGGTTAGATGTTGTCTATACTACTTTTAAAAGGATATTTCACCATTTAAAAAAATGTTAATGACATTTAGAAGGTTTAGAACACTTTTCTGGTGGCCTTTATGTGTGCAATGTGTGGTTTTATATCTTTTAAATGTTAGCAGTGAGCCCAGTGTCTCTGATGTCATCGACACTACTTCCTGGACTACATTTCCCAGAGTTCTCTGGTGCGCTACATCTCCTTGTGGATAGGGGGAGGGGCTGTCTTACTGAGACAGCATGTAGTCCAGGAAGTATAGTGTCAATGAGATCATAGACAGTGGGCTCACTGCTAACATCTAAAAGATATAAACCACCACACATTGCACACATAAAGATCACCAGGAAATCTTAATGTTAATCTTAAAACTTAAATGTATTTAGCATTTAAAAACGGCGAAATGTCCCCTTTAATGTGCACGGCAAGGGGAGCGGCTTTGGATTTAGACGGACTCGATCTGGATTGATCTATTCTTGATAGTGAAAGTCCTGTCGGAAAAACAAAGAAATGCTTGTTTTAGGTCAGTATTCTGCTGCTCTCTCAATTTAAGCCCAAGCATGTTATGAAATTTCAAGTAAGGATCTGAAAAGTGCAATCTCATTTTATTTTATTTTACTTTTTTATGAGGGATGTCTCCCTTCCTCGACCTGGAATTTCAACGAAACCCGATCAAAGTGTTTGAGATGAAAAGTATTTTTGGTTTTTTGGTGGTGATCTGAACATGCCCATTGTAAACCTCTATAGTTATTCATTCAACAACTCCACACACTCTCATGACAGGTGTTGTTGTGGATAGTATTGTTTCAACTTTAAAAAGGTTATGATGCAGAAGAAGATGCATTTTTTTTACAGTGTATGTATGATTTGCGGAAAAAATAAAAATAAAAGTATACTTACCGACCAGTCCATTTGCCGTAGAGTTTTTGTCCCCACAATTTACAATTCAGGTATTTAGCAGACACTCTTAATCCAGAGACTAACATTAAAGGGGGACTCCACCCATTTTCAACATTTATTAATGTATATTAATGACATTTTAATATGTCATTATTATACATTAATATAGAGATGTTGTGTGGACATGATAAAAAAAAAGTTCCCCCAATTCTGTATTTCCTAAAATGGAGGTCTGAAAAAATCATTAACATGGTGAAATACATCTGATGGCATCATCAAGATGTATTTCACCATGTTAATGATTTTTCTTTCAGACCCCTTTTTCCTGAGAGGGTACAAATGGAACCAAATGGACCCGCTAGGGTCCATTTGGTAAGTAGAGACATTGCAATGCATCATGCAGATGCAGTTTACAATTTACGCAGAGTTTACAATACATTTTACAGGTTACAATGTACAACCTAAGGCCTTGCCACTTATGTGTACAAAGTTCTTTAGATTCTCGGACTCCTTTGATTATATTATGGACTGTAGATGATAAATCATGAATCACTAAATTCCTTGCAAATGAACGTTGAGAAACATTGTTCATACACCGTGGAACGTTTTTCTCACAGAATTTGTAATTGGGCAGGTTTACAAAGTGGTGAACGTGCCCCATCTTTGCTTGTGAACGACTGGCGTGCTCCTGTTATACCAAATCACGACACTAACCTGTTTAGAATTAACCTGTTCACCTGTGGAATGTTCCAAACAGGTGTTATTTGGGCATCCACCATTTTTTTGCCCCGTCCCAACTCTTTTGAAACATATTGCAAGCCAACAAAACGAGCAAATATTTGTAAAAAAAAAAAAAAAAAAAAAAAAAAAGAACATTAAATGTAAAATCTGCTTAAATTGTAAACTGTAATCTGTATGATGAAATGCAATGTTTCTACTTAATGTAAATCAATCTGGATTAAGAGCATCTTCTAAATGCTTGAAGTATAAAT
>CM076973.1:1973203-2055703 GCA_039105355.1 Benthosema pterotum | reverse complement strand
GAGGACTACTATCTCCACTATCCCCACTATCATTGTGATTGGATGAAGGCTTTTCCACCCAATGCCCAAACTGAAAATACCTTGTTTTGTTTGGACTCCAAGAACTCCTTATATGGTCAGCACACTCTATAGTTGGGAGGATTATGCAAACAGAAGAAAAAAAATATTTAACTAAAATTACTGAATATACCTTTAAATTGGTATCCATTTGTAACTCAAGTCAAGAGAATAGATCTATAACCAAATGCACACTTACTGTAATTGCGTCCATTTTATTACATGGCGTGTGTACACTGGTTTAATGAACATATACTCTATATTCTTACTATAGACGGTGGGAAGTGGCCGTCTAGAAGGCCGAGTTAGTAAATTCATGCAGATACTATATGTAGGCGGCACATTTTTTTTTTAATTTTGTACATTAATTGGTTATAAACACAATATCTAATGTTTCCAGTCGCACAAAGTGCGCAATATTAATATTTTTTAAGAAAATGACAAGAAAATCCTCAAACTGTGTCAAAGTAAAACGAACGCCCTAAGCCAATCACAGCTCGCCATGGGCCAGAGTCGCAATTGAGCTGGCCAATCGCGTTCTTCGGTACTCCCTGTCCCTGATGTAAACAGGAAGAATGCACAGACTTGTAGTGGCAGCAGCAACACAACTTCAGCGACGACAGAGGTAATAATTAATATAATTAGAATAATTATGATTCGGTTTTACACATTCTAATAGTTTGATTCAATGGATGCATAGATATAGACTGCATGCGCCATACTTAGTGATACTATATTGATAGTATAATATTGTACGAAATAAAGTTTAGTAATTTACGACGAGGCCGTTGAGCCTCTCTCGGGCTGGCCCTCATAGCGACCAAGCTCTATGTTGTGCACATTGATCGATCACTAATCAATGGATTAATATTTGCAGCTGTTCATTCAATAAATGATTATCTTCCACGGCTGCTGATAGCAATCGAAACGGTCACGGGGAGTTTGTATCGTGCCACAGTATAGTATCGTGCCACATTAAATCCAGGCTCAAGTTGGTGTTTGCAATGTGTTACTGTAAGTTTCAATTCGTGTTTTAGTTTGAGATACGGTTATTTGTTCTATTTCTCAAATTCGAGTTTGCACAGGTTTGGTTGACGTTATGTGTTGGCTTACAGATTATTTTTGTTTGCAGTGCATATGTCATAATCATATTTATCATATATTCATTATATTGTCGATGCTTTATTAAGCTTGTGCGCACAATTGAGCATTCATCACAATTTTAGGTAATTAAAAATGACTGAAAGCTTAACATGTTAACATGTGACCAATCAATACAGTTGGATTGCTATGATTGTTTGCTATGATTTGCTCTACTACAGTTTTTTTTTTTAACATTTAATTTTACATTTAATTTCAGTTCATAACGGTGGCAGAGGCAGAGTGTGATGGGTAAGTGAAGCTACAGAAGAACAGGTTAGTTTATCAAACATAGGTCATTAAAAGATTGCAATAGATTCATCAGAGGTCTCTCTTCCCCAGTGCCGGCATCATCTGGGACAGGTGACCAACAATCATTATTGAATATCATGTTTAAAATAATTGCAGGGTCCATTATAAGAGGAATTTATTTAAGATAGTGTAAAGACATCGATATGAAACACCACTCCCCACAGTCACTAACAAGCCGGCCAGAGATAATTAGAAAAATTGTGTATTCAGATGAGTCTGTGTACATTGTCCCCATTTGTCTCTAGGAGGCTGCCTGTGACAGGCATATCCCTAATTTGAACAGATCATCTGAGATTAACGTTCTAGTATATTTTTAACACTGGATGTCTGTGTGTTTCAGGCAAGTTGCAGAGGAGCAGGCAGTGACACACCTCCGATTGTGGATGAAGAACAGATTCAATGCAGTCAACTATTTATTTTCACTAGGGTGGCATTCCCCTGTCCTGTTTTTTTTAGTTCCATGTAGAATGCCATACTGACTTAAGATGGAGAAAAAAAACAGGGTCATATTAATGGCATCGTATTTGACATTCAACATTCCTTTCCCTCAAATTATTCTGGAGAAATGGTGGTAGCCTTATAATAAGTCATCTTATATTTGGGACAAATTATGCTCAAAGACCAGCTCTGCAGTTCTGCTAATGCTGTGTCAAATGTTGCAATTACTTTGTGTGGTTGCACTTCTAAGGTTGCAGAAAAAACTATTGAAAGATTGGCCAGAACCATATCCTATCCTATCTAGTAGTTGTACTAGATAGGATAGGATATGGTGGTTTAACATATTTTTGAAACTGACTGTAGTGTCTGTCCTAAACTGGACACCACTGGTTGCTTCAAGATTCAAGTTTCAAGATCTAGTTTTGATGTGTGCAGTAAAAAAAAAAAAGATGTCCAAACATTGATGTTTATTTACCGTCACTTAGCAGGTTAAAGGCCCACAACAGTGAGCTTGATACAACTGCAGTTCTTTGTTCCTCTGACAAGCACAGCCAACAAACTGTTTGGCTCGCATTTTATTCAGCAACACCTGAGTACAGGTAGATCACTTCCTCATATAGACTAGTCACCTGACCACTTTGCCCTTGGCTGAACCTACCATCACGTCATCATACAGAAATATAATGAATGAACAGAAATGGCTCTCACACTAAGAGCCTCTCACACTAAGAGCCACCCCACTAATCTCTCACAATAAGAGCCACCCCACTAATCTGTGGGTTGGGTCCATCACAGACACATATTGACCAACTTTTATGGGAGAAGCATATGCATATTAATGTTTTTGTAACCTTAATTTACAGGTTGTATACGGTAGTCATACTATGGTGATAAACTGAATATAGCCATGTTGGTCTATGCATTTTGCCACCTGTTAATGTACAGATGTTTAGTAGAATACTTTATGTGGGTGTTCAAATTATGCTTGAAATGTACAATATTTAACTCAGTATTAGAAAATTGGTTTTCTCTTACATGCCATTTGAATGTGTTCCATTTTGTAAAAAGCATGTAGCACTGCCTGTGATAGCCCACATTGTTGGGTATTTCAGGAACATGGTCTGCTGTTATATTAAAAGTTATATTAAAATATATTATATTAAAAGTTTCAATTGCCTTTTCAGCAATAACACTTTCTTCAGTGTCTAATGCTATCCATTGTTGTGCACATTGCACACATTTTGACCAACTTTTGTCTGAAAAACATTGTTTGTAACCGACGCTAGATGCATACAGCACTTCATTATTGCATGCTTGTTGATGGTACAGTGGGGTCACCCCAGGACAGGTCGGATGTTGAGGGGCCTTCCTACCGTGTTTGCTGGTGCATAGGTATAGGTCAGGGGTTTTCAACCTTTTTGACACCAGGGACCACCATTTATTCAGCATTTGAGCCACGGACCACCATTTGGTTACATTTTAGCCCCAAAGACCTACAACTAAAGATTTCTTTTGGTTTTGTCCACAATTCCAGGATGGACTTTGCAAACATAACAGTGTAAACTTCTTAATTAAACAGTGCAAATTCAGATGATGAATATTTTAACTCTTGAGAGTGTAAAAATGAAACCAAATGGACCCACAAGGGTCCATTTGGTTTCATTTTTACATTCTCAAGAGTTACATCTGCCTAACCAACTTTCCATCATTTAGCCTGGGGACCACCTGGAACCTTCTCAAGGACCACTGGTGGTCCCCGGACCACCTGTTGAAAACCCCTGGTATAGGTAATGAGATCTACTGACGTAAGAGTAGTATGCTGACCTCCAGTGGCGCAATAATGAATAATGAATGGACGATTGCTTTTTATTCTGCAGTTCGGGAGATTTATTACATCACAGTTGATCAATCAATTGTAGGTAAGACAATGATAAAAAGCAACCATGTACGAATTGTACTGCTTCAGTGTAAATACCAGAATTTACGTCAATGTTCCAAAATACAAGAATGTATTGAGACTGCAATATAACAAAAATAGCGTGATTTTTTAAAGGTAATCTGCAACAAAGTACTGGCACAATGTGAGTAATCTAGTAGCCTAAATGACACTTGTATAATCAAATAACGTATGCATTAGTAGTCTTAACTTTGGCGTTGTGGTATAGCTATAGATGAGACAGACAAGCTGGAAATGTTGTAGCCCTACTTCATTTTATTTGAACAACCATTTGGCATCGTAGGTAAGACAATTGATGAATGTAGGCTATCCATATAAGATCTGTACTGTTCTAGTGCAAATTTCCAAAGTGATCAACGGTGGGT
This sequence comes from Benthosema pterotum, assembly GCA_039105355.1. NCBI lineage: Eukaryota > Metazoa > Chordata > Actinopteri > Myctophiformes > Myctophidae > Benthosema > Benthosema pterotum. The sequence continues at coordinate 2,051,434 of CM076973.1, read as the reverse complement.
GGTATGATGTGCATCTGTGCGTTCTTAAGGATTATTCCCAAATCCAAACGAGTGGCAAGTGAGTGGTCAACTTGCAAGCGATCATAACATAGCTGATCTACAGAATATGAGCTTTCATGTGGGGGTGATTAACATAAAAACGTCGTGGGAACAAGTGGTTTATACTAGGCTGTAATTACGTTGACGGGCAATGCACGTGATTTTCTATAAAGATGCAGATGCAGCGCAGAGCTTGCCACGGATTTGTTTACGTGAATACACGCGCAGACCTGGCAGTTTTCTGGAAAGGTTGCCGGGTTTGTCTGATAGTAACCCTCTTTTAGTAACGCTAAAATTCATTTTTAAAATCGGTTCGTTCTCGTTACGACGCAAAAATTCGAGCTGGAAACATTAATTACAGTACTTATAAGACTTTTATCTACCCACTGAGAAAAAAAAAAACGTAGACTACATCGTGCGACTTGGGTGATAACCGCTCCCAAGCCCCCAGCCCACGGCCTACTATACTCCGCTAATGTGCTGTAATAATGTTTCTAGGGGGCTTCGACAAAAGCACTATTGCAACGTACTGAATTAAACATGACCTAAGTGTGTATGTGGAACCACGTGGGTGCATTTTCTAACTGTAAGCAACTTCCTCTCTCTCTCCCTCTGTGTGTGTGTGTGTGTGTGTGTGTGTGTGTGTGTGTGTGTGTGTGTGTGTGTGTGTGTGTGTGTGTGTGTGTGTGTGTGTGTGTGTGTAGTGTGGCCAACTGCCAAAATCCAAAATGCACTAGTGGCACTTCCAAAATGCACTAGAATGCGCTAGATGCTCGCCTGGAACATACAGATCAAAATGACCATTAATCTTCTACATTCTCTAGTTGTGTAGACTAAGTTGGGCTAATTCACATGATGAATATTTTAACTCTTGAGGGTGTAAAAATGAAACCATATGGACCCGCAAGGGTCCATTTGGTTTCATTTTTACGCTCTCAAAGAGTTACATCTGGTTAACCAGCTGTCCATCATTTAGCCTGGGGGACCACTGGTTGAAAACCACTATCATAGGAGGAAAAATGGTGAAAAATGAGGGTTTTATCTCTGGCGCCTGTCAATCAGTTTTGCCCCAACTCACCAGTAAAAAAGCACTGGATTTTCCACCAGGAGTTTTTCACTAATTTTGGCAGTTGGCACTAGGGGGGTCTGAAAAAAAGAAGAAAAAAAAAAAAAAAGAAAAAAAAAAAAAAAGCGAAATATAGCGACAAATGCGCCAAGTTGGCAACACTGTGTGTATGTGTTTCATTTCCAGTTCCACACCCTCAGGTCTCCAATGGGTCGCATGGTGTTGTTGTCGACATGCTGGTTTTAAACCCTCCTATACTGGTGCTATACTGTTAATCAGGGGCGGATTGGCACATATTTTCCCACCGGGACAATTTTGCCTTTGCCAGGCCACCCTGGGGGGGGGGGGGGGGGGGGGGGGGGGGGGGGGGCCCTGCAAGCAAGACCGCGCTGGCCCTGTCAAGGCCCAGTTAGGGCTTGCGCAAGGGGCCGCTTTGGGTTGCCCGCGCAGGACCCTAGGGGGTTTGCACATCGGCAAACTGCTGGGCCCTAAGTGCTGGGCCAGTATGGTCAGCCCCACGTAGCCCTAAGATGCCTAAAAGGGCCCGCAAGGGCCCAGAATAAGCCCTCACTCAGCCTGCAGGAAACCCCCATTAACTGCCTGACTAGGCCCCCACCACACCCACATTGGCTTTAACCATTAATATTTTACTACCGGTATATTTATTTTAAAATAACTACAAATGAGCCACGAATTGCATCATTAAATCTGTTTACACCAACTGACTGAACTAAAAATTGAAGTACACCAATTAAAATGCAAGTTGTCACTGCATAACCATGATCTGTACTGTGAAAAAAATGCAATAGTCAAAGTGATTCAAATCAAAGAATGTATTATATACACCAACAATAGAAAGCATTACAACATATTACAAACATTGGAACAACATTGGAACACACAAAAATAACACATTTAACGTGGGGGAGGGGGTGCAAGGGAGTTAATGCAAATCCTTTGTCTGGGCTGTTCAGTATTTGGGCCAAAACAGCACCAGGCTATAGAGCTGGCAAGTGTGGCAGCCATCTTGTTCCATGCTAAAAATCCCAATGCATTTTCCCCATAGAGATTTCCAAAGATATTGTAAGCCTTGAATCCAGCCATCCAGGATCATGGTTAATCATGACCATAAAACCTTTGATCATGTGAAAAAGGTTTTAAATGTTTTAATTATGATATACGATGTTTAATAAATACTGTTTTTCAAATATTTCTTTTCACAGAATCAAAGGTTTTATGGTCATAATTCACCATGATCCTGGATGGCTGGATTCAAGGCTTACAATAATTGATATATCTTTGGAAATCTCTATGGGAAAAATGCATCAGGATTTTTAGCGTGGAACCAAGATGGCCGCCACACTTGCCAGCTCTATGAAAGCCATCGTTCTCGCGATAATGAAAATGTATCTTTTAAATCCCCCAAAAATAAAATACATTTTTGGATGTCATCGATGATGTCCCATAACTCCAGTTTCTGAATGCCCACAGCCCTCCTATGAGACACAGACCGAGTGGGAAAAGAATCTGCCAATTTTTCATTAACATTAGCAAGGACCAATTACATGAAGAGCATTTAAGGCAAATGGCACAGGTTAAAGGAACATCTTAGGATGTAAGCCGAGAAAATCTCCTAACACCACCAAACCATCTTGACCTATTCTCCCCAAAGCAAAAATTGAGTAAGTCAAGGCACGGGACACACCGTGTAACAAAACAAGACGCTGTATACGTAACATTTTAAACTGATGTTGACATTTAGTTTTTTTTTTTCTCTCTCTAGTTCAACTGCAACTGGAAACTAATTTCCTCTCACGTTTACATATAAATTGCTGAAAAATAAAGAGGAAGTTGAAAAGGCAATACTGAATTTGAAATTTGCAATGATATTAATTTGATAATGCGTAAGCATGAAGCAACAACAGCTATAGGAATGAGAGGCAAGTGCCAAACCAAGGTAAATAATTAAAATAAAATCAAAATTGCTCGACTTATAGTTAGATTCAGACACTGCCCTGGGTCTATCAATGAATCATTCACCATAGGTATCAACAGGTTTAGTATATCAATAGTAGTAGTTTTTAACCAGTTTTCCTGCAAACATGGATGTGACACTATTGTTCCAACATTGTTTGCTGCTCCCCTCCGGTTCCCAATGGTCAGAATACATCAATACTGAGCAAACAACTGGTGATGGAGACAGCTCTAAACACAACTCAACACAATAACTGTCTTAACTGTCTTAAACAATATTATAGGAAACAAGCCAAAATAAGCAACAGCATCATTTTACAAACAAGCCCAAAACTACTAATGATGTAAAAGCAACTTTACAGAAAAAATAAAAAATAAAATGAAAATAAAAGCCCTTGGTCGGTAGTCAGTGGACACCAAAGAGTGGGTCCAACTCAGTGTGACCTGGAGTGAGGCAACCACAGGTGTAGGCAACAAGTGTTTGTTCTGTACAGTAGGTTCGTAATTATTCAGTGCTTACATTTTGTTGTGTGGGAGGAAGTTTTACAACTGTATGCATCAAAGAACTAAATGCAGGAGAGAAATGTCAAGTTCAAAAGGCTTGGATGCCAATAGTCCAGGCTTCCAGGTGCTATACAACATTCAGAATTAAGCCTCTCCATTCAACAGCTTATTAGGGCCACATATTAGCGACTAGCGAGTTCCACTTAATTGTCCTCAGACCCCTCATATAGTTGACTCTTAGCAAACTCAGATGCAACTTGCTGACTGCACAGGTGTGGACCTTTTTGAGACATCTAAAAAAGCAGTTCAACTCACAGGTTCCCATCTCGAGTGACCACTTCAGGTAAGATGAGGTTTAGGCGGTTGTGAGGTTTATCTTTTCTCGGGCCATGGTCTCTCTGCTGAAACGTGAGGATAAAAAAAAGGACTGGAGGGGAAGGACGACCAGCCACCTCTCAAAATAGGATGTTTCTTCTTGCACTCCTCGCAACCATGGCTTGTAGTCCTTTCTCAGGCCTGAATTCATCTGGAAACATATAAAAGAAAATATTATTGATTATCGGCCTAGTGTGCCTTTGCGGTAATCAATCCCTGGTAACCTAACTGTAACACAGTGAGAATACTCTCACATAGTGACACTACAAGAGGCAGGCCTACAACTGTGTTTGTGTGTGTATATCAGGAACCTGTCGATTGCGGTTCACTGGTAGACCGCGGACTGTTCCCAAGTCGACTGCAACGTGACGAAACGTTCAAAAACCTACCATTTCACTCTGAATGGGAGGAAGATTATGTTTTGTTTATTATAATTAAACGTGCCTTTTCGTCCTCACTTGGAGAACTACTGATGTTAGGTGGTTAAGCATGAATGTTCCTGATCAGATTTCTGATCATAGCTATATCTGAAATCTAGTAGTTCCCGAAGCTTTCTACACAGGGATAATCATACAAAGCGAGTTGACCACCAGTGGCTTTTAGATTTCATTTGTCTTTCCTCACTAATCTCACCCGCGAGCTCAATGGGTTGAATGAAGAGCTCCAGGGTAAAAATAAAGATGTAGTCAACATGAGTTCCGTGGACACGTTTTGTTGATTATTCAACATACAGTACTTTGATTACATATTACCCTATTGGCCTGAATATAAGTGTTTTTTCAAATGGCAAAAATCTTAAAAATGGGGTCGTCTTATATTTGTGGACTATATTATTTGACATTCAATGTTTTCTTCTTTACACAAATTAGTCTTGAAAAATGGGGGTCTTCTTATAACCAGGGTCGTCTTATACTTGGGACAATACGGTAATATTTAATACTTGCCTTTAATACCATGTTTCTCAGCTTGCTGTTCTCTCTGTAAAGTCTTCAGCTGGCCTTGCAGTTCTTTGGTGTAGTCTTGACTTGACAGTTCTGCTGAACTGGGGTTGAACAGATCCTCAGACAACATTCCCTCGTCCACCGTCTTTGTGTAGCAACTTTGGCCTTTTTCTGGGGGGAAAAGATGTTATTTCGTATTTAAAGGGGAATTGCACCCATTTAACAATTTTTCAGCATACAAATAGAACTAAATGAACCCTCAGGTCCATTTGTACAAAAGAAAAGCATCAATGCTGTGAAACAACTTGATGACACCATTAAGTTGTGTTTCACCATGTTGATGTTTTTTTCCAGTCCTCCATTTCTAAGAGACACAGAATGTGTTTTTTTATCATGTACACATAACATATTCAATTTGGTATATTAACGATAGGCTATAGTAAAATGGGTGGAATTTCCCTTTAATCAAAGAGCAGTCAATATACATTCATTCTTTTCTGGGTGTACTATCAATCTCTGGTTAATTACCTGTTTGGGATTTCCAGGGCCAAAGCCTTTGTCACCATTACTGGAGTCTTCTTCACCAAAGTCCAGGTTTTACGCTTTCCTCACCCTCTTGCCAAGATTCGGAATGTCAACTGCGTAGAGTTCCCGCTCAGCAGCTTTGAGTGTAGCCTCTTTGTCTGCATCCAAGTAAATTAGAAGGATAGATTTTAATAATTCCAAAAAAACAACATTGTCATCAACCTAATGTTTTAAAATGTAAATTTTGTGTGAGTGTGTGTAAAGACCTCACTTGCCTGCTAACTGAAGAATTTGAGCATGCTCAACCGGCCATCCATTTGCAGGTTTCTTGCGGCCTAATGTACGGCACTCCACATGATGTGTCCTGTCAATTTCAATTCAATACAAATAAGTTTGATTGGCATGAAAAACATACTGTACATTTTCAGTGCCAGAAAACGTGTCAAATAAATAATGCAATAAAATAAAGGGGGAAGTAATACAGCACTGTGTAAACAGAGCCATGTCATATTGCATCTTTTACATGTTAGGGTGCTGTGGTTTCCAAAGTGGAACCTGTATTTCTTAAAAATGGAGGTCTGAAAAAAATTAACAACTGATGACATCATGAAGATTGACATTATTATTATTATTATTATTACATCATGAAGATGTATTTCACCATGTTAATGATTTTTTCTTTCAGATCGCTTTTTCCTGAGAGGGTACAAATGGAACCAAATTGACCCGCTAGGGTCCATTTGGTTCACATTTGTATCCTCTCAGGATTTATTTATTTTTTAATGTGTGGAATTCCCCTTTAACATTCATTTTGACGAATCGGTGGTGCAAGTGCAATCTGCAGCCTATTGTCAAATAGGGGTCTTTGAAATTAAATGTATTTAGAATCACTGCTTAGAGCCATTCAAATTTCTACTGATGTGGCGTTATCTTATCATATGGGGGTCCACGGGCTCATTAATGACAATTTCGGGGTCCTTGTCATGAGAAGGTTTGGGAACCACTGTTATAAATAGGATATAAATATAGATATTTTTACTTTTTAGTCAAGACAAGAACAAAAAACAAAGACAAGTAGTAGTTATTGTTTTGCAGTTATTTTGTACAGGTATATCAGAGGCCGTTTTCCCCAGGACTAATTTAAACATTATACAGAAAAACGAAGACTTAGCAATGTGTTTGGGTTGTACATTGTACTCCCAAAGGGGAGATTATTTTGTTTTTGGTCATAGTTTCAAACTCACCTTTCAGTATCACTGTCAACTATCCAGCTGCTTGGAACAATGCTGGTCGTATTCTTGTCAGCCCCCTCTGCCCAGCTAACAAGGGCAAACTTGTATTCCGTCATACTTTTGTTGATTTGATAAATAATTTTAATAATTTTAATGTTTCTGTTCGCTGAACGAGTGGACGTTGTTGTGTTGTGCCGCATCCGTTGGAAGAAAGACAGCGGATGGCTCGAGCGCTGGCTGGAGGGGGAAGGGTTCTGCGCATGCGTGAGTTGCGCGCTAAGCATTCTGGCCGATGTAGTTCTAGTAGAGTAAGCAATGCTTACTGATAAGTACAGCGGAACTACACCAACCAAAATGCTTAGCGTCTCAATGAAAGCCGGAAGCCATCTCTCTCAAAACCAAAACCTAAGACCAAAACACAGCAAATATAAGCAAAAAATGGATCGGCTCCGATTTAGAAGAAAATATATTCTCCGGATTCTGATGAAACGGACATTCCAAAAAGAACAACACGTTTCTGAAAAGAAGGTGAGTCTTATTCTGTTTACTGAATCATACGACAATGCAGACGGATATTGTAACTGCTTGCATGACCTCACTGTCTAAACCAGAGGCATCTAGTAGACAAGTTGCGACATTGAGGGGTCAGAACCCGAGCGCTGTTCATTTTGCCTAAAAGGTACAGACTACAGTTGGGAATACATCGTTTTCAGCAATGTGTTAAAGTATGCAATGTTTATGCTGTAATATTACTACAAATCGATATAAAATAAAGGGATGTATTTATTTATCATTATCACAAGCTGGGCTGCTATTCGTTGTCCCAATTTTCAGTAGAAGTCTAGGTATAAGAGCCTCCATTGGACTGACCCCATTAAGTGAACGGAGTTGGCGTAGCTGTCTATACGCTAAAGCCCTGGTCTAAACTAAAACAATGCAGAGATAAGATTGAGATCAAATACTGTACAATTGTTATTGGGTCTGTCTAGGGCCTGTTTTCGCGAAGGGAACATGGTATATATCATTGTCTATAAACAATGAAAATGTAAATGTCTGTAAATTAAAGGGGTACTCCACCTTCAAAAAAACTTTTGGGCATTTTATGGTCTACTCAGCCTCATGTGAACACGCCAGACAGTTTATAAGTTACTCCTTTCAGTATTTAGATATTTGATGTTCATTAATTTGCCAGACCCAAACCCATTATAACTTAAACTCCATTTTAACCATGACAGATTATTCAAAAACAACCCATCTTTTTTCTGGTGACTGATATTGTCCTCCTAATACGTGAGAGGGCCGTGGAATTGCATCTACAGTTTTCATTTTATTTTGAAAATATTGTTTTGTAAAATGTAGCCCCCTCCATATTTGGGAATGCCCACCCAAATGAATAAAACAATATTTTAAAATAAATAAAAACTGTAAATGAAATTCCACAGCCCTCTCAAGTATTAGGAGGACAATATCAGTCACCAGAAAAAAGATGGGTTGTTTTCGAATAATCTGTCATGGTTAAAATGAAGTTTTAAGTTATAATGGGTTTGGGTCTGGCAAATTAATGAACATCAAATATCTAAATACTGAAAGGAGTAACTTATAAACTGTCTGGTGTGTTCACATGAGGCTGAGTAGACCATAAAATGACCAAAAGTTTTTTTTGAAGGTGGAGTACCCCTTTAATATACAGACTAGGCCAGGTGGTTCACAAAGTGGGGTCTTTGAGGGGCTCCCTAAATGATACTTAGGAACCAAGTGGACCCTTATGGGTCCCAATTCTGAGAGTAAAGATGGGCCCATTAAAAGCAAGCCCAAAAAGGCATTTGCTGACTTAAAACATGAAATAAGTACAAAAAGATCCCAATAAACAAGCTATTAACAGACCAGTAATAAACTGTACTGTGCTTAAAGTATTGGAATTAATTCAATCACCAACCTGTCAATGACATGAGAGTCATGTCATGCATTATTTTCTTACATAGAATCTGAATGAAGATTCCTCTCACTATAAGTCTGACATTGGCTTTGAAGATACATATCATATGATATGAGCCACATTATGGTTATTGTGCTGTACAAGAGTATTTCTCAGCCATGTTCTTCTTAGGTTACCCCTTCTGAAGTCCATTGTTAGTTCAACAGTACATTTACAATCAGTTATATCAGTGGTGATTGAGGGACATACATTATGATATGATGATTGAAGTATTAAAATCTGTTTTCTTTCTTTCTTTCTTTCTTTCTTTCTTTCTTTCTTTCTTTCTTTCTTTCTTTCTTCTTTCTTCTTTCTTTCTTCCTTTCTTCCTTCCTTCCTTCCTTCCTTCCTTCCTTCCTTCCTTCTAGAGCCTGTATGCTGGTGGTGGAGATTCTATTCCCAGATATCCTACTTCCCTGCTCTTGTTTGAGGATGACTTTACCAGAGAGTGAGGCTAATTCAACAATGGACATAATTGCAGTCAAGCATCATCAGTGTGTGCAGTATTTATTTTTTTCTTGTGACTTAGATCACAGTGTTGGGTCCATTATTGGAAGTGGAGAATAATAATAATAATGGATTGTTCAGTTTTATTTGAAGATATCCCTTATTAATCAGCAAGGAATCACATTCACAAGTCTGTGAATCTGTGAAACAATTTCCTCTGAAAAATGAAGACCCCCTTTACACTGGTGCACGACTTACTCAAGCTTCACTGTGCTGTTGCAAAATGGACACAATTTCTATATACTATTACATGCTTTGCTTTTGAGAAGGGTCCAGCTGCAGACCTAGCCTAGGAGTGGACGTGCCTCACAGTTGATGTGATGACGTCACATCAACCCACAGGCCCTGTTGTTGAGCACCGGGGATTTAGGCTTAGGGTTACGGTTGGAGGGTCTAGAGTTTTGCTACAAACATTGCTACACCCTTCTCTAAACCTACCCCTAACCCTAACCACAAGCTAAGATGGTGCTGATAAGCAGCCTACTGGGAATTATCGCTTGATAACGGTAGAAGCGGGTGGCACATGGCAAAAACAGGGGTCTATGGGTTGATGTGTGACGTCATCACATCAACTGTGAGGCACATCCACTCCTGGGCTAGGTCTGCAGGTGGAGCCTTTTGGATCTTTTGGCAGAAAGAATGACAGATCACATAGTTCACTGATTGATGATGAAAATGTGGTTGGTCTGAAAAGGGGATTCCACAGGCATGAAACAGGTATTTGATGGGACATTGTTAAAAGAAAATGTGTGCTATTGATCTATCACAATTAGCAAGCCTTTATGCATATACTGTATAGCAAGATCCAGTGTGGAAGATTGAAAATGTAAAAGGCAAAGAGGTTTTAATAAACATCAAAGTGATGCATATTATTTTGTCTTCAATGTGTTTTCTTTAGTATATATAGCTATGCTATGAATGGTTCATGTGTATGCTATAAATGTTTATTCGCAAAGTAAAAAATGTAAGTAAAATAGTAAAGTATTATTAAATATGTTACGATATATAATCATATATGGCACAATATATACCAATATATGGTACATGCATTATATTGTAGTATATTGTAGCACATAGATAAAATAAAATCATGCATGGCACACTATATAACAATACAGCACATGCATATGTTGGGCATGCAAAGACTGAATATAAATGACCATATATTGTACCATATATAATTATACAGATGGAATTATGTAGCAATATATGGAACACTCATATATTGCAATATATTGGAGCATACAAAGACTGAATATAAATTGCCATATATTTTACAATATATAATTAGACTGGGCACAATATATACCAATATATGGCACACTCCTATTGAAATATATTGGAGCATATAAAGACTGAATATAAATTGCCATATATTTTGCAATATCTAATTATACCGGTACAATATATACCAATATATGGCACACTCATATATTGCAATATATTGGAGCACATAAAGACTGAATATAAATTGTAAGGCTGTTGAAAATAGTTAATTAATGGGATTAAATTAATTTTGTTGATTAATCTGATTAAATTTTTTAACGCAATTAACTCATGTGCACACTGACTCAACCCACTGAGCATTTTCTCACTGAAAGAAATGGGTAGAGCACGGTTTTACGGAGACATATAGCTGTGTGTCTCCCTGTAACCAGAGCCATAGAGTATAGCTGGAGGATCTACAAGCATTGAGGGCTTGTAGATCAACTATTTTGATAAATATTGTAAAGATAAATGGTTATTTTTTCCCACAGATTCTGTTTCTTTTTTAAATGTTGGAATCCTGTACAGGAAAACATGCATATTTTGGACATAGTTTGATTGGTGATTAATCATGATTAAATTAATTTTGAAGCTGTGATTAATTTGATTAAAAATTTTAATCATTCAACAGCCCTAATAAATTGCCATATATTTTACAATATATAATTAGACCGGGTACAATATATACCAATATATGGTGCATGCATATATTGCAATATATTTGTTATACAATATATAATTATACATGGTACAATATATACCAATATATGGGACATGCATATATTGCAATATATTGGACAATTTAAATACTAAATCTCATATATGGGAAAATATATTCCTGTATATTGCACAACATTTTAAAATATAATGCAATATATGTTTCTTCCGTAAGGGGCTTTTACAATGAAATGGTTCAAATCATGAACACAGTGTGCTGTTTCCGTGAAATTTTGCACGCACATTCAATGTGGTATAGCACACGCTGTGGTCATATTGTTGGCTCAAATATTAACACATACACCAAGTTATTGAGCATATCATAGCTATACTTAATGAGTCACAAATACATATTTTACATATATTTTTTAATTAAGCTGCTAGTGCGGTGGTAGTTAATGCAGGAACATTTCAATCAATAAATGAATGAATAATAAGGAAAGAGCAGATATGGGCTGTCCACACAAAAAAGGCATTGGGCCCAAGGTATAAATATGCTAAGGGGCTACACGGGCGAAAGCAAACTGGGCCAGTATGGGAATGCTGTGGGCTGCCCGCAGGTGCGGGTTATCGCATAGTTGCCCACGGTAAGCCAACAGCTATGGGCATCACTTGGGCAAGCCCTCTGGGGGCCCCTTAAGGTTAAGTGCAGGCTGCCATAGCCCTCACTGCCCACATACAGCCTGCGCAGGGCCCTCAGAGGCTTGCTTGAAGGGGCAGCTGGTTAACCAGATGTAACTCTTTGAGAGCGTAAAAAAATGAAACCAAATGGAAACCACACTAGTTTGCCTGACCTGGGCCTGGCACCCTGGCCAGCCCTGGACTTAAAAAAATAAATAATAATAATAATACACTGTCCAGGCCACTAGGTGGTACAGGCGACCGGGAAAACTCCCTGTACTCCAGATGGCCAATCCGCCCCTGCTGTTAATCCTGTTTGTGTTGTAAGTAGGAAGAATCAGCTCCTCCAGAACAGACCCATGAAGCTGCAGAATCTGCTGATGAGGCAGACCATTGTGTATGCGTTAATGGTTAAAGTCACCGTTTATCAATACGGATTGTCACTCACACGCACGTGTACACACACACACACACACACACACACACACACACACACGCACGCACGCACGCACGCACGCACACACACACACACACACACACACACACACACACACACACACACACACACACACACACACACGCACGCACACACACACACACGCACGCATGCACGCTTAACAGCCTCACACCACTGTGTGGCTGAGTCAGCGTAAACAACAACACAGCCAGTAACTGGGTGCGTTTATTCAAGTACTTGCACTTAAGGTAAGTAGGCTATGCAAAGGACCGTGCAACTTCACCACTTTTCAGCTTATCTTCATGAAACTGCTTTTCGCTAATGATAACGATAAAATAGCACTTTTTCTCCCTACTCAGTCTGTGTTCTTACTGGATATATAGGTGGGAGGGCTGTGGACAGTACAGAAACCCATCGTCCAGTGACATTAGGGGTATTATGGCCGGATGGGAAGCGTATCCAAGGCTCCCTCAGAGTTAAGGCTCAAACATATACCCAGGGTAAAGCCTTAAAAAAACTCTTTCACACTGCAGTGAAATCCCTTCACCCAAACTCACTTTAGCCCTAACTGCACGCCAAGTGTAAAGCATCATGGATAAAGGCACTATATACAGTAAATGCACCATTTACCATTTATAGATCCCAGACCCGGAGCTATATGCCTCATTTTAACTAGGGATGTCCCAATGCTACTTTTTTCGTTCCCGATCCAATCCCGACACCACAATGTCTGTGTTAGCCGAAACCGATACCAAATACCGATACAAGAGAAGAATATATAGGCTACAATAATATAAAAGAAAAAAAGAAAAAAGATCGTATATGAACTCCACCAACTGGGAATAGCAGACTCCTTACTGAAATGTGCACTTGGGCAACTCCACATGACCCAACATTTCATTTAACTATACCATAGTGTCAACCCCTTACCCCTGTGTCAGTTCATATTGGTATTTACCGATACCAATATGAACCGATAATGGCAAATAAGCATTGATGGCGATACTCATACAGTATTTTCCGATACAGGTAAAGTATCGGGACATCCAAGACTATGAATGTTCATCCAAATGTTCCTAAATGGCAAAAAAAAATGCCTTAGATAACAATTAGTATAGTCGTCTTTTTAGTGTCCATGGATCCAAGACTATGCTTCAGTTCTCACTGGGATGACGATCAGCATCTCCAGCAGGGGCGGATGTAACTTTTCTCAATTGGGGGGGCAGGAGAAAATGGTATTGGTGCAGTTTCATCGCCCGTGTCGCACACCAATACCATTTTTGGTTACAGGACTTTTATTAGGTAAGTAAAGCATCAATAATATCAGTTGTTGGTGAAGTTGCCCTTAAAGCTAAAGGTCTGACTCAGAGAGTTTTCTGTTGAAGATGCAAAGCCTGCATAACCTGAGCTTTAAATTCGGGTTACTTTTACTCGTAGTTGCTCTCCCTACTGCTTAAAAAGTCCTTCTAAATACCTATGCCAGATGGTGTATTGATTATCCTGTATCTCTGCTTTTAATTCATTTGTTCCATCCGACTGGTGGTGAAACTCAGGAGGTCTTGGTCTGGGCAGCTCTGTATAATTAGATATTTGATTTCCTGACAGGCAAGAAGCCCCAGACCATGAGAACAGATAAAACATTCATCAACATTTACTTGATAAACTATAGGACTCCTCAAAAGGACTTGATAAACTATAGGCCTATGGGGGGGGCCCTAAATGCCAGTCTGCCCCACCAAACATGATGGCATGCAAAACAACCCAAGATATTTCAAAAAATATTTAAATGATTTGAAAACACTACTACTGCTACTAACTAACTACAGCTGTGGCACCACTAAACCAACAGCATTTTTTTCATCATTGAAAACAGAAAACTCTCTGAGTCAGACCTTTAGCTTTATGCATGCTGCGTGTCTGTTGCAACTTCAACAATATATCATGTAGCCTCGACACCCAGGCTTTCATTTTCGTTCGCCTTGCGCGAAAACGGAAAGCCTGGACTAACGCACGTTGGAAAGTGGCCTTGAGGGCGGAGTGAACCTTCCGGGGTGGGCGTCGCTCTAAATGATGTGACGTAGAACAGCAGTGGACGGGCGTGGGAGGGGCCGGAGATGACGGCACGTTAGTGAGATCAAATCAGAGCGCAGCACTTCCGCCGTGTGGATCCCACGACAACCCGCCCCCCAAGGCCAAAATCATTGAGGGCTAGACCAGGCTACAACTGATGTTGTTATTGATGCTTAATTGCGTAATAAACGTCCTGTAACAGAAAATGGTATAGGTGCGAATTCTTCGGCTTCTTCGGCGATGAAGCCGCACCCATACCATTTTCTCTTGCCCCTCCAACATGTTCTCTTGCCCCCCCTTAGTTAGTTAGTTAGTTAGTTAGTTAGTTAGTTAGTTAGTTAGCTAGTTTCTCTGTTTTTCTCTGTCATTTTTCCGCACATTGTTCAATATTTTTACATACAAAATGAAGACCTTAATTGAAGCGTAAATCCACACAATTAGAGAATGTAGAAGAATTGTTAACTTGACAAACATTTGGCCAGATACCTCAGTTTGACCAGTTACCAGAATAGTATGATTTTAAATGGTTGAAAACCACTGAAATGGGTGATACATACTGTAGTTCTGTCTTGGGATGCTCACCTAAGACGACACTCACTCACACATGGTCTCAAAACCAACTGTATTCTCCAGAAAGCACAGCAGAGAATGCAACTTCCTGGCTTAATATGAGGCATCTCAAGAGCTTTGATATAATATTATACCGAAGCTCTCAGGTGTTCCGTTCAGTCTGCTGACTGTAGACAAAAGCAAAACACTCTGGCACACAGGAAACAGGGGCGGATCTAGGCATAGGTATGGGGGGGGGGGCCCTAAATTCCCAGACCGCCCCACCAAACATGATGGCATGCAAAACAACAGCAACAAGATATTTCAGCGCTTATATTTTTTAAGTATTTGAAACACTGCTGAAATGGTATGGGGCGGCTTCAGAAGAAAATGGTAAGGGGGCGGCTTCAGAAGAAAATGGTAAGGGGCCCCCCCACCCCCCCATTGGGAAATGTTACATCCGCCCCTGACAGGAAACACAACTCTGTACGGTGAACTTGTTGTATGAGGACGGTCCACGCCACTGCAACACCTTGCAACGTGTGATGCAACGACTTGCAACGCAATCTCCAGTGACAGTTGCGACGTCTTACGGGATGGGTTGTCAGATATACACGTGCGACAACTCTCTTGCTCTCTCTCTGTCTCGTTCTAAAGCAGGGGTGCCCACACTTTTTGGACTTGAGAGCTACTTTCAAAATGACAACAAGATGTCATCAACAAGCTCAACAAGATCTACACATCAAATATTATGTGATTGTTCCATGACTGAATATCCATTTGGAAGCCCCCCTAGAAAGTTTGAGCTTTGAAATAGTTGGTGATGGTGTTACTTACTGTTATAGTGTTTAGGAATAACGCACTTACTGTATAATGAAAAATAGAGGGGGAGAATTGGAAGGTTTTCCTGTATATGCTACAACTGACAGTATTTGAGGTTTGAGTTGACAGTTCGTGAATTAAGAGCTTTCACGTTTTTGCCCAAACTGGCAAAACGTTGGTCAAAATAACAATTATTCTCCATTTTCTAATTGTGTGGACTCTTGAAAATGACGTAATTCAGATGTTTAAACATAATTTAACTCTTGAGAGCGGTAAAATGCACGCTCTCAAGAGTTACAGATCTCTATGTGTCCAAGTGCTGGGGGGACTGTCATGTGATCTATCTGCACGGTCTGTGTGATCTACTGGTATCACCATCTACCTTTTGGGCAGCCCTGCCCTAAAGCTTCCTGCGCCCACTGGTCTAAAGCCTTACACACACTGGATGCGTAGCGACACAGTATTGCCGCACGCCAAATGCCGTCGATCAACACCAACAGGACGCGGAACGCTGTTGCGTGGCTGCCAACTTCCTGGTCCTGTCGTTATCATGAACTGGGCGAGACTGCAACAAACATCCTATACTGGAAAGTCTGAATAAGAAGGCGCATTCTGAATACACAACATTAAAGCTCAAATTGAATTATTATTATTTTTATGAATAATTTTTTATCCCATGATTTTGCAACCCATTTTTTTTTCACCCAGTGCCAATTCCTAATCTGGGCGTGATCCTGGGCTCTACACACCCTCCGCCAACCTGGGGAGGCAGTGCAGCGGACTGGCCTCATGCTTCCTTCAATGCATGAGGAGTCCAAGCTGCCTTCTTTTCACCTTTCAACCTGGGGGGAGTTTCCCTGGTTGGACGTAGCGCGTGGTAGGATGGAACACGTTATTCCAACCAGTTCCTGTCCCCTCCATCAGGCGCCCCGGCTGGCCAGGGGGAGGCAGTTTAGAGTCCAGGATTACTGCATGTTTTTGTGAGGGTATCTACCCTAGGGGACACGGGGAGAACATGCAAACTCCACACAGAAAGGCCCTTCCGTCAACCCCACCTCGGGTATGGGCACTGATGACGCGGAGGAGCAGACACGCCGCCAGCACCCAAATTGAATTATTAAAAAAAACGATTCAACATACTATAGCTCGTTTTCCATCATTGACAGTGTGCTTGCTTCCCGCTATCCATTCCATGCACCCTCTCTCTCTCTCACAGCCCGTTTTCCCTGACTTTATGTCCAATAACAAGGGCTCTTAACAGCTTCCAGGAACTGCGGTCGTCGTAAGAATGTAGAAATCACTTAAGTGCGTGAGTCACGGCTTGCCATTGAGCGAACCCCCCTCCACACACACACACACACACACGCACGCACGCACGCACGCACGCACGCACGCACGCACGCACGCACGCACGCACGCACGCACGCACACACACACTTTCCTGTTTTATGGAGGTGTGTGTGTGTGTGTGCGTGCGTGCGTGCGTGTGTGTGTGTGTGTGTGTGTGTGTGTGTGTGTGTGTGTGCACCCTGTTCCTGTCAATAAGTCCATACTGCTTAGTGGCAGTGGCCTGCAGGCCCAATATTGGACTTGTAAATATACAGTGGAATGGATATTCCATATAGGGGCATATTCAATAGCATGTTGTTTTTGTCGACTAAGACTAAGACTAAAGACGACTAAGGTTTTTGATATTTAGTCAACTAAGACTAGACTCAAAAATGATTTTCAAAAGATGAAATCGGACTAAAGGATGCGTGTTTTCAAAAGACTAAGACGAAGACTAAATCATATTCATAACCTATAAGACTATTGGAAATAGGAAACATTTTTACCTTCTTTTTTTCATTCTTTTAAAGTATGTGAACATATCTGCAGTATAGATTGCATACGTTTTCAGGAAAGGAACTTAATTGCAGTAATTTTATACAAGAAATAAAACAAGATGTTTCATACTAAAAACTATAAATCTGTATAACATACAAACCAACAATGTATTTGTATGTAAGACTAAACTACCAAGACTAAGACTAAAAGACTAAGACTAGACTAAATCCTTTTTGACATTTCGTCGACTAAGACTAGACTAAAAACATGAATTACATTAGATAAATGGGACTAAAAGACTAAATATATATGCCTTATTGAAAAGACTAAGACTAAGACTAGATCAAAATATTCTCGAAAAAATAGTTCAATAGTTCATAATTT
This sequence comes from Benthosema pterotum, assembly GCA_039105355.1. NCBI lineage: Eukaryota > Metazoa > Chordata > Actinopteri > Myctophiformes > Myctophidae > Benthosema > Benthosema pterotum. Next base: position 2,033,583 of record CM076973.1, on the reverse strand, counting down.
TACCCAATAAGATTACCCTGGATCTAGCCCATTGGGAGAACAGCACAATGATTCCCACAAACATTTTCATGTCCCCAAATTGAATTATAGACCACAGAGTAGACCCCCTTTTACCAGAGAGCCAGAAGATTGATATGGCTGTATAACAGAGCTAAGCAGTCTCGCCCCCTTGTGACGACGCCCCCACTCCAGAAATGTTTTTTCCCTATTAATTTTCATCATAGACTTTTCAAAAAATGCTTTATATAGACAATAATACCACGGACAATGCCAATTTCATTTCTTGCTAATTAGATATTGTATGGTAATATTGTGTTAAGTTGTCATGATTTGTCACGACCCGACTTGGCTTTGCTGCACAATTGTCTTCATATAAAGCATTTTTGAAAAGACAATGAGGAAAACGAATGGTGAATTTATTTCTGGAGCAGGGGCGAGGTCTCAAGGGGGGTGGGACTGCTCATCTCTACAGTATAGCAGTGATTCTCAAACCCCTTTTAATTTGAAGGATCCCCAGTTTGACATGCATTAGTCTATGCAGACAACCCATTTAATCACATTTCTATCTCCGGCACTCCCCCCCACAATTTATAGTGTTTAAAATCAATGTTAATTTAATTCCATTTGGTTCCATTTGTACACTCTCAACTAAGAGTTACAGACCCATAAGGGTCCATTTTGGTTCCAAACTAAACTCCCTCAAAACCTTTTCCAAATATTTGTGGTTACTATAAATATTAATCGCCAATACAAACAATCTCAAATCTGACCTAGTAGCCTACTGTATTATGTATTGAGTAAGCATGCAGGAAGTCAACAATTATTGTTGACTTTCTATTTTGCTTACTCATACCCGAGGATTTGATGCCCTCTGGTGGTTCAAACTGGACAACACATTGTCAGTGGAACTTGGAATCAAAACATCAGACAGTGACTTATAGGGCAGCCTGGCCACAAGGGCCCCGTCTGACCATGCAAGCTGGCTCTGTCTGAGAAAGAGGAACGTTAAATCTCTTTCTTTTTTTCTTTTTTTTTTTCTTTTTATCCCACGATTTTGTAACCCATTTTTTCACCCAGTGCCAATTCCTAATGTGATCCTGGGCTCTACACACCCTCCACCAACCTGGGGAGGCAGCGGACTGGCCTCATGCTTCCTTCAATGCATGAGGAGTCCAAGCTGCCTTCTTTTCACCTGACAGGGGGGAGTTTCCCTGGTTGGACGTAGCGCGTGGAAGGAACACGTTATTCCAACCAGTTCCTGTCCCCTCCATCAGGCGCCCCGGCTGGCCAGGGGGAGGCAGTTTAGACTCCAGGACTACAGCATGTTTTTGTGAGGGTATCTACCCTAGGGAACATGAACAGAACATGCAAACTCCACACAGAAGGGCCCTTTCGCCAACCCCGCCTCGGGTATGGGCACTGATGACGCGGAGGAGCAGACACGCCGCCAGCACCCACAGCGGCACCCCTAGCGGGAATCGAACCCAGGACCTTCTAGCTGTGAGGCGACAGCACTAACCACTGTTCCAGCGTGCCCCCGAGGAACGTTGAATCTCAAGTAATCAGAGAGTGGGTCTGGTAGATGCCATTGTTTGGTACTAACATGGAACAAATGTACAAGGGAGAAGGCCAGCTAAGGCTTTTTTATAAAAATAAATAAATGCCAGTGTTTGTCACACCGTACATTCAAAGGGGATAAACCTGAGTTTGCATACAGTGGTGTTGTGTACCATAACTATCCACCGCAAAGCAGAGTGGTAGACAGTACCATGCTGCTTTAAAAACGAAAGAGTAGCAAATCTATAAATAATGTTCCCATAGTCTAGATTGAACAGTGGTTTTCAATCATTTTGATGATAGTCTAGATTGAACAGTGGTTTTCAATCATTTTGACACAGACCACCATTTGATGACATTTTAGCCCCACAGACCCAAAAAATAAAGATTTATTTTGCTTTTGTCCACAATACCAGGCTGGATTTGAGAAACCAAACAGTCAAACATACAGATAAAAAAAAAATGACCATTACTGTCCTATAGTTCAGATGAATAGTTTAACTCTTGAGAGCGTAAAAATGAAACCAAATGGACCCGCAAGGGTCCATTGGGTTTCATTTTTACGCTCGCAAAGAGTTACATCTGCTTAACTTTCCATCATTTAGCCTGGGGACCACCTGGAACCCTCTCAAGGACCACATAACTGTATGTACTGTATAATATACCATTGAACACAGTAAGCTTGATGCATGTATTTGTAACCAATATCTTTATTTTGTCATCTAGAAACAAACCTGTACAGATAACATTAACAAACCAAAAACAGTTAGCCTTTTGTTGCTCACAGAACGATGCATGGAAAGGAACATTTGCTGTAAAAGGACATTTTAAGGTAAAAGGTAAAAACAAGAAAATAAAACATAGTTCAAATATACTATACATTAACTAAATGCAAAAAAAAGTAAGCCAGGCCTTAAAAATATTAAAATGGGGGAAAAAAAGTTTGCTGACTTGGAACTTGGAAAAAGTACCCTGTGTGTCCTAAACAGTAAAGGCACAGTAAGTGGATTTCTTTGGTTAAAATAAGTGTTAAAAGGCTCTGTATTGTTACAGTCTATTGCTATAGACTAATGTTTGTTCAATAACAGGAATCTCCATGTCTCTAAAGCTTATAATTAAAACAGATTGAACAACTGGAACTGACGCCAAGCAGACAATAACATTTAAGCTGATAAATGGCTACTTTCTATTTACAGTATTAACGCGTTTTGGTGTTCGACGCATTATGCTACACTTTAGCTATTGAAAAATATCAGATCTACAAGCTCATATCGCGCCACCGAGTGGCGCGATATGAGCTTGTAGGTCTGATATTTTTTTGTACAATTGTGAAAGTGACGCACAAATCTAAGAGTATATTCTATTTGACACCTGATTGTAGTTCCTGAATAGTTTCTAGTTTCTGTTCCTGATGCTAGTTTCTGACGGATTCTAGTTTTTCTGAAAAATCTATGTTCCTGTGTCAGTGATGCTTAACATATTTCCAAGGACCGCCAGAATTATCTACATTTGGCTGCGGACCCCCTCCCATCTGAAAACATGTAGGGATCCCCAGAAGCAACGATTTTAGTTCAAAATATTTGCTTCCGAAAGAATATACTATTTAAAGATTTGCATCACATTTCCACAATTTTTCAAAAATATCAGAGCTACAAGCTCACAGCGCGCCACTCGGTGGCGCGCTGTGAGCTTGTAGATCAGAAAAATTTAAGCTGATAAATGGCTACTTTCTATTTACCAGTATTAAAGAGATTGAGATCCCTGCAACAGAACAAACATCAATCTATAGCAACGGTTACTATCGGAACGTAGTGATTTTTAACAAAACATATCACATATACTACCTAAAGATTTCAATTTAAATAACCTCCCACCCATATGCAAATCTTAAAAATATTTGTCATTGATCTAAAATAAAACAAATTCTCCAAGGCACTTATGTTCTACTCATCTATTTGGCCTGGTTACCCACAGAAGTAAATAAAACAAAAATAAATACACCGTCATACAACACGACGGCAGAAACGTAGCTATAAAGGCACTGTCGGTTTATAAATGAGTGTTTTATTCTAGTGGCTTTGACCCGTTTAGACGTAATGTTGTCGATTCTACAAAATCTCTCCTAAATACTGACGGATATCTGAAAAGAAAATCTAGCTTTCTAAAAGTCAGTTGTTCGCAAACTATGTCATGTCAAGGACCGTAAAAATATGTACATGCAATTGGTCGCGGTAACCCGTCTTTAAAATTCAAGCAAAGATTTGAACTAAAAATGTTTGCAGTCACTTTGAAGACTGTTCAAAAATGTGCACATTTTCAAAAATAGATCTAGAAGCTTGTAGGAAAAGTCCTATGAAATCCGATTCCATACCTTAAAAAACAAACAAAACAAACAAACAAAAACATTTCCCTGCCTCTTGTTAAAATAAGATATCTAATAAAATGCACGTTTGAGTGAAACTATATGTGAAATCTTCATATAAAGTGCATCATATCCATATCCTGGAGTGCTAGGAGGAGAAACATTACAATCTGTGTTAGGAATTTGAATGCCTTTTTTTAGAGAGAGAGAATCTGTCATTCTTTGCTTCTTTCCTTTTGTCATGGTTAGTGGAGTGAACAGTTCTTCAATGTGCCTGCAAGCAAGAAGAAAGCATAGTTTTATTCAGAATAGAGATGTAGAGAGCCCGGCATTTTGACAATTAAAAACAGAAAAATTGTCTTTGGCATACAATGCATTAAAGGAGCTTGTTTTACATTCCTTGCTTTCTTTAGTTTTAGGGATCTCCCCATTTTATGGGAGAATGATTTCAAACATGGTTCTGAATGCATTTTAAAACAATTTTAAAGGAATTTCTTTATTATCTACTACGGTCCTAATAAACCCCAGGAAATTACATCTGGCCACCAATGATCTACTGAACGTGACAAACTGCCATATTGAGCCTCTGGGGTCAGGCATGCACAAATAATATGGAGTGTGTGGTGTGCTGTCTCCTTCACAATCAGTAGATCCAATGTGAACTTCTGTGGCCAGTTAGAATTTCAAGAAAACAATTACCACCCATCGTTTACTTTCTCTAATAACAACAACATGAACCTTGGTTTAAAAAAAAAAAAAAAAAAAAAAAAAAAAACTGTCCCTTTGTGTACTGAACACGTTTGTGTTCAACGCATTATGTTACACTTCAGCTATTTTTTTGAAAAATTGTGAAAATGACGCGCAAATCTAAGAATATAGTCTATCTGACACCTGGTTGTAGTTTCTGACTAGTTTCTGTTTCTGATGCTAGATTCTGACAGATTCTAGTTTTTTTTTTTTTTTTTTTTTTTTTTTTTTAATCTAAGTTCCTGTGTCAGTGATGCTCAACATATTTCATGCCAAGGACCACCAGAATTATCTATATTTGGCTGCGGACCCTCCCCATCTGAAAACATGTTGTTCTAGGGATCCACTAGAAGCAACGATTTTAGATCAAACATTTTTTTTTTCCGAAAGAATATATTCAAAGATTTGCATCACATTTTCACAATTCTTCAAAAATATCAGACCTACAAGCTCACAGCGCGCCACTCGGTGGCGTGCTGTGAGCTTGTAGGTCTGATATTTTCCAGTAGTTTAAGCGTAACATAATGCTTTGAACACCAAAACGCGTTCAGTAGAGAAAGGGTCAATTAAGGCGGATTCAAAACAAACATTACGTCTTTATAAAAGGACACATTATTAGACTTTTATTGCAAGGAGACAAATGTTTGAGATAATGGCACCAGGTGAGGGCCTAAAATAAAACGGTCTAAAATAAAACGGTCAACTTACCATCGGCTTCATCTCTTCGCTTGGTTTGTACCGTCCCTTTTTCTTACTGTTCTCCACGAATTCCTGGGAATTTAAAAAAAAGAGGAATTTGTTAAGTAACCACTTTCAAAACTGGCGTCCATATACAGTACACACACACACCGATACAGCGCATGTTATTGTAGGTGAAGTCCAAAAAAAGAGAAATAAAAACAGCGTCTACATTCTACCAGGAGTCACGTGTCGCCATGTGACGCAGGAGTTCATGATGTACTGGCTTTTTTCCCGCCGCACGCCACAAACGTTAAGGCTAGAGTATAAATTAGAGGTTAAGTGCTTCAAATTCAATTAGAGTGCAGCTGTTTTACTGATCTAAGTTCATCATGACAGGCGGTTGATATGGTATTAGGTCGGGAGCAGTCCGCCAGTCAACGGGATTTTTGGCATATATAGTCTTTTTTATTGGGCTAAAAAGTAGATATACCAATAGGGCTTGACACTAACACTTGCCCGCTTGCCCGGGCAAGTAAAAAAAATGGTCAGGCAAGTGAAGACTGCTACCTGGTTGCCAGTACGGGCAAGTGTGCACTTAGTTCACTACACAAGATACATTTGTCTTGAAGGTGGTCATTGCACTCTGCCTCTGTGTCTTTCCCTGCTATCTCTCCTATCTCTCTCCCAGGTCCATTTGGTTCCAAACTATCATTTTTCTGGCGTAACGGACCCCTGAGTCTGTGACCACTATGGGAACCACTGATTTACAAGTTGAATATTTACTGTAGCTAATGGGAAAGTGACCATGACCTGAGGACAAGTAAAACCTGACTTGCACTTGCCTGATGGGCAAGTGCCTCAGAGACCTTAGTGTCAACACATACATTCATGAACTGTTAACCAGTTGGACTGTGTGACATGTTAGGCTGTCATAGCTACAGTAATACAACTAGTCTATACCATCAGTTTTTTTTTTTTTTTTTTTTTTTTCCTGGAGCGGTAGAAAGGGCTGGCTTTCAGAGTAAGACTTGCTATATCTGCGCTGGCACAAACTACTGTTATTTTGTAAAAAATACTGATCATGAAGTACTGATCATCGTGTTAACAATAGGCAAAAATTATTATGCTTTATATGACAATTGTGACAAGTCAAACTAGGGTTTTTTCATGATTCACCACTTAAGAAAAGTAAGAAAAGTAAAATTATTTTAAGCAAAACTAGAACTTGGGAGTGGATTCAGAAACATGAAATCCCCATAGTTTGACACAATGACAATATTTTGGGCCAATATTTTATGATACCAAATGGACTCTTACGGGTCCATTTGGTATCATATTACACACTCTCAAGAGCTACATTATATTTAAACATCTGAATGACTTAATTCTCAAGAATCTACACAATTAGAAAATGTAGAAGAATTGTTATTCTGACCAACGTTTTGCCAGTTTATCTCTGCTAAATTGTGGACACAAACTTGAAAATCCTTAGTTTTGGGTCTGAGAGACCCAAATGCTGAATGGTGGACCCTGGTATGAAAAAGGCTTAAAACCCCTTGTTTTGGGCCAATAGAACATACTATATACCAGCGGTGCTCACACTTTTTTGACTTGAGAGCTACTTTCAAAATGAGCGGCTCAACAAGATCTACACATCAAAAATGTGATTGTTCCATTACTGAAAATCTGTTTCAAGGCCCCCTAGAAAGTTTGAGCTTTGAAATAGTTGGTGATGGTGTTACTTACTGTTGTAGTGTTTAAGAATAATGCACTTATAATGAAAAATAGAGGGGGGAGAATTGGAAGGTTTTCCCGTATTTGCTATTAATGACGTTTTGAAAACAGTATTTGAGGTTTGAGTTGACAGTTTGTGAACTAACAACTCATGTTTTTGTCCACAATTGTTAAACAGAACTGGCAAAAACATCGTTATATCAAAATAACAATTATTCTCCATTTTCTGATTGTGTGGAAAATTACATAATTCGGATGTTTAAATATAATTTAACTCTTGAGAGTGTTACATTAAACCAAATGGACGCTCTCAAGAGTTACAGATCTATAAGGGTCCAAGTGGTGGGGAGACTGCCATGTGATCTACTTGCACAACCTGTGTGATCTACTGGTAGATCACCAGGGCTTGACACTAACACTTGCCCGCTTGCCCAGGGCAGGCTAAAAAAAGGTTGGGCAAGTGAAGACTGCTACTTGGTCACCCGATCGGGCAAGTTTGTGACTTAGTTCGCTATAACACTCGAGCGCCTCCCTAGGGAGGTCCTCGGGGCACGTCCCACTGGGAGAAGACCCCGGGGCAGACCAAGGACCAGATGGAGGGATTACATCGACTCTCTGGCTTTGGATCGCCTCGGGATCCCACAGGAGGAGGTCGCCAATGTTGCTCGGGACAGGGAAGTCCGGAGCTCCCTGGTGGAGCTGTTGCCGCCGCGACCCGACCTCGGATAAGCGGAAGAAGATGGATGGATGGATGGACAACACAAGATATATTTGTCTTAAAGGTGGTCATCGTGTTCTGCCTCTGCATCTTTCCCTGCTGTCTAGCTGTCTCTCCCATCTCTCTCCCAGGTCCATTTGGTTCCAAACTATCATTTTGCTGGGGTAACGGACCCCCGAGTCCGTGACCACTATGGGAAGCACTGATTTACAAGTTGAATATTTACTGTAGCTGTGACTTAAGCAAAACATAGTCTTCGACTACGAAAGGAAATGTTTAAAACACCCAAGTAGAAAGTAAACTTAAATGCAAAATTTACAATATATTTTGGGGGCAAGTGACCATGACCTGAGGGCAAGTAGAACCTGACTTGGACTTGCCCGATGGGCAAGTGCTTCGTAGACCTTAGTGTCAACCCCTGATCACCATCTACCTTTTGGGCACCCCTGCTATATACCAAAAAATGCCCCACATCCCGTTCTCTCTCACCATTAGGGACTTGTCCATGTAGAACTCCTTCCCGGGGCTGCCGTCGTTGTACTTGGTGTCGATGGCGAAGCAGAGGAACAGCACGTCCACCACCATCTCGAACACCGACAGGAAGCAGTGGGCCACCAGGAAGGCAAACACGCTGACGATGAGCAGCGGCAGCACCCACACAGTGTACTCCCTCTGGTAGTTGAGGGCCAGGACCCCCGCGAAGGCCGTGACCGAGACCACCAGGACCTGGGAATACAATACAGGTACATTTAACCCATAAGCAGTGTTATAGAGATGCGCAGTGACGTCACCGCCCCGGTTCCGGAAGTCTTTTCCCCATTCATTTTTCTCATAGACTTTTCGAAAATAATTTATATCAAGACGATTACGCCGCGGCCAAAGCCAACTCAGGTCGTGACAAATCATGACAACAAACACAATATCGTCATATAATATATAATTAGGAAGAAGTAGAAAACGGCATGATACAAGACTTTTTGTTTCGTTTTTCATCTTAGAAATGATTTTATTGTCCCAAAAGTTTGTGTGCGTCATCATGATTCGTCACGACTCGAGTTGGCTTTGTCCGCGGCGTAATCGTCTTGATATAAATTATTTTCGAAAAGTCTATGAGAAAAATGATTTGGGAAAAGACTTCCGGAACAGGGGCGGTGACGTCACTGTGCATCTCTATAGTGGGACTTTTAGAAGTGGGGGGGGCGCCTCTTAAAGGGGAATTTCCACCCATTTTCAATTTTTTTCTGAGCGTGTATAAATGTGAACCAAATGGACCCTAGCGGGTCCATTTAGTTCCATTTGTACACTCTCAGAAAAAAAGGAAAATCATTAACATGGTGAAACACATCTTGATGTCATCAAGATGTGTTTTTTCGCCATGCTAATGTTTTTTTTCAGACCTCCATTTCTAGGAAACACAGAATGGGGGAGCTTTTTTTTTACCATGTCCACACAACATCTCTAAGGTATATTAATGACATAGTAAAATATTGAAAATGAGTGGAGTTCCCCTTTAAGACACATGCATGCACACTTGCATTCGCCTGCGCAACACAAGAGACACGTTATTAAAAGTATAGCATATTGAGAATGATTGTTTACAATGCCTAATTGTATCCATAAAAAAAAAATAGATGTGAGAAGCCCATAAAGCTGTGATCGACACCACCAGAATCTAAGAATACAATACATTTCACCCATAGGGCAGTGATCAACACACCACCAGGACGTAAGAATACATTTAACCCATAAGGCTGTGACCGACACCACCAGAACCTAAGAATAGAATACATTTAACTGTTTAAGGATCATAAACGTAAAGACGTACTGTAAACAAGCTTACCGGTAGGTGCCAAGGTCGTATAGACGTACTTTCTTTAATCCATCAATTAATCCACTTTAATGGCAGACGATGCTGACTGAATTAACACCTACGGGTAACGCTGGGATCACTTTCAAAATACGGGGGTGCGCACGCTGGTCCCGTCCGCCAGTAACGACGAAGGCGTAGAAAACGACGAACTATTAGTCCGAGCGCATCGTCTGATAAAGATCCCGTTGCTGACTTTCATTTGGAACAGAATTGCCGTGACAACTTTTTTTTGTCCCATTTTCACCCATTGCATTCAAAAGCCTCTCCTGAGAATCTGCCCCTGAATGTCCTGGGCACACAGGTAAATCAACTAGGGCTAGACGTCACTTCCTGACTTTTGACCCAGAACTTTTTGCTCAGATCGTGAGAGGACAGGTTAGTCAAGACACCAGAAACAGAACTTCAAACCTAGTTTGCTGTATTAGTGCCACCTACCGCCAGTCAGCGGTGCACACACGGTACACACACCTCAGTAAAACTAATGTTAACCCTAAACATAACCTCAGTAAAACTATGCCTAAACCTAACCTAAATTCATTATATTGTCAAAAATATAAAGTCAGCGTTGTTGGGGGGGGGAAAGTGACAGGAGCAGGATTTGAACTCCCAAAGAATGGGTAGTTGGATTTCAAGTCTGGACAGCAGTCCACTAGGTGGCGGTATTGCACCGAAGAAGAAGGGGACGCCATGTTTTCCCAAATCGCTCTTAAGAGCATGTTAGCATCAGAAAACAGTGTGTCTTGTCAAGCAGCAGGGTGACAGCAGGGTTGATTGCATTGAAGGACAAATCACCAACCAGTGGTCACTTTTCGAACCTTGAGGCGTCTTACTTACTTGTGATAAGACTATATGTGCAGTGGTGACCTCACCACCCAAATATCTAACTATGAATGAACCTTTATGGCACATCTGTCCACGCACCGTCCAGAATCTTCCCACACTCAAGTTAGAAATGTTAATTTAACACATTTCTTCCCCATAGAAACTAGTCAGAAACTAGAATCTGTCAGAATCTAGCATCAGAAACTAGAAACTAGTCAGAAACTAGAATCTGTCAGAATCTAGCATCAGAAACTAGAAACTAGTCAGAAACTAGAATCTGTCCGAATCTAGCATCAGAAACTAGAAACTAGTCAGAAACTAGAATCTAGTGTCAGAAAGTACAATCAGGTGTCAAATAGATTGTTAGAAATCACAATTTTACAACCTACAAGCTCATCGCGCCACTCGGTGGCGCGATATGAGCTCGTAGATCTGATTTTTTTCAGTAGCTAAAGTGTAACAAAGGTAGATAAAGGGTTAGACGACTGTATACCTTTCCCAGGAAGAGAACAAAGTCTCCGACAGTGTTGATGGCGGCCACGCGCAGGGCGTTGGTCACCATGATGCTCAAGGCGTCTTTCGCCGACGTGCAGAAACTGGTGCTGTTGATGGCCGTGGCCGTGTAGGCATTCTGAAAGGAACACAACAACATGGAAATGAGTGCATGGTGATTCCAGTGCAAAACCTGACAATGTTACTACCAGTGTTGGTCTATATTACTTAGGAAAGTAACTTCTTTACTTTACTCGTTACCCCTTAGACAAAGTAATATCATTACTTTACTTATTACTGAAATCAAAGAGTAATATATTACATATTACGTTATTACTTTCCCAAGTTCTCAACTCCCACCTTTGAAAAAATAGAGATGTACAACATAGTCTGTTTAGCGAGCTGTTTTTAGAACTGAATCCAATTTATTGGAATAATAATAGTCTCCAATCCCACAAACTGCACCTGAAAACAAAGCCAACAAAATCCGACATTGTAAATGTCTTTCTTAGATAAAAACAAATAAAAATCTACATTCTAGTGCACATCTCTGTTGTTACAGTACCTGTCAATAGCTTGTAAATCTGTTCTATTTTTGCATGCAACAACAAGCTCATTTTAAACAAGTAACTTGGCGTTACTTGCAAAGTAATGCGTTACTTATTACCCATTTTGGCAGAGTAATCTTGTTACTTTACTTTTTGGAGCAAAAGTAATAATATTACAGTAATATGTAATCTAAAATTAGTTACTGCCCAACACTGGTTACTACACAGTAGAGGTGTGCTGAAATATCGCTATCGTGATAACATCGTATACTTCCTCCCGCAATATATATCATATAAAGCCATATAGGCCGTGCTCCCAAGGCGATTTTCGTTCACTCTCGTATCGACCCGCGTGGCACTACATAATTTTGACTTCATAAAAGAGAGATATATGTAGAAAGCCCAAATAAAAAAGTTCTCCATGTGCCATCCTGCAGTATTTTTATAATCGGCAATCAAAGACGGGACTATTTCTTACTAGGCGTACTAGTATTTTAAGGGGGAGTGGTGCGGTTTTGGTCACATGCTCCAATCGCGTGGCAGCTTTATTCCCTTCCCCATCATAACAACAATGGCAACCGCTACGTCGAGCAGCAGGAGCAAAATAAATCAAAACAAAGAAAGAAAAGTGCATACAGAGGAATCCAAACGGTGCTATATGCACGTTTTTATCAGTACAGGAGGAGGACATCCAGGTTTTGCAGCAACACGGTGGGACACTTAGATCCTGAGCTAAACAGTGGATTTGTTTGCTTCTGCTGGAGATCATCTTTCACGGTAAGTGCTCCCCCTCCACACACACACACACACACACACACACACACACACACACACACACACACACACACACACACACACACACACACACACACACACACACACACACACACACACACACACACACACACACACACACACACACACACACACACACAACACACACACACACACACACACACACACACACGTTTACACAAAACTAAAACAGTTTTTTGAGAGATTTTAAAGAAAACTGGCTTTCCAGGTTTTGACTGTCTGGTATTGATTTGTTATTGTATGACTGATCATCAGTGTTGTAGTGGTACTTTTAGAAGTGGGGGGACGCCTCTGAAAGGGGAATTCCCCCCATTTGATTTTTTTTTCTGAGAGTGTACAAATGTGAACCAAATGGACCCGCTAGGGTCCAATTGTACACTCTCAGAAAAAAGAAAGTCATTAACATGGTGAAACACATCTTGATGATGTCATCAAGATGTATTTCACCATGCTAATGATTTTTTTCAGACCCAAAAATATTTTAGATGTGAGAAGTGGGGGGACGCCGTCCCCCGCGTCCCCCCTCCACTACACCCCTGCTGATCATGGTGCTATTACTGTAGCCTAATACTGCATATCAGGGCTCTGCACCCATTTGGAAACAATGTGCCAATGTTTGTATTTTCTAAATAGGCAGCTATATTGTGCGATTTCAATGTCAGCATTAATTCCAACATAATTATGTTCATTGTACACTAATATAACACACATCGCTTCCTTTTAAAAAAAATGTTGTCTCACATTATTGTTTGATTAGTGTATATTATACATTATATTATATTGTGAGCAATAATGACTCTCCCCAGTCCCCATGCAGTCAGAGTTCAGAGTTTTACGAATGTTGAATTGTGCGTAGGCTTGCACTTAAACCAGTGATCCTTGGTGCCAAATGTGCCCAGCACTACACTGCATAATGTTTCCATTACATCAGAAGTGTTTGATGATCTGCATTTGATTCCCAGTCTTTGGGGAATTAGAAAGACAAAATGTGTCAGTTCCTTTGTCAATTTCAACAGCAAAATATGTTAATGTCCATATTCATGTATTTTTGGAAGCAGTAAAGCCTTTGGTGATGAAGTGAAATTATTTTATATTGATTATCATTGATTAAAAGAACAATGTGTGGCTAAAACACCTACAGCTAATTGATATATTAACAGTTGAGGGGATAAAATAACAAAATGGAATTGGAGGTTGGAGGTTATGTTGGGGCAGGTCACAGCAAGGCCTGTTGTTTTGACCACTGTCATTTACCACGTTTAATGCTCTCTCTCTCACACACACACACACACACACACACACACACACACACACACACACACACACACACACACACACACACACACACACACACACACACACACACACACACAATTGTAAATTTACATTTACAGTATCTACAGTATTTATAGTAATTTCAGTTACAGTATCATGGTATATCGTTGATGAAGGTCATGCAATATATTGATATATCGCAAATATTGAAATATATTAAATATCATGATGTATTCATTATCGAAGGCCTAATATCGTCACCTATATCGTATCATGCGGAACCAATATCGTCCCAGCCCTACGACACAGTCACTTACAGGGGAACTCCACCCATTTTCAACATTTTAATATGTCATTAATATACCTTAGAGATGTTGTGTGGACATGATAAAAAAGTTCCCCCAATTCTGTATTTCCTAAAAATGGAGGTCTGGAAAAAATCATTAACATGGTGAAATACATCTTGATGACATCATCAAGATGTATTTTCACCAATGTTAATGATTTTTCTTTCAGACCCATTTTTCCTGAGAGGGTACAAATGTGAACCAAATGGACCCGTTAGGGTCCATTTGGTTCACATTTGTATCCTCTCAGGAAATTTTTGAAAATGGGTGGAATTCTGATTTGCACAGGCGTCAGTCGTTTTTCCACATTGGAATATTTCCACACATTTTTCAAAAACACCAGACATAGCAGATCTACAACAGTGTTGATTTTGACTAAGACTAACAAAAAAAAAGAAAGTTTGTCGACTACCTAGTTTCACTAAAAGGAAACTTAAGGCATGAAATCAATAATGAGCAAGGAAATATTCTTTCCACATACTTTGTGTTGTAATTTAGTTACAAGTTCTCCCCACTAGGTGTCACTGGTGTCACTCAGACTGGATTGACTGATTTTTTTTTTTAGACAAATCTGGTTTCTTTTTCTCTTAAAATGCTTGCTGTTCATGTATTTTTTGTTTGTATGCCGTCTTATACCACAAACATTGATTATACTGCATTGTTCTTGTATTGTGATGCTTGCTTGGACCTCAGGAGGAATAGTCTCCACTACAGTGTGGACCAATGGGGATCCTTAATAAACTAAACTAAACTGATGAAAACACTTGTGAGCTTGTAGACAATGCAAGTGTGAAATCAGCCACCATGATGGCATTAAGGCCTGAAAAAAAAAAAAAAAAAAAAAAAAAAAAAAAAAACATTTTAGTCAACGGAAATCAACCGTAGATTTAGTCTAAAATGTTATGAAATTTAGTTACTTCTCACTTTGTGTTGCAAAAACAATTACTGTCAATTGCAGTTATTGTGGTGGTGACAGCCCTAATTCACTTTTAACACAGATAAAATCTGCATTTTATGCCATTGTATCTCCCTGTGTACTCCGCTAAACCCAAGATTTGTTTCATACCCAAGATTTGTTTCATACATTTAATTGACTCCGATGCAAAGTGAACATTAGCTGGCTTTGCTCTTTGAGAGGCAGATCGTGAAAATGTGTCGATTCAATAACAAATCTGGGGAGTATTTTCAACTGGAATTTCCTCATAAAGAGGTAGAATCACAACACTTTCAAGCTTTAAACGTCGGCAATGTCCACTACAGCATTTTATATTAATTCCAGTGATAAAGCTGTTCATGTAGTCCGGTCATACTAGTCTGTACTACTTACCTGGTTGAGGAAAGCCAGGCACTTCTCAAGGCACCACAGACAGCAGATACAAGCTTTCATCATGCAGCGTGCACAGGCGTTCTCCTGTGGGGTCGAGGAAAAGCATGCTGATTAGACTCACACATTGCAGCATGTAGATGATGTTCCATTCATGTAGAATAATTTCCATTAACCCAGTTCGTACAGCGGCCAAAAAAAAAAAAGAAAAAAATCTCAATTCGGAATTTTCCGGAAAAAAAACTTTCAATGTCAGACAGTGCTGCTCAACTATTTCACTATTTCACATTCTTGGAGGTCAAATTTACCTGGAACTAGAGTTCTCAACAGGCGTGAAAATTGAGGCCCGGCCCTAATTGATCAGGCCCAAAGCCCGGCCGAGCCCGACCAATTAGCATAGTTTTCAGGCCCAACTCGGTCCTACAATGTCGGGTCGGGTCGGGCCTGGTCGCGTTTGGGTAGAATTTGAGCAATCTACACGGAGTAAAAGTGAAAATACCAATCAGCACCATTTTCATAAGAGGTAAATACACAGACAGACAGAACAGAACTATTATTTTTATCATAATAAAATAATTCAATATATATTGCTTTTTTCATGGAGCCCTATAGGCCCGACCCGGCCCTACTGATCTGCATACATTTTAGGCCCGAGCCCGACCCTAAAATGTCGGGTCGGGTCGGGCCTGGTCGGGTTCGGGCAGAGTTTGAGAACTCTACCTGGAACTAAACAAATTTAACTGGAACTAAAATTTTGTCCCTGGAAAAAAAAAAAGTTCGTCCCTGTAAAAAGTTTTCACGATATTTCAAAAATAGCAGAACTACAAGCTCATATGGCGCGATATGAGCTTGTAGATCTGCTATTTTTCAATAACTGTAACACCTAAAAGGGGTTCCCGTTCAGAAAATTTTTAGTAGAGCCCGACCAATAATGCCATAACATTATTTGGAAAACTTCTGTCATGAATCAACAGGTCAGGCTCCGATTTCTTTCAGAATAAAAGATCTAAACGCTCCACAGCGCACCTTTCCCTTCAGCTGGTTGTGGATGTAGGTGAGGATGTATCGAGGGATTTTGACCAGGGTGATGATGAAGGAACCCTTGGCCACCGTGCCCAGATGGTAGCGGATCAGACGGAACACCGACGTGATGATGGGAGTCACCGACAGCTGGGACTTGTTCCTGAGGTTGTTCCCACAGCAAGGCAGGGAGGGAGAGAACAGGACAAATGATTAGACTTTTGTATGAGGAATAAAATGGATTGGGAATTCAACACATCTAAGCTTAGTTGTCTTGTGAAGGCTAACTGCTATCAGAGGCAGTGTTCATGTTGACCTAAAGCAGGGGTTTTCAACAGGTGGTCCGGGGACTACTAGTGGTCCTTGAGAGGGTTCCTGGTGGTCCCAGGCTAAATGATGGAAAGTTGGTTAACCAGATGTAACTCTTGAGAGTGTAAAAATGAAACCAAATGGACCCTTGCGGGTCCATTTGGTTTCATTTTTACACTCTCAAGAGTTAAAATATTCATCATCTGAATTAGCACCACTTAATTAAGAAGTTTACACTGTTTTGTTGACAAAATACAGCCTGGAATTGTGGACAAAACCAAAAGGATTCTTTGGTCTTTGGTGGTCCGTTGCTCAAATGCTGGATACATGACCTAAAGGACAACTTTTGTTTTTGTTTTTTCCAACCAAGGTTCATGTTTAGGTTGTTATTAGAGAACGTAAAAGATGGGTGTTAATTGTTTTACACTCCTTGCTTTCTTTAGTTTTAGGGATTTTAGCTATGGGAGGGGGCATTCGAACATGGTTCTAAATACATATTTGTTTACTAAATCTTTTTTTTTTTTTTTAATAGTATCTACTACAGTCCTAATGAACCCCAGGAAATTACATTTGAGTCAGGCATACCCAAATAAGTAGTGTGTAAACCAGTGTTGTCAAAGTCATTTGGGGTGGGGGCCGCATTGGACTTAATATGACTTCATGGGGGCCGGAGCGCCGCGGTGCAACCAGTCGCAGACCGCAAGCATGCACGACACACGCATATTTATGTACACAGGCGTTACTTCTATACAGTATATCACACAAGTCATATTTATTATTAAGAATAGCTATTAATATATATTAATGACTTTTCATTATTGGTTTTATACTTGTAGCCTAGATTAAGACATTTGCTATGAAAGATGCTATTTTTATTTACAGAGCATCAATAAACCATACGAAAATAGCATTTAAATTTCAAATACTAAATTTAATTAAGTATATATACACTCAACAAAAATATAAACGCAACACTTTTGTTTTTGCTCCCATTTTTCAGGGGATGGACTTAAAGCCCTAAAATTCATTCCAGATATACAATATAACCATTTCTCTCAAACACTGTTCACAAATCTGCCTAAATGTGTGATATTGAGCACTTCTGCTTTGTTAAGATAATCCATCCCACCTCACAGGATTAAGATGCAGGTGTGACATCATGATTAGTGCACAGGTGTACCTCAGACTCTCCACAACAAAAAGACACCCTGAAATGTGCAATTTTCTTTTGCCTTATTGGGTGTATGGGCCTCCGAACCAGACAGTATCTGGTGTGACCACCATTTGCCTCATGCAGTGCAACACATCTTCTTCGCATAGAGTTTATCAGATTGTCAATTGTGGCCTGTGGAATGTTGGTCCACTCCTCTTCAATGGCTGTGTGAAGTTGCTGGATATTAGTGGGAACTGTTACACACTGTAAAAATGGTAATAACACAATATTACCACATTATTACCATTTCGACAGCGCATACCAGTTCCCACTAATATCCAGCAACTTCACATAGCCATTGAAGAGGAGTGGAGCAACATTCCACAGGCCACAATTGACAATCTGATAAACTCTATGCGAAGAAGATGTGTTGCACTGCATGAGGCAAATGGTGGTCACACCAGATACTGGCTGATTCAGAGGCCCATACACCCAATAAGGCAAAAGAAAATTGCACATTTCAGGGTGTCTTTTTGTTGTGGAGAGTCTGGGGTACACCTGTGCACTAATCATGATGTCACACCTGCATCTTAATGTGGCACACCTGTGAGGTGGGATGGATTATCTTAACAAAGCAGAAGTGCTCAATATCACACATTTAGGCAAATTTGTGAACAGTGTTTGAGAGAAATGGTTATATTGTATATCTGGAATGAATTTTAGGGCTTTAAGCCCATCCCCTGAAAAATGGGAGCAAAAACAAAAGTGTTGCGTTTATATTTTTGTTGAGTGTAGTTCTGTGGCTCAAATTCTGAGTATAGTTCTCGGTTGTACTGCTGAAGTATAGTTCTCTCGGTTACACACCCTTGTACTGCTGAAGTATAGTTCTCTGGTTTACACACCCTTGTACTGCTGAAATATAGTTCTCTCGGTTACACACCCTTGTACTGCTGAAGTATAGTTCTCTCGGTTACACACCCTTGTACTGCTGAAATATAGTTCTCACTTTGCAGCGCCAGCAGCCTAGCCTGGTAAAACGACTCCCCCTGCTGGACAACATGCATTACATGCCGTTCAGAAGAGAGCTCAAAGGCATTTCTTTAAACGATCATAACTTTTGATAGGAATGTGCTAGAGACTTACTTTTTTTTTTAATAGACTCAGACATTTTTGCTCTACAAGCCTGGGGCCGGATTAAATCATCTCACGGGCCGGATCCGGCCCGCGGGCCTTGACTTTGACACATGTGGTGTAAACAGTGCAGTGTGATGTGCTGCCTCCTTCACATTCAGTAGATCCAAGATCCAGACAGCTCCTAATATAACCTTGTGAAGTAGCAGGAGGCCACAGACAGCTCCTACCGTAATTTCCGGACTATAAGCTGCACCTGAATATAAGCTGCACCAGCTAAGATTGGGGCAAAATACGGATTTTTCCATGTATAAGCCGCACCAGGCAACAAGCTTCATGTTAGAGCAGTGGTTTTCAACCTTTTTGATCCCAGGGCCCACTATTTATTCAGCATTGGACAACATTTTTACCCCACAGAACCCAAAACTAAAGATTTCTTGTCTTTTTGTCCACAATTCCAGGATGGATTTTCGCAAACAGACAAAACATGGATATCAAAATGAGCATGACTTATGACTTCTTAATTAAGTGGTGCTAATTTAGATGGTGAATATCATAACTCTTGAGAGCGTAAAGATGAAACCAAATGGACCCGCAAGGGTCCATTTGGTTTCATTTTTACGCTCTCAAAGAGTTACATCTGGTTAACCAACTTTCCATCATTTAGTCTGAGGGGCCCACCTGGAACCCTCTCAGGGACCACCTGTTGAAAACCCCTGTGTTAGAGCACCGTTGGTGGCCGTTACCTGTAAAAATCCATAGATTGGCCGCACCGTTGTATAAGCCGCAGGGTCAAAAGCATGTAAAAAAGTAGCGGCTTATAGTCCGGAAATTACAGTACATACCTTGTGAAGTAGTATGAGACCACAGACAGCTCCTATATACCTTGTGAAGTAGTATGTGACCACAGAACAGCTACTACAGGGGTTGACACTAAGGTCTCCGAGGCACTTGCCCATCGGGCAAGTGCAAGTCAGGTTCTACTTGCCCTCAGGTCATGGTCACTTGCCCCCCAAAAATATATTGTAAATTTTGCATTTAAGTTTACTTCCTACTTGCGTGCTTTCCCTGAGAGGGTTCCAGGTGGTCCCCAGCTAAGTTGGTTAACCAGATGTAACTCTTGAGAACGCAAAAATGAAACCAAATGGACCCTTGCGGGTCCATTTGGTTTCATTTTTACACTCTCAAGAGTTAAAATTCATCATCTTAATTAGCCCATAGTGGTCACAGACCCAGTGGTCCCTGACCCCAGCAAAATGATAGTTTGGAACCAAATGGACCTGGGAGAGAGATAGGTAGAGATAGCTAGAAAGCAGGGAAAGACACAGAGGCAGAGTGCAATGACTGCCTTCAAGACAAATTTATCTTGTGTTGTGTTATAGTGCACTAAGTTGCACACTTGCCCCATCGGGCAACCAGGTAGCAGTCTTCACTTGCCCCACCATTTTTTTACTTGCCCCGGGCAAGCGGGCAAGTGTTAGTGTCAAGCCCTGTGACTATATACCTTGTGAAGTAGTATGTGACCACGGCTCCGGCGATGGTCATCTGCTGACAGGCGAGGATGAACTCACTGATCCAGATGAGACCCACGGCGTGGTACCACACCATGTACTGGAGGGGTCCCTGCATCTGGTACTCCACCAGGCCCGTCACGTTGTTCTTCATGGCCGTCCCTAAAAGTAAGAACACAAGCTTGGTTTAAAGATAGGGTAAGTGATTTGAAATTCATCTTGTAGTACCAGCCTGGTGCACTAGGAGCCCCCAAGAGTAGCTACACTATGTGAACCTGCTACTCGATCCTGATTGGAGGAAGAATTCACCCTCCACCTGGGGAACTTTTATTAGCTCCTCTGCTAACGTGGGGGAGGGGGAAACTCCATATATGGTCTGCACACCTTATAATAGAGCATTTTAACAGAAATCACTTCCCCTACCTTTAAGGCACCCATTTAACAAACTACGTGGAGTTCAGTGGATCAGGACTTTCAGAGCTGCGTGACTTACGGCAGTGGTTTTCAACCTTTTTGATACCAAGGCGACTATTTATTCTTCATTTGAGCGACAGACCACCATTTGAGGAAATTTTAACTCCACAGAACCCAAAACTAAAGATTTATTTTGCTTTTGTTCACGACACCAGGGTGAATTTGAGAAACCAAAATGACCATTAATCTTCTTGTTGTGTAGACTTGGGCTAAGTCAGATGAATATTCTAACTCTTGACAGTGCAATAATGACTCAAGAGGTACATCTGGTTAACCAACTTTTCATCTGGTTAACCAACTTAGCTGGGGACCACCTGGAACCCCTCAAGGACCACTGCTGAGTGTTTTTGCTCTATACAGTATGTATTCTTTCTTTCTCTGTTGACAACAGTTGCAGACATTTGCTGGTATGTAATACCTCTCTGTCAAAATAAACACTGATGTAGGCCTACAGCAGCTACCATCCCCTAGAACCGACCACTAACCTTTTATCAGCGCTCTTCATAATGCTTTGAAAACACCCAATAGTTCAACCACATGAACCCTAGTATCCATATTCTAGGATAGCCTTGGTTCCCAGGCTTGTATCTGCGTCGCAAAAATGAAACCTACCCTACCACAGAGAGTCTATCAAAAGGCAGGACATCACAGCATGCTTTGTTCGTTGAAATCATTTTTTTCTGAAAATCAGAGCGAACAAGTCAAGACGGGCCTGAAAATTAAGGCCCGGCCCTAACTGGGCCCTAACTGATCAGGCCCAAAGCCCGTAAGGGCCCGACTAATTATTATAGTTTTTAGGCCCGAACCGGCCCTAAAATGTCGGGCCTGGTCGGGTTTGGGGAGAATTTTAGAGGTCTACACAGAGTAAAAGTGAAATGCCAGTCAGCACCATCTTCATAATAGATAAATACACAGGCAGACAGATCAGAACTATTATTTTTAACAAAATAAAATAATTCAATAAATATGTTTTTTTCATGGCGAGCCCAAAGCCTGACCCGGCCCTACTGATTAGCATAAATTTTTAGGCCCGAACCCGACCCTAAATGTCGGGTCGGGCCCGGGCCTGGTCGGGTTCGGGCAGAGTTTGAGAACTCTACCAGCGAGGGACTGAGCAGGGTCGTTTCACCGGGGACTGCAAATACAGCAACTTCCACAACTACCGCTGATAAACTCTGCAGTGTAGGTACCGTAGGATCAACATCATCATTTTTCCGAGACAATGGATTTCACAATACTACACTAGACTTCCTGGTCCTTCATTGCCATTTTCAGAGTTCCTGCTTTACTAATGCAAACTGTATGTCCCTGCTAGCGATGACATCAGGGAAACGACCGTTTTCTAAATCTGGTCTGCTTTGAGGCAGTGGCTGGCAAACAGATGAACTAATGAAGAAACCTGTGGAAAGTTGCCGTATATTACACAAATAGATGATGGGTGGCTCTTATAAGAGAGATCTTGCTCTCTCTTTAGAAAGCCGTTTCTTCGGATGTGTCTATTCGTGCTGTAAATACAGTATTGGCCAAACATTACATTTGAATATATTCCTTTTTAAACACTATGTGGGGTCACGGAAATTTTGAATTCTTCGAATATTGAACTGTAATATTGAACATGTACTGTAATTTCAACATAATATGATCATTGGTCTTGTGGTTAGAGTGTCGGGGGTTCGATTCCCGACCGGGTCATACCAAAGACCTCATACCAAAAAAGGGCCTCATGACATCATGGCATGGCAAGGCTTAATTACTTATTCACTCTCTTGCGTCTGGTGAGATCAAATTAATGATTCATGATTATCTTAATAGCTTATTTTTGTATAATGGTTTAGTTTATGTGGCCCTTGGGATAACCTGCACAGCAGTTTTATTATTTTGTTTTAAATTCGACATGGCTTTCAAATACTATTCTTTACATATTTATATATTCCTTTTTAATATGGAATATTCGTTTGCAGCATTAGCTCCATGTCTCGGAGCCAGATCTTAGAATCGACAGTTAATGTTGTGCTATTTACAAGCAGATTTACCTTTTCAGCAAAGATATTTGGTACAGAGAGTGTGTGTGTGTGGGGGGGGGGGGGGGGGGGGGGGCGGATCGGATTTAGAATAGACCCCTGGGGGATTCTGGGTCAATTTTGTTCTATTGGATTTAAGTGGATAACGTTGTTTTGATGAGTTATGACGACGCACATGGAGTTTCCCCATAACTCGGAGTAGGGGAATAAAACAAAGATGATCCCAGATGGGCCAACTATGGCGTATTACAGAAAACACCCCCTAACCTCATCATCCAGACCCATTATCCCATTACGCCCCACATGCAGTGTAAAATAACCACGTTCCACAACACCCTTTCACATCTGCGCTAATCGACTGTGTAATTACACTACAGCGCATTTTTGTCAACAGATGACACAAGGGTGGATGTAACTTTTCACAATTGGGGGGGCAGGAGAAAATGGTGTGGGGGCGGCTTCATCGCCCGTGATGCTTCACGCCACAGGCGATGAAGTCGCACCCATACCATTTTCAGTTACAGGACTTTTATTAGTCAAGTAAAGCATCAATAATAACATCAGTTGTTGTTGAAGTTGCAACAGACACGCAGCATGCATAAAGCTAAAGGTCTGACTCAGAGAGTTTTCTGTTTTCAATGATGAAATGCTGTTGGTTTAGTGGTGACACAGCTGTAGTTAGTTAGTAAGTAGCAGTAGTAGTGTTTCACATCATTTTAAATATAAGCACTTTAATTTGAAATATCTTGTTTTGCATGCCATCATGTTTGGTGAGGCAGACTGGGCATTTAGGGGGGCACTACTACCCCCCCCCCCCCCCCCCCGCCCCATGCCTAGATCCGCCCCTGATATGACACACTCTGAGCAAAAAAAAAACAACAACAAACATATTCCATTACACAACCGACTGCACCTAAAATGCACATGTGCACACACTGAGTTGTAGATATTAGACATCTGGCATTTCTTTTTTAAAATAGATGCCTTAATGCCATTATGTGTGGACCATTGCACATTGACCACATTCTATTGTTGTTCATACAATAACAGTGTTCTGCTCACTGAGAGCACATATTGCCTTACAGTACGTTTCAACGGTGGGGGACGGCAGGTGATGGACAAGCAACGTCGGCCGATATGAGCGACGCCGAAGGTCATTACCGTAAATTCTTGCTTAGAATGGCATGCAAAGTGAGTACCGTAAACGACGGTGCTGTGTTGTTGGAGGAGGAAGCGGGACGGAACGGAACTAGGAGCCAAACTGCGCCGAATGGTTTCGGGTCGAGGGCAAAAAAAGCAGCACTTGGCTCTGATTGGTTTTTCCCGGCAACGCTCACCAGTTTTTATTTTTCCGGGCGACGTCGCCACGCCCATGTTGGCCGACGTCGCCCGTTCTGCTGCTGTCGCCCGAATCGGCGGCTCTCATAGAGAATTAATGGATCATGTCGGGCGACGTCGGTTTATCATCGCCCGCCGTCCCCCGCCGTTAAAACGTACGGTCAGGAATCAACAGTTTAAAGGGGCGACTTTTTTTCCCAAC
Source organism: Benthosema pterotum (assembly GCA_039105355.1). Taxonomy (NCBI): domain Eukaryota; kingdom Metazoa; phylum Chordata; class Actinopteri; order Myctophiformes; family Myctophidae; genus Benthosema; species Benthosema pterotum. Next base: position 2,009,131 of record CM076973.1, on the reverse strand, counting down.
CAAGGCTCATGTTTACTCGAGAAGATGAGGGTTAATTGTTTTACATGTGTTGCTTTCTTTAGTTTTAGGGATTTTAGCTGTGGGAGGGGGCATTCAATCACCCTAATCCTAAATACATATTTGCTTACTAATTTTTAAAGTGTTTTTTTATCATCTACTACTCTACTCTATCTCTATTACATGGATTCACAGGATCTACTGAATGTGAAGGAAGCAGCACACCACACTGCACTTTACACACTCCATATGTTTCATTTTACACTCCTTGAGAGTGTAAAATGAAACCAAATGTTGTTGTTGTTTTTTGCTCATTTGGTTTCATTTTACACTCTCAAGAGTTATAGATCTGTCAGGGTCCATTTGGCTGTCAACTGTCCATCATTTAGCCTGGGGACCACCTGGAATCCTCTCAGGGACCACTGGTTGAAAACCCCTGTTTTAGAGTTTTGTTGTATTCTTTACCTTTTGAATAGGCATTAAGTGTTTTACTGGGCGCTTTAATTTCTGATGTTAAAGGACTTGCAAAACAGGGGAGTGGGAGACATTGAGAGAAGAACTGGTCCTTTGACTCACATTCTACCCACTCAGGATTCCAAACAGCAGTGGGAGGAGGGAGGGGTCAGACGCAGCACGGGACCACGACCCAAAGGTCAACGGTCCAAACCACTACATTTATGTTTCTACTGGCGGCTCTGGTTAAAGGAAACTCTGACATGTTGGAGGGAATATGCTATTTTAAAGGACAACTTTGTCCGAGGACCGCCAGTGGTCCTGGAGAGGGTTCCAGGTGGTCCCCAGCTAAGTCGGTTAACCAGTTGTAACTCAACGCAACTAAAATATTCATCATCTGAACTAGCCCAAATCTACACAACTAGAGATCTATGTTTTGGGGTCTGTGGGTCTAAAATGTCATCACATGGTGGTCCGTGGCTCAAACGCTGAATAAATGGTGGTCCCTGGTGTCAAAAACCCCTGTTTTACAGCATGCCTGGGCCACCTCCCCTCATGGTGCCCCCAGGCAGCTGCCTAGTCTGCCTAATGGCAAAAAACGCCCCTGCCATGTGTTAGGCAGCAGAGTAAAAAAATAAAAAAATAAATAAATAAAAAGTGTTTCTACTAGCTGCTCTGGTAAAGGGACAACTTTGTTCACACAATTTTAAAGCTTTTTTTTCTTTTTTATTATCTACCACAGCCCTAATAAATAAACCCCAGGAAATTAGTTCTGACCACCAATGATCTACCGAATGTGACAAACTGCCATATTGAGCCTCTGGGTCAAACATGCCCAAAATATGGAGTGTGTAAAGTGCAGAACTTCCATGGCCAGTTATAATTTCCTGGGGTTTATTAGCACTGTAGTAGATAATGAAAAAAAGAAATTGCTTTAAAATTTTGTAACAAATGTGTATTTAGGACCATATTCGTATCATGCCCCCTCCCATAGCTAAAATCCCTAAAACTAAAGAAAGCGAGGATTTTCTGATATAAAAGCCAGCAAATCCCACATAGTGAATGACAGTGGAATCTGCCAGCAGATGTCACTGTTTTCACTGTTTTCATGACTTCCCAGACACAGAAAAACATCCACTGAATGTTCAAAGTTCTGGTTGTTTGGGTGTAAATTGAGGTCATGAAACCTACATGAAAAACAAAAAAACAAAAAATAAATTTAATTGAAAATGTATGTCATGAAACGTAAAGATAAAAAGAGCAAGTGTCCCCTGCTGACCTCATAAAGCCCTACATACACAACAAAACATTTCAGAGCAAATCGTGTTTAATCCAATTAGACTTGATCTAAGTACTGTACTCCCCTGTCATCTCCCGACACCCAAGACTCCGCATGGGAACCGCCAAAAAGAAAAGTCCAGCTATTGTCCCCTGTGTGACCGACCGGTGGGAGCCCACTGTACTGACATGACATGATGACGCACCGCTGTGGAACTCAGCCCACGCAGTGCATTCTGGGTGAGTGTAGGAGCAGACGGCCCAAAGCACCGCGTCTGGAATCGGACTGAATTTTAGCTTATTTGCATTTTCTCAGAGTGACAGTATCGCTTGTAATTGGAAAACATGTTTTACGTACATTTAATGTACTTTTACAAAAAGAGAAAAAAAAAAGTATCCCAACTTTGACAGTGGATCATTCCTTTTATCATTCGTTTTAAGAATTTGTGGGCGAATTTGAGAGACGTGTGAGGACAACAGACTGACCTTCATGTCATTCAATGAGTTTTTAAACAGCTTAAACACCATTTGGGGTCAGAATAGACTAGAGATCACCAGGATTAATGTGCGTTTTTTTTTTGTGAGGGTACCTACCCTAGGGAACACGGGGAGAAAGGCCCTTTCGCCAACCCCGACCTCAGGTATGAGCACTGAAGACACGGAGAAAACCACATCTACAGTAGATACCCACATGGGAATCAAACCCAGAACCTTCTAGCTGTAAGGGTCGGCACCACTAACCACTGATCCAGTATAGATCTGGGACTAACCCAGGGCTGGGCAATTATTTTTCCCAAAGGGCCAAATGAGATGCATAAAATATTGTGGAGAAGCCAAGACTAAAGGCTGAACTAAAGGCTGCGTAATATTAATTTAATTTCAAGATAAAAGTAAGAGTAAGACCAACCATGTTGACAACAGGGCCCTCTATTTATTCAGTATTTGAGCCACAGAGGACCAACATTTGATGACATTTTAGCCCCACAGACCCCAAAACTAAAGATTTAGTTTTAGATTTAGAAAGATTTAGCTGTATTTCACAAACAAAATGGTCAAAAATGACCATTCTTTTACATTCTCTAGCTAATTCAGATGATGAATATTTTAACTCTTGAGAGTGAAAATAAACAGATGTAACTCTCAAAGAGTTACATCTGGTGAACCAACTTTCCATATTTAACCGGAACTCTCTCAAGGACCACTGGTGGTCCCCGGACCACTGGTTGAAAACCACAGTACCCTTTCACGGGCCGGTCAGAGTCAGCCAAAGGCCCCCGGGCCGCATGATGACCAGGTATGGACTAACCTGCAGTCCCCAGAGAGAGGAGCACGGAGAGCCAGTAGATCCAGAAGAGCATGAGACAGAGGAAGGTCCAGACGGGCTGCAGCGCCAGCAGGGGCAGGTGGATGAACACCTTGCCGGCCACGTGGAACAGAGCGATCACCAGCGACACACGCTTCCTCATGAAGAACATCAGCAGCAGGAGGATCACCTGCAACCGTACAGACAGGATTGTTAACATTTTTCAATTTATGTTCTTGGGAGTTGCATGTTGTGTTAGAGAAGACAATAAATACAGAAACTTTGTTTTCAGTGGTTGAGGTGGCCCCCCAAAAAACACACCAGAGGGTCACCAAGCAAGTCCTTAGAACATTGTTTTCAACCTTTTTGATACCCTGGCCCATCATTTATTCAAGATTCGACCCACGGACGACCATTTGAGGACATTTCAGCTCCAAAGGCCTCAAAACAAAACTTTTTTTTTGCTTTCGTCCACAATTCCAGGCTGGATTTGGGAAACAAAACAGTCAAACATACAGATCAAAATGACCATTAATTTTCTCCATTCTACAGTTGTGTAGACTTGGGGCTAATTCAGATGATGAATATTTTAACTATATGAATATTTTAACCAAATGAATAACATGAATAACATGAATACATGAATATTTTACATGAATATTTTAACATGAAACCAAATGGACCCGCAAGGGTCCATTTGGTTTCATTTTTACGATCTCAAAGAGTTACAGCTGGTTAACCAAATTAACAGGATTTAGCTGGGGACCAACAAGAATCCTCCCAGGGACCACTGGTGGTCCCCGGACCACTGGTTGAAAATCCCTGCCTTAGAACATGCAATTACGACTTTCCTGATGACGGTTTAGTTTGTAGGGGGTTGCATTGGTGTGGTTGTTTGTTTCGTTGCACAGAGATGCGAGTAGTGCACTGAAGTACTGAAGTACAGAACTTCAAGTGCACTGAACTTCTAGAGCAAGTGCACTGTATTATCTCCAATTCATGTTCACAATCTGTGCCAACAGGTGGCGCCAAAGTGTTGTGCAGGAGGTGCAAAAAAAGAAAAAAGAAAAGAAAAAAAAAATAAAGAATAAAAAAAATATGTTTTTGTGGACATTTCTGTTCTGGTACTGCAGCCAAATAGCACAGAGAAAATATGAAGTATATATTATCTACGTGGTTGTGAAGGCTACAGAGTGTACTGGTATACAAAGCTATAAAAAGGCAACTTTTATATGATACATCCGAGTCCCATTGTCCAAAACCGAGTTCCACTAATTGTACCATGACGATAATGCACAGCCACCATATTAAAGGTAGGGGAAGTGATTTCACTTTTGTCAGATATCACCCAAAAAATATTTTTTTCTGTTAAAATGCTCTATTATAAGGTGTGGAAACCATATATGGAGTTTCCCCCTCTCCCACGTTAGCAGAGGAGCTAATAAAAGTTCCCCAGGTGGAGGGTGAATTCTCCTCCAATCAGGATGTAGCAGCAGGCTCACATAGTGTAGCTACTGTTTGGCGCCCCTAGTGCACCAGGCTGGAACTACAGGATGAATTTCAAATCACTTACCCTACCTTTAAACCCTGTTCTTACTCTTTCCGACCCCTGAACTTTCCGTCGGAAAGATCACACTTTTATTTATTTTTTTATTAAAAAAAAAAAAAAAAAAATCTCAAATGGCGTCACTTTTCAACTTTCTGACGAAACTTTCCGAAAAGTTTGGAGGTTGGAGAGAGTATGGATACTAGGCCTTTACTCCCAACGTACCGTGGCGACAGTAGCAATGATGGCGTACACCAGCAGGGCCTGCACGTTGTCCGAGACCACCTCTTTACCAAATATGGACATGGTGTTGTTGTTCAGCGCCTTCCTGTGGTCCACGTACAGCCACCAGAGGACTCCGGTCCCACCTGGAAACACACAACCATTCAGTTTTTATTATTCTGTGTGCCTGCCAGCAACGGCAGAAGCACATATATATAAAAAAAATATATATAAAAACTAAGGGTATTTTGGGTATACTTTCAGTTAGTTTTAGTTAGTTTTCTGAACCCACATTACAGTTTTAGTTTAGTTATTATTTTTTTGCATTCATTTTTAGTTTTTATTAGTTTCAGGGGTTGACACTAAGGTCTCGGAGGCACTTGCCCATCAGGCAAGTGCAAGTCAGGTTCTACTTGCCCTCAGCTCATGGTCACTTGCCCCCCAAAAATATATGTAAATTTTTGCAGATGTAACTCTTGAGAGCGTAAAAATGCTCTCAAGAGTTAAAATTCATCATCTTAATTAGCCCAGGTCTACACAACTAGAGAATGTAGATTAGTGGTCATTTTGATGTGTGTGTTAATTTGCCTGTTTTGTTTCCCAAATCCAGCCTGGAATTGTGGATATCTAGAAAGCAGGGAAAGACACAGAGGTAGAGTGCAATGACTGCCTTCAAGACAAATTTATCTTGTGTTGTGTTATAGTGCACTAAGTTGCACACTTGCCCGATCGGGCAACCAGCTAGCAGTCTTCACTTGTCCCACTATTTTTTTTAACTTTTCCCGGGCAAGCGGGCAAGTGTTAGTGTCAAGCCCTGAGTTTCAGTTAAATCAAACGTTTTTTTTTATTTTAGTTTTCATTTTTTAGTTAGTTTTAGTTAACTATTACAACCCTGGCATTAGCCCGCTCCGATCACGAGTAGGCCATGGCCTACTTGTGCGCAAAACATGACACTAGAGACACTTGCAAAGCAGAGCTAATACCAATAGTGAAAAAGCAAAGCAAAAAGCAGTCAGTTCTGGAACAATTCATACAAAAAAAATCATTCATTTGGCAGTTTTTTATTATAGTTGTACAAACAATTAATTGTGTGGCAGTTTTTTAAAGGAAAGCCACCATCCTTCATATTGACGTAATTCACATTTTAATGCTAGTCATAATGTCACATTTTCGTATATACAGAGATTGATCCATGTTTTTGGCGTGGACAGGGGCGGATGTAACATTTCCCAATTTGGGGGGGGGGGGGGGGGGCAGAAGAAAAATGGTAAGGGGGCGGCTTCATCGCCTGTGTCGCCATACCATTTTAAGTAGTGTTTCAAATACTTTTAAATAAAATATCTTGGGTTGTTTTGCATGCCATCATGTTTGGTGGAGCAGTCTGGCCATTTAGGGGGGCAGTCTGGCCACTAAGGGGGTCAGTCTGGCCATTTAGGGGGCCTATGCCTAGATCCGCCCCTGGACTGGCACTGGCGTGGACTGGCACGCTGTTGCTTGGAGGAGCACATAGGAGACAAGCTTGTGCCCGCCGATCAGTACCCTGTATGGGATACAAGCCGACAGAGTGGGCTGGGTGTAATTGAGTACGCTGGAGGTAGAGGAGTTGAGGATCATCTTAGGTGCTGACATCTGGACCCCAAACCTATTCTGCCTTTCCAGTTGAAGAACTGATTCTCATGAGAATCCTTTACACCGTCCCATAGCAGATGACCCAGGGGGTGAGAAGTGCATCTGCCAATAATGGGGGCTGGATTTTTTTTTTTTTTTTTTTTTTAGCCACGTGGATGCTTTAGAATGATTGGCTGTCCGTAGCTAACCACCAGCTAACCAAATACACTGAATAGTTGTAATGCTCAGCATCCATGCACAATTTTATCAAGTGCCTCAGCCATAAAAATAAAAGGAGCATGTGTAAAGATTCTCGCTCTCTGATTTCTGAAGCCATTTAAAGTTTTGGTGTGTGGTCATTGAGTGCTCCCCATGTGCTCAGCTTGAACACAGTTAAGTAATGAACATATTTAGACAATGTAAATACAATTCATTACCATCAGATATTTCAGGTTAGTTGCTTTTTTGGCTCACGCTGTCACAAGCCACAACGTTGACCGTGTCTGCCCTGACGGGGCCACCAGTGACGTTTTTGAACTCCACATCGTTGAGAAGACGTGTCTGCGGGTTTCCAGCAGATCTGTGGGTGCTCAGAGACCCTTGGAAGTTAACCCCTCTGGCCGCCGTCTCGATTGGCCGTCAGGGCCTCGTTCATGGCCCGGTCGAACTGCAGCAGAATCTGATGGGCCTGGTCCTTCGTGATCTTCTGGGTCTTGATGAGCTCGTCCAAGCTCTCCTGGAGAGCGGTCCCCAGCGTTGTACGTCTGTACGCCATCGTGATGAAAAACTGAAGCAAGCTTGTGAACACTTTAGGCACTCGCCTAAAAATTTTTACAAAAAAGTCCCCAAAAAATAATTTGGCGCCCCCTAGTGGCCAAAGAACTCGGGGAAACTCGGTGGGTTAGAGAGCAGAGATACTGTTGAACAGGCTAATGTAAGGCCTGGTGTAGCTTTGCTGTATATATACCACTTTGTTGAGATATAAGTTGTGACATGGCATGATGTCACCAGCCATGCCCATTTATGGACTCCATAAACGGGCGTGGCTGGTGACATGCGTCCATAAATGGGCATGGCTGGTGACATCATGGCATGTCACCAGCCCATGCCCATTTATGGAGTCCTGCCCTGACTATGATGACTACTTATGATATAGTCCATAGGCCTATATCATAAGTAAGTCATGCCCATATATGCGCATCTACTGTATATGCGAATGGGACACATTTCCTAGGCGATCCAAGATTAAAAGGACCCCTGACTAATAAGATAAACATCGCTTAAAACATACTGTTCCTATATAACATATATATAACATATATATTATAATAAATAAAAACACCAAGGGCATCTTATTTCTTTCATAAATAGAGAATATTTCACTCAACAGGAACTGCTCCTGGCGCAGGATGATGATGTCACGTGTGATCTAGCTCTATGGAATATATGGGTGAACATGCTAAAATGTGACATCATCATCCTGCGACCGGAGCACCTCGTATTGAGCGAAAGAATCTCTATTTATGAAAGAAATAAAGTATTTAAGGTGTTTGTATCTGCATGTTTTGGTTATAGAAGGCAAGTATAGTGTTTTAAGGCATATTTGTCTTATTAGGCAGGGATCCTTTTAAAATAATGCCACGTCCAAATGTGGTGTTCCATGTCAGCCATGCCTTTTAGTATGGAGATGCTCAAATATGTGGAAGCTAGGCGGAAGGAACATGTCTGACCGTATGTCACGTTGCGCTCCATTATTTGAGCATTTACAGTACATGCAATAGCCTGACCTCTGTCTGAATTGTTTCTTTCCATTTCTTTCTGTTATTCATTATCCAGACTGAAGTCCCTCTCTACCACAGCAGTTTCTGGGATGGGCGTTGTCAAAGCAGCAGTCTTAAAGGACCACTTCACCACTTTTCAACCTATATTCATATAATAGGTCCTGTGTGTACATGATAAAATACCACAATTTTTTACTACTCAGTCTGTGTCTCACAGGAGGGCTGTGGACAGTTCAGAAACCTCTACCAATGACATCATCATTCTGCAGATTTTTTTTTAAACAATGTGTTTTTGATATTGGGAGAACAATGGCCTCCATTTTTGCATTGCGACTTTTCAGGACTAGAAAGCCTGCAGGGGTAGGGCCCGACAAGCCTGCTGGCTTCTCCCTAACCCCTTTTCGGCACTGGACTTTAAGAAAGATCTTCTGAATGGACTCTCAGGGATTTATATTTATATTTGTTAATATGTATGTAATTAAATTTATATAAGTATATATTTATTAAATATATTACATTGTCATAAAATGTGTGTATATGTATATATATATATATATATATATATATATATATATATATATATATATATATATATATATATATATATATATATATATATATATATATATATATATAAATAAAAAAAAAAAAAAAAAAAAAAAAAAAAAAAAAAAAAAGTTATGTCTACATGTCCAGATGCTGAAATAAACTGAACTGAACTGAACTGAACTGCAGTTTCTATTAGCTTGGATTCCACCATTGATAATGTCATACGTTTTACATATAGCTAGTGCCTGGCTATATCATGCAACGTTTCTGCTGGGAATATGCATTTACAAGCAAAACTGAACAAGTGATACAGCAGAGGATTATAGCCTACGTTTTGCTGATCAGTTTGAGAAAAAAAAGTAAGTCAGTCTCTCTCTCTCTCTCTCTCCCCTCTCTCCCTCCCTCAGTCTCTCTCTCTCTCTCTCTCTCTCCCTCCCTCAGTCTCTCTCTCTCTCCTCTCCCTCCCTCAGTCTCTCTCTCTCTCTCTCTCCCCTCAGTCTCTCTCTCTCTCTCTCTCTCTCCCTCCCTGTCTCTCTCTCTCTCTCTCTCCCTCCCTCAGTCTCTCTCTCTCTCTCTCTCTCTCTCTCCCTCCCTCAGTCTCTCTCTCTCTCTCCCTCAGTCTCTCTCTCTCCCTCTCTCTCTCTCTCCCTCTCCCTCTCCCTCTCCCTCTCCCTCTCCCTCTCTCTCTCTCTCTCTCTCTCTCTCCCTCTCTCTGCCATTCGTGTAAAGCGCCTTTTGGAATGTCACTATTTAACATTTACCATTTGAATGCTTCCATCTGTCTATTTTAAAATGCTTCAACCCATTTTGTCCTGGCATTAGATTGTACTTTCTGACAGTAGAATCTAGTTTCTGGCCCTAGATTGTAGCTTCTAGCACTAGATTGTATTTTTTTTCTGAAAAATCGAAAAATATTTCATGCCAAGGACTCCTAGAATTGTCTGTGTTTGTACCCCCCCCCCCCCCCCCCCCCCCCCCCCCCATCTGAAAATATCTACCTCCCAGAAACAAAGATTGATAATTAATAATGTTAATGATAACGTTATTAATTAAATTGATAATTAATTGATAGTTAATAACGTTTGCTCCGACGGAAAATAATATTCAAAGATTTGCACCATGTTTTGAGGATTTTCCAAAAAATAGCAGAGCTACAAGCTCGTATCGCGCCACTCGGTGGCGCGATACGAGCTTGTAGATCTGCTATTTTTCAATAAGCTAGTTAATGCTTGAAACACCCACATGCGTTCAGTACACAATGGATTAAAACATTAAAAAAAAGTCAAATAGTTGTGGATAAGGTTCACCTATAGAGCCCAGGATGGTCAGGACGGTGAGGATCCACACCAGGACGATGGAGATGTACCTGATGACCACCATCAGCAGCAGGGAGAGGACTGTGAGGACAAGACAGAGGACACCATTACAGTTTAGGCATTTAGAGCAGTTTAGGCAGTTTAGGCATTTAGAGCGACACAACATTAAAAAGGTTAAGACGACTTTTTTATGAGGGGAAAAAAAAAAAAACCTACATGAGTTATGGTGATGCCTAGGGATGTCCCGATACTGTATCGTATCGGGAAAAGTATCGGAATCATCCCTTTTTTGTCATATCGGTTCATATCGGTATCAGCAAATATTGTATCGTATCCGAAAATTATCATTATTGGCCCTCATTTGTCATTATCAGACCATTCCGTCTTGGTAAGTATACCAGTATAACCAGTGATCCGACACAGGGGTAAGGGATTGACACTATGTACCGTAAATAAATGTTGTGGAATTTGCATTGGAGTTGAGTGACATTTGAGTGACAAAAGAGATCGGATTGGGAAATATCAGGATCAGCAGATACTCAAACTCAAATGATCGGGATGGGATCGGGAGCAAAAAAAAGTGATCAGGACAACACTAGTGATGCCCTATATTGTCTGAATCAACTTTGTGTTTGTTTAGGTACTAAAAGAGTGTGACTATCAGAGCTGTTTTAGTGTCAACCCATATGGGAATTTTATATATGCAAATTTTGAAAGTGGCATCTTTCATACAATCTTCAGAAAAGAGAAAAAGTTAATATAAAATCCATAGTATTTTTAAAGTGATACATATACGTATAATTCTTATTACAAAATGATAGGTTGTATATGGTTAGTTATGTTGTATATATCACATGCAAAACAAACATGAGGTCTACAGTATTTTTTAGAAAGTGGCGTGTATGAAAGGCGGCACTTTCGAGAGCTTGCATATAATAACAATTATACAATTTTGTTCAAAGTCAAACCAAACACTGCAACCAAAATGCATACTGCATGCACCGCACATAGCAGACTATAAGACCACATTACATAACATTAACATTTAATTGTGACAATGATAATGTAATTCATACGTTGTATGAATTACATACCACATATCACAGATGAAAGCCAAACAACACAAAGACAGCTACAGTAGATTGGTGGTAGGCCGGTGGGGGGGGAAGTGAGGGGAAGACGTTTATCTTCTCAGATGAGTCATCAAACCCACAGAGACAAGGACTACACTCAGTGGGATCAAAACAATGAGGACATGTGACCCAGAAGCGGTCTGGGGTCAGTGCTGTGTCTCTTTGTCAGACATATGTAGGAACGTACGAGGCAGATCTAGTGTACCATCAGCGACTGAGACTGAACTGTGATCACGTGCGTGGCGCACGGTGGTGGTGGTGGTGGTAGCGGGCATGTCTGTGACCTCTTAAAACATTTCCTGTTATTTCTGTGACAAAAATAAACTTCCCGGCTTGAGAGTTCCTGCTGAAGCGCTATAGGAGTAAATATAGCAACACGCTGGGTTGGGAGAAGCGAAGAAACGGCAAAGCAGCACAAATTTGCCAAATCTATTGTTGGCTATACGTAACAAACTAATAGTACATGTATGCAAAGCATTGTGGATCGCATTGGCTCGCTCCAAGTAGAAGACAGAGTCAAACAGTTGAAAAATGACTCTGACATTCAGAATCATACATGCAGCTCTGTCCTTCATGCCCTCACCACCCATTTACTTGACTAACTACTTAAACCCTCCCACTGCCCTGATAAATATAGTACCATGTAACCCTAAATTTTGAAGAGCCAGATCATATACCTTCCATGGAGATGAGCATAGACTTTTCGAAAATTATCTAGATAAAGATGATTACGCTGCGGACAAAGCCAACACGGGTCGTGACGCAGGTCGGCTGGAGAGGAGGTGATCAATTGCCGTTTTAAATCATCGCTGGGATCCGCATGGAAGCGAGACCACGGGGTCTTTCCTTCTTTTGGACCAGTATGACTGACCTAATAAAATATTCAATCAATCAATCAATCAACACCTAGACACGGTCAAGCAGGGGCCAAAACCACACTGAATAGTTTTTTTTTCCGTACCTAACGACAGCAAACAGAGTCCCATGATGATCTCCTTGCTGGCCATCACCCCGGCGATGACCCTGTGCAGGGTGCTGTTGTCGCTGACGAAGGTGACGAAGGCCTGGGCGAACTCTGCGATGCAGGCGATGTCCCTGGGGATGCAGCGGTGGAACACTGGGATAGACTTGCTGCGGAATGGGGAAAAGAGGGGTGCAAAAAAGCGGTGCTTTAGTACAATGTAGTACCACAGGTTCTAGCGCTTGAACATGCAATAGTAATCTAATCATTAAAGGATTTTTTTTTTATGATCCTTGGGATCATAGAAGATTTTCTTAACCGATCGTCGTCAGAGCTTTGCCGGTTAAGTAACCGTTAACCGATAAGGAAAATGCGCTATTTTAATTGTTTAAAAAGGCCAATTATACGCCGCTATACCACTGGCTTTTTCCGATTCCCTTGTCAACCTCAAGCACAAAGCGGTAACAATGGCCTCATTAGTTCTATGGACAGCGTATATTAGTTGTATATGGACATGTTCTGTATCAGAAACAAATCAAATTTCGGGGACGGGTGGAATAAGCAGGCAATTATCAATCAGCAGTGAACACACTATGCTCCTCTCAGGCTAGTAGGATAATTATTATGAATTCTGAATAAATAGTGAGCCCTGGCATGAAAAAGGTTGAAAACCACTGCCTTAGTCATCCAAATAACATTAAAAACATGAATTGGTGAATCAAGGTAAATTCAGCCGTTCAAAGTCGGGGTACCAGTAACAAAAAACACAAACATTCCAAATGTTCAAGTAGCAGCTGATGTGTCAAACTAGGGGGGGGGGGGGGGGGGGGGGGGGTTTCGTGATTCTGAAACCAGTGCAAGCCTTAGTATGGCATGAAAAAAAAAACATACCCTGGGCTAAAAATGTCCATAACAGTCATCACAAACACAATGAGGTCAGCCCATTTGGGTCAATCAATTTAGTCACAAAACAATCGGGTTCAAATAAATATGAACTACTTCTATGCATTTGCTGTATTACCGTAGCTCTTGCTTACTGAGGGTTGCTCTGGTTCAATCTGGGCATCTCAAAAATGCCCAAATTCTAACGACCCTGGGGGCAGTGTTGCCAACCGCCAAAATCCAAAATGCACTAGTGGCACTTCCAAAATGCACTAGAATGCGCTAGAGCAGTGGGTTTTCAACCATTTTCATGCCAGGGCCCACTATTTATTCTGCATTTTAGCCATGCACCACCATTTGTTGTTGAGTTTAACTGGCAAAATGTTGGTCAAAATAGCAATTCTGATACATTTTCCAAATGTATAGATTCTTGAAAATTAGGTAATTCAGAATTAATTAAATATAATTTAACTCTTGAGAGCGTAAAATGAAACCAAACGGACCCGAAAGGGTCCGTTTGGTTTCATTTTACGATCTCAAGAGTTACAGATCTATAAGGGTCCATTTGGTTCCCAATGGTCCTTTCTAGGAAGGAAGGAGGACTCTATCATAGGAGGAAAATGGTGAAATACATACGAGGGTTTTATCTCTGGCGCCTGTCAACCAATTTCACCCCAACACACCAGCAAAAAAGCACTAGATTTTCCGCCAGGAGTTTTTCACTAATTTTGGCGCTAGGGCGGGTCTGAAAAAGAGCTAAATATAGCGCCAAATGCGCCAAGTTGGCAACACTGCCTGGGGGAGCTAATGAAGGCTATGTGTCATCATCATTACCTTGGTGGAACAGGCAGTTTGGGACATTTGGTGTCTCTCTCCGAGTGTTTTCCATATCTTTGAGGAGTGATGTCATAGGAACAAAGCTCCGATCCTAGTGGGAAAAGAAGTAGAATTTAATATCCCTCGTTAGTGTGTGTGCGCGCAGACAGCCAGACACACAATTGTATAACACTTTTATCCAAAGGCGCTTCGCTCGCACACACACTGATTAAAAGAATATGAGGGATGAAAATAGAATTGTGAAATATTAATTGAATTGAGACATGACACAAACTGTATATGTGTACAACAGGGGACTGCCCAACCTTTAACCCAAGGTCTACTTTCGAGTGCCAATCCCTCTGGAGTCTACTAGTCCAATGTCAACACTGCATGGTTTTACTACTTTACTACCTTATGTACAGTATGTCTAGCCTGACTTCAGTCTGAATTGTCATTCCGTTTCACTTCATTATTCAGACTGAAGTCCCTCTCTACTACAGCAGTTTCTGGGATGGGCGTGATCAAAGCAGCAGTCTTCACGGTGATTGGTTCATACCAACCCATATCAATATTGGGAAAGCAGACGACGTTGTTGTCAGTATTATGCTAATGTGTTAGCATTAGCATAATAATGACGTTGCTAACTAAACAAACAGCCGACGAGCGTTACTAGCATGTGAACAAAAGCAGTAAAATATGTCGGATGATGAGGTTTATAAAACCTAAAGCCTGACGCTTCTTTAAAGAATAATAAAGTGAAACGAAGTGAGTGACAGGGCTGTTGGCCAATCAGGTGCTGGGCATGGATTTCCAACCGACAAAACGGCCCAAAGGCAAGGAAGCCAGTGCTTGAATCACAAAGAGAAAATAAGGTAGTATTTTTAAGGTGCTGATTCAGGGCTGAGCCAGGATACAGTATGTCCACATACAGTAAGCAGAAGTACAACCGTCTTACTGTACGTACAAAGGACAAACACTGCCAGTGCAGCCATAATCAATGAACAGTCAGTCACAAGCGGAGGTTTGTGTGTGTGTGTGTGTGTGTGTGTGTGTGGGGGGGGGGCGGGGGGGGGGGGGGGGGGGGGGGGTGGTTGGGTAGGGTGTTCATAGTAGGGCATTAACGATTTTTCCAATTCGACTTACTGAACAGACCGCACGTCAGAACATCGAAGAAATATGAGGTCAGGCACATCATCAGAATACAATATATTTCCTTGATTTCACATTTACGCATACACCGTATTTTCCGGACTATAAGGCGCACCTAAAACCTTTCATTTTCTCAAAAATCCACACTGCGCCTTATAATCCAGTGCGCCTTATATATGGATCGTTCGACTGCAGTAGCTTCTATTCTATGTTAACTGTAGTAGCTTCTATTCTCTGCGACTTATAATCCGGTGCGCTTTATATGTGAAAACATTTCTAAAAGGTGCGCCTTATAATCCGGTGCGCCTTAGTGCGGAAAATACGGTATGTATAATGAATTCCCTTCTCCTCCTAAATACCCCACACGTCTTAAAGCCGCTGCTTTTTTTCTGAGCCATTCAGCAAATAAACGAGAATTAATGTGCACTGGAGAAGTAGATGTTCTGTGCTTCCCGTGCGTAATGAGAAACCAAGACACGACGGTCACTATAGCACGGCGGGTGGTAGGGGATTACGTTTGGAGATAGAGTTTGCACAATTGTGATATTTCTTTGACACTGTGCAGCTGACTGCAGCTGCAATATTTCAGTTAGTAGGATGTACTGAGATCGCAAAGATCAAAAGAGAGGACAGCTGCGGTCAGATGGTTGTTAATTAAGGCTGAACTCCGATACAGTTGCAAAAAATGACTTCTGTGTGTGACAATAACCAATATAGTTGATTACTGTACACAGGCGTCGCACACATAGAGCAAGAATAGATGGGAAAACAATGGTAAATATTTAATTTTCCCCCTTTCCTCCTTTTCCAATGATGATCATGATGGCTGGGGGGGGGGGGGGGGGAAAATCAACTTTTCAACTCAGGCTGGAGTCGACTCGACTTATGCAGGTTGATGCATTGATGTATGGATTTTTTGGTTAATGCCCTAGTTCATAGTGGTGGTGGGCTATCGGACTACCGTTCATTGCTTGCTTTCTGACTGCACTGGCAGTGTTTTGTCCTTTGTACATACGTCTATTGTACTTCATCTTAAAGTAGCAAAGGGGTTGACTTGGAATCAGTCTGCGGCCGACCGGTAGACCATGTTCGACTGGTTGGGCACCATGGTGCAAAATAAATTTACATTACTGTTAATAACAGATTTGAAAATATATAACATTAGCTCTGTTAAATCAAGGCCACCATGGCAACAACCATAACAACCGTTTCTCTAGCCTTCCACTGTTCATCACTTCTCACCGTTATTCAGTGCAAACTTCTTCAAGTCTTCGTATGTATTCAGTTCAATATCTGGACACTTGTGGACGCACAGGGCTATGGACTTGATCTTCCTGTTGATGAAGTCAATGTTGCACGGGTCCAGAAAGAACACATACCTAAAAAAGGGAGAAAGAATAAAAAGAGAATAAATAAAAAGAGAAAGTATACAGTGTAAGACAGGGGTGCCCACACTTTTTTGACTTGAGAGCTACTTTCAAAATGACCGGCTCAACAAGATCTACACATCAAAAAGAAAAAAAAAAAAACAATTTCAAGGCCCCCAAGAAAGTTTGACTTTGAAATAGTGGTGAAGGTGTTACTTGCTATAATAATGTTTAAGAATAATGCACTTATAATGAAAAATGGAGGGGGAGAATTGGAAGGTTTTCTTGTATATGCTACTACTGACGTTTGAAAACAGTATTTGGGGGTTTGACTTGACAGTTTGTGATGTTGAATTTAGTCTCTTGCACTCAAAACTAAGAACTTTCACGTTTTTGTCCACAATTGGGAGACATAATTGGCAAAAAAAATTGGTCAGAATAACATTTATTCTGCATGTTCTAATTGTGTGGACTCTTGAAATTACGTAATTCAGATTACGGGTCCATTTGGTTTCATTTTACACTCTCAAGAGTTACAGATCTATACATTTTAGGGGACTGTCATGTGATCTACCTGCATCACAATCTACCTTTTGGGCACCCCTGGTGTAAGACATATTAACTGTTATAAACGGCTCAAACTAACTTCAATCCACATGGCTTTTCTTTCAACAACCCACATCATGCATCTTGTCCTCCTTTACTACTCTGAGTATTTTGAAACCAAACGACCCCTTACAGGTCCACCGATGTCATCAACACTACTTCCTGGACTACAGTCCTTTTAATGCTTTGGTGCACTGCTCCTCCCTGTGCATAGGGGGAGGGGTCTCTTTCTGAGAAAAAAACATGTAGGCCAGAAAGTAGTGTCCATGACATCATGGGGTCACTGGTCACTGCTAACATATTTAAAACAACATATTAGACACATAAAGGCCCTTAGGAAAGTGTTTTAAAACTTCTAAATGCCATTAACTAGAATCTAGTGTCCGGAACTGTAATCTAGTGTCCGGAACTCTAATCTAGTGTCAGAAACTATAATCTAGTGCATACCTGGGCATTATGCGGCCCCGGGGGCCCTTTGGCTGACTCTGACCGGCCCAGGGACCACCAGTGGTCCTCGAGAGAGTTCCAAGTTAAATATGGAAAGTTGGTAGATGTAACTCTTTGAGAGCGTATAAATGAAACCAAATGGACCCTTGCGGGTCCATTTGGTTTCATTTTTACGCTCTCAAGAGTTAAAATATTCATCATCTGAATTAGCCCAAAGTCTACACATTCAATCAGAGAATGTGAGAGAATGGTCATTTTTGTCATCCTGTTTTGTTTCCCAAATCCAGCCTGGAATTGTGGACAAAAACAAAAGAAATCTTGAAGAAAGTTTAGGGATCTGTGGGGCTAAAATGTCATCAAATGGTGGTCCTCTGTGGCTCAAATACTGAATAAATAGTGGGCCCTGGTGTCAAAATGGTTGGTCTTACTCTTACTTTTATCTTGAAATTAAATGAATATTACGCATACTTTAGTTCAACCTTTAGTCTTGGCTTTCCACAATATTTTATGTATTTTATTTGGTCCCTTGGGGAAAATAATTGCCCACCTCTGCTCTAGTGTCAGAAACTAGACTGTAGTGTCGAAGAATTATTATTTTTGATCATTTGCCCTTTATGATATGATAAACATCAATATGGCAAGGAATTGCATACAAATTATTATTATCCATGACGACAACAAAATATTTTATAGTTTTGTGTCTGAGAGGCTACAAGTCATCAAATGGTGTCCGTGGCTCAACTGCTGACTAGACATCAATGTGAAATGTGTTGAAAACTTGCTGATCCAAAACGTGTTTTACTCCATGTTTACTAGTCCATCTGGCGCATACTGTAACTGGACTTATCAGCATCTGGATAACAAACAAACTGAGCCAACTGGGGTGAACAGATCTCTCTCTGTGACTGAAACGCCTTTTTATTCAGAGCGTCCGAGCGGGCAATCGGCCCATCAATGAAGCATGACCCATTGTTTTTGGACAGAAGGACCGTGGCTATGCCTCGGGGTCGGTCGCAAAATGACTGGAGCGTTACAGCTGCCACAAAGACCTAAAGAGCTTTCATTACAAGACAGCATGGCATAAAATGTGACTTGGGAGATGCGTCAAAATATACAGTTATGGTAAACATATATTCATTTATTTTTTCTTTTAGGTTTTATGATCTCAATTGCACCCAGAAAATGTGAAATCTAACCCATTTTGTACAGGCATTGCTCCAAAAAGTTGGAGCAAAATGTTTCAACCAGTCGGACAAGACAAAAGAGACAGCAGGAGCTCAGTGAGGTCGACTGAGGTCTGTCTCAGAGTCTGCCATCATTACGTCACTGTTTACACCAAAGGATTATTGGTCACGTGACTAAATCCCTGCATCCACACACACACACAGGTAATGCTGAATGGCTTTGTTTGCCAAATGACTGTAGATCTAACATCTTCAGCAGTCCTGAGAGCAGTGTTGCCAACTTGGCGGATTTGTCACTATATTTAACTTTTTTCCAGACCCCCCTAGTGCCAAAATCAGTGAAAAGCTCCTGGCGGAAAATCTAGTGCTTTTTTGCTGGTGAGTTGGAGCGAAATTGGTTGACAGGCGCCAGAGATAAAACCTTCGTTTTTCACCATTTTTCCTTTTCCTTCCTTCCTAGAAAGGATCATTGGTAACCAAATGGACCCTTATAGATATATAACTCTTGAGATCGTAAAATGAAACCAAATGGACCCGTAACTCTCAAGAGTTATACTCAAATTACCTAATTTCAAAGAATCTACACATTTTCAAAATGTAGAAGAATTGCCATTTTGACCAACATTTTGCCAGTTATTTCTCCTAAATTAGTCAGAGACTAAACTCAACATCAAATGCAGAATAAAAAAGTGGGCCCAGATATGAAAATGGTGGAAAACCCACTGCTCTAGCGCATTCTAGTGCATTTTGGAAGTGCCACTAGTGCATTTTGGATTTTGGCAGTTGGCAACACTGCCTGAGAGTGTCCCAAAGTGACTCGGTGCCACTTGTTTACAAAAAAAAAAGCTTCACACATACATGTAGTGTACTGTATAACCATGCAATATGACAACTGTTAACAAAATGCGATACACGCACCAACTGTATATATTTACTCCCATTTCCAGCCATTTTCATTTTATTGTGATGCTTGATTTGGCTATGTAAACGACAACGTACAGTATGTTTTCTCGTGCCAATAAAGATGCTTTGTGTTGAACTGCGTGTAACAACAACAACTGCACTGTGCAGAGTATAAAATAGTGAACGGTGATGGACAAAGTGTTCCCAATCGTGTGCACGTTGTACACTTCTACAACGGCTTTGTTTTTTAAGACGCTAGTGAGGACTGAACAGGGTTGTTTCACTGGGGACTGTAAATACAGCAACTTCCACAACTACTGTTAGCAACTTCCGCAACTACCGTTCGTAGTCTCTAAAGTGTAAATAGCGCCCAAGGTGGCTCAACAAAAGGTGGCCAGGATACGGAATAGACCTTTTCCGTAAGCCCTGCCCTCTCCGCAGTGTCCAACCAAGGGTTGGGCCTTTTTCATACGCAGTCATTCATTCCAATGTAAATATCACACACATTAATATCCCACTATTGGTGGAGAGGTTTCTCTGTCATGTGTTAATGCATACCTGGGCATTATGCGGCCCAGGGGCCTTTAGTCTTGGCCTCCACAATATTTTATGTATCTCATTTGGCCCCTTGGGAAAAACAATTGCCCACCCCCGTGTTAATGCTTAGCTGTGATTGGACCACAACAGTTTGTGGAGGAGGGTCTTACGGAAAGGTCTATTAGTGGAACTCTGAAGTTTGTTACGTGACTATGAAAAAAGGTGCAAGAAGACACACGAACGTAATGGAAGTATCTTGTCATCGTGTCACATTTTTGTTCAAGTTCTGCAAATAGGGAAGTTCAGAGTACTGACTTGTGTTCGGTCATGTCGCGGCCGCTGAGCTCGATGCCTTCGATGGGGCTGTTCTTCTGGCCGCAGGTGTTGCCGTAGCTGTCGTAGCCGGAGAGGAGCCTGGAGGCGGCTCCGGTGGCGATGGCAAAACCACAGATAAAACCCTGCCAAAGGAGGAAGAGGAACCGTTCACTACTGTCACACCAGATTAACACATCAGATCTAAACAAGGGGCAGATCTAGGGATGGGCATTGGGGGGGGGGGGGGGGGGGGGGGGGGGGCAATGTCCCCTAAATGCCCACTCTGCCCAGTGCCCATGCATGCAAAACGACCAAGGTTTTTTCAAATTAAAGAACTACATTCTCTAGTTGTGTAGACTTGGGCTGATTCAACATGATGAATATTTTAATTCTTGAGAGGGTTAAAAATAAAACCAAATGGACCTGCAAGGGTTTCATTTTTATGCTTTTAAAGAGTTACAGTATATCTGGTTAACCAACTGTCCATCATTTAGCCTGGGGACCACTGGTTTGAAAACCACTGTCGGAAAAACTGGTGAAAAATTAGGGTTTTATCTCTGTTGTGATGATGTGTCCTTGAGCAAGGCACCGAATCCCCAATTGCCCTGATATGGCATAGTTTCCTCTGGCATTGGTGTGTGTGTGTGTGTGTGTGTGTGTGTGTGTGTGTGTGTGTGTGTGTGTGTGTGTGTGCGTGCGTGCGGTGCGTGCGTGCGTGCGTGCGTGCGTGCGCGCGTGCGTGCGTGCGTGTGCATGGTTGAATGAATGCATACACATTCATACACTGGTACTGCACAAGTCTCTCTGTAAAGTGTCTTGGATAAAGGCACTATATAAATGCTAAATGCTCCATTTACTATTTAAACCAAGAGAATACAGACTGCACAAAGAGCTGTGCACTCACACACAACTAGGGCCGACACCATTACAAATCTAAACCCATGAGTAACTGTCACAAATAATTGCCATTCAGGATTTATTTGGGGCGATTTGAACATCGGTTTGTCTTTTAGGTTTTGTAATGACAAATTGCACAGGGCAGATATGACAAAATATGAAATAACTTTAATGTACAATGTTAAAAACTTGGCTAATGAATTAAATAATTGTGACATACCGTCTATAATGAAGCTATTGTTAAAATGATGATTTGGTTTTACTAATGTACTGATTGCTTAGGTCAGGGACCACCAGTGGTCCTTGAGAGGGTTCCAGGTGGTCCCCAGTTAATTTGGTTAACCAGATGTAACTCTTGAGAACGTAAAAATGAAACCAAATGGACCCTTGCGGGTCCATTTGGTTTCATTTTTACACTCTCAAGAGTTAAAATATATATCATCATGTTGATCTGTATGTTTGACTGTTTTGTTTCCCAAATCCAGCCTGGAATTGCGGACACAAGCAAAAGAAATCTTTTGTTTTGGGGTCTTTGGTGCTTAATGTCCTCAAATGGTGGTCCGTGGCTCAAATGCTGAATAAATGGTGGTCCCTGGTATTAGGTGATTGCTTTGTTAGACAGAAATGGAAACACTACAAGGTACATTCGATGCACCACTTGAGCAGTAGCACAAACAAACAAGTCCTGGACACTTAATTGTTTCCATATGTGGTCCTAGGTAATAAATAAAGCAATTAAATTAATCTATAAGCCATTCCTTAGGCTTGTGCCCTCAATGCATTCATGATCCATTAGCTAAGCTCATGTGAACAACAGCATGCTTCAACTAGTCAAGAGAGTTCAGACTAGATCAATTCAAGCAAGTTAAGCTGGATCATTCTAAATTCACCGTGCAAAACGGTGTGAATAATTGTGATGTCTGTGCAGCCTGCAAACTCACCATTCCAATACAAAACAGTACTGTGAATAATAATTATGATGACGAGACATTAGGGAATGTCTGCTTCAAACCAAAAACTCACCATTCCTTTAAAGGAACCCTGGCTAATGTGGCAAATATGGGTAATATATTAAGCTTGCCCTCTATAACTAGAATTGAACATTTAAAACATGTAGAATAAGCTCTTTAATATAAAAATAGTTCATGTTTTTTATCCCAAGAGGGGCACCATTTTACTGTGCCTTTCATAGTGATGACGTCACAGGAGATCTGTGGTATAGTACAGCCAACGGAATGTTCCATGGTTAAACAGCAATTTTAAGTGGAGAAAATATGTAGTTGTTTGATGCATTCCATTACTTCTACTGTGGAGCGATCTCCTGTGACGTCATCACTATGACAGGCCATGTGACAAGCATAGTAAAATGGCGGCCACCAATGGGATAAAAACATGAACTATTTTTAAACTGAAGAGCTTATTCTATGTGTTTTAAATGTTTATATTCCAGAGTGCATTGGGCAAGTATAATGTTATCCATATTTGTCTCATTAACCAGAGTTCCTTTTTACAAAACAGTGTGAACTGAAAACTCACCATTCCAATGCAAAACAGTATGAACAGAATGAGCCATGGAATGTCAGTACAGGAGCGGTCCTCCAGGGGCTTCCAGTCACGTTTGCTCTAAAATTAAAAGATATAAAATAAAAAATAGTCAGACAGGCACAATAATAATGACTCATTTTGTTTTATTTGACTACTGGGAGGGGATGAACTCAAAATCACAGCTCACACAGCTCATAATACATTATACAGTACATCTATGCGACAGAATTTCACCCATTTTCAGGAGTTTTTTTTTTCTTTTTTTTCTGAGAGTGTACAAATGGAACCAAACTGGGTCCCATTTGTACACTCTCAGAAAAATAAGTCCTAAAAGAAAAATCATTTGCATGGTGAACCACAACTAATGTTTTTTTTTTCCTCTCCGTCTCTCTCTCCATGTTGTCATTGGGAGTCAATGGAGGGTATTGCAACTCTAGATTCATTTCATTATTAAAAAAAAACAGAGTTGCATTACTGGGAGGTGTTGAATTCAAAACACAGGCCAGAATACATTATAGATCAATGCAAACAAGAATCTGTAGTGTGCACTCACTGGTACATTTATTTGTGTAACCAAACATGTCAAAACCAAAAACTTCAGTCACTTTGTGATATATTTATGGAATGTAAGTTATTTACGTACCTCTGCGCTGCTGCAACATCCCATTTTCACTGCTTAGAACGCGATCGGGGCGTCAAGAACTCGAAAACAAAACTTTTTAATTAGCTTTTGTTTGTTTGCTTCAACTTTCTCCTCAACTCGGACTCATACCGATCTGATCTCTAGTCTCTGCCCACCGATGATAGTGATGATGAGTTTTGTCCAGGAGAACAAAGAAGAAGTCGATGATGTTAATAATTCAGAGCTGTTTGTTAGTTTATTATTTCGCGTTGCTCTCCCTCCCTCCATACATTGAGAGCAGCAGCAGGTAAACACGGAAGGACAGATCACATTTCACCAGTAGTACAGCAGCCCAGCCCTGTTGCCATGTCTGCTCATTATACGCGACGTAGGACGTCTTTTTCTGTGAATTTGCTTGGAATTATTTTTTTTTGTTTGCTTGATTGCTTGATTGCTTGATTGCTTGATTGATTGATTGATTGATTGATTGATTGATTGAGCCATTGACCACTCCCCATTAATGTATTTCTAAAGAATCCAAACAAGGACCCTACAAATAAAATTTGAGTGCGGACCCCATACCAGATTGAAGTGAAATCATGGTAATTTTAAAAGTGCATATCTACAAGCGTTTGTATGCTTTATAAACAGGCTTAACGTGCATGTGGTAAAATAAATGTAAGTATATTGCTACTAGACTCAATGATAGATAGTCATTGACTAGACTCCTAGACTTGGCCTCGGCCCCTGTCAGTTTCTTCTAGCCAACTTGCTGTGGACATTTGAACTATGACATTCATCACTTAGTAAAACAGTAACCCATGCCACAACCCATGCTTCATGATTAGCTTAAATGTTGAGTTCAACATTTGAGCCAAGCAATTAAATGCACAATAAAGTTTTAACTATGTTACAGTTAGGGATAGAACCTAGGCTGCTTATTTCTCTCGCGCGATCTGGCAGCCAATGGAGAGACGAGCCATCTAGTGTCAGAGTTGCGACATTGAGGGGTCAGAGACTGAGCGCCCGAGCTGCTGTTCATGCAGCCTGGATAGGGACAAACTGGGTGCAACATTACAACTGTATTCAAACATCTGTAGTCCTCCACCAGCCATATTTAGGACCTCACAGGTGATTCAATGTCTGATTAGCCTAATCAGACATTGAATCACCTCTGAATCAGATATTGAATCCATGGCTGATGGAAGAGTACATTTAGGTTGTACATCATTACTACAAAACAATCTAAAATAAAGGGATTTATAATCATTAAAGCTGGACTGAGTCCAATGCATTTCTGCCTATTTCCGGTCCAGGACTTGTCCCTGTTTGCTGTCCCCATTCTCAATAGCAGTCTATGTAGAAGAGCCGCCATTGGACTGACCCCATGAAGTGAACGGAGTTGGCGCAACTCTGTCTATACTATAATGGCTCTGGGAAGTTTTTTTCCCCCATCTCAGCACGTGTTGGAGGGCTGGCAGCGCCCTCTAGCGGCTCAGCCCTGCAACCAAGAGGATGTTGGTGGGGAATGGAATGGGAGAGGGAGAGAGAGGAGGACTGCGTACTGTACAGAGTTACTGCTGCTCTGAATGTCCCACCATGGATGTAAAACACAGAGAACGGTCTGTCCCGTTTCTCTGACCAATAAACCCACCATGTAGACCTCCTCCACGGACCACCGGTCGGTCTACAGTACACCTGCTTGGACTCATTGAGGTGAGTGGAGCAGCAGAGCTTTATTGGGGGTAATTATTGTTACCTTTTGTGTTGTCAGATCATATCCTCCTGTCTGTCTGTCTGTCTGTCTGTGGGCTAACCCTCATTCATGTCAGAATGGTTGCAGACATGACACTACAGGAGATCTGTCTGTCTATCTATCTACGACATTTCCAAATTCACGTGATCTTGGGTTTACTTTTGATTCTTGAAAGGAGAAAGAATATAGAAAGCACTGGGTTGCTATTAAAGGGATACTCCACCCATTTTCAACATTTTAATGTCATTAATATACCCTAGAGATGTTGTGTGGACATGATAAAAAAGTTCCCCCCAATTCTGTATTTGCTAAAATGGAGGTATGAAAAAATCATTAATATGGTGAAATACATCTGATGACATCATCAAGATGTATTTCACATGTTAAAGGTAGGGTAAGTGATTTGAAATTCATCCTGTAGTTCCAGCCTGGTGCACTAGGGGCGTCCAACAGTAGCTACACTATGTGAACCTGCTGCTCGATCCTGATTGGAGGAGAATTCACCCACCACCTGGGGGAACTTTTATTAGCTCCTCTGCTAACGTGGGGGAGGGGGAAACTCCATATATGGTTTCCACACCTTATAATAGAGCATTTTAACAGAAAAAAAAAATATTTTTGGGTGATATCTGACAAAAGTGAAATCACTTCCCCTACCTTTAATGATTTTTCTTTCAGAGCCCTTTTTCCTGAGAGGGTACAAATGGAACAAATGGGACCCGCTAGGGTCCATTTGGTTCACATTTGTATCCTCTCAGGAACATTTTGAAAATGAGTGGAATTCCCCTTTTAATAAAGGGCAATTCAATTCCACCCATTTTCAACATTTTAGCCTACTATGACATTGATAATATTCTTTTTAAGACATTGTGCGGAAACAATAACACAGCAATGGGTGCGAAAGCCCTTTCTACGTCAGGTTAAAGGAGAAGTTTCACCCATTTTCAACATTTCACTATGCCATTAATATACCTCAGAGATGTCGTGTGAACATAATTAAAAAGTTCCCCTGTTTCAGCAGGTTAATGATTTTTTTCCCCCCCAAGGACCTATTTTTGGTTGTAGAAATGGACCCTCACAAAACATGCAGTAATCCTGGGCTCTAAACTGCCTCCCCTGTCCAGTCCTCATGCCTTGAAGGAAGCATGAGCCCAGTCTGCTGCCTCCCCAGGTTGGTGGAGGGTGTGTAGAGCCCAGGATCACATTAGGAATTGGCACTGGGTGAAAAAATGGGTTACAAAAATCGTGGGATAAAATTATCAAAAAAAAAAAAAAAAAAAAAAAAAAAGGACCCAAACGGACCCATGGACCCGTTAGGATCAATTTGTTTCCATTTGTACACTCTCAGAAAATGTTCAATCCTCAGAATGGGTATAATTCCCCTTTAAGTAAAAAAAATGGCATAATGACTGGACTTTCTTTTAGTTTGACCCAATGACCATCATGAAATTGACAAACACCTCGCACACATAGCAAATTTAGTCCGTTTGCTCTTCATGACAGCTTCTTTCTGGAGTAAATAATTAACCTGCGTGAGATGAAGCGACGTGTGTGAGTGTCTGTCTGCAGTCTGGTAACAGCTGTTCTCTATCAGTGTAAATAACAGCTGTGTGTGTGTGTGTGTGGGGCGGTGGTGGGTGGTGACTCTGTCTCCCTCCGCAGGCTGTGAGATGTCACTGCAGCCGTCCTCCTGCTTCCAGTTCCCACTACAGATGTCTCCATGTGCTCATATCCTAGATGTGCTCTACAGATACACCTAGAAACAGACCCACATACACTACAGTCTGGAGGGCCAGGTGAGTCTGTCTGTGGAATATTTATAAACCTGACTAAAGACATCGTTGTTGTTTTCTTTTCTTTATTTTTTTTTTCATTACTTTCGTAAGCGGAGCAGGTGCAAGTTTAGGGTTCAAGGTTCTTTATTTGTCACTCCAGTGTATGTCAGGAGGACATACAGGGATGAAATAACGTTTCCATTGTTCCACAGTGCAATAAGACAATAGACAGTGCAATAAGAGAAAGGACAAATACAAACATTATAAGAAACAGTAAGTGACGTAGTGCAACAGACTAGAGCATTAAAGTGCAACTGTATAAAGTGAGGTGAAGGTGCTAAGCTACAACCAGGTATAATTATAAAGTGGCAAGTAATGAAAGTTAAACAGACAGCTAGACAGGAACTAGACAGGACATATTATATATACTACAACTAAACTATACGGCTAATACTAAACATACTACAACTAAGCAGCTAAACAGACACATAAATATATACTACAACTATAGAATACTACAACTAAAACTATATATTTAACATACTATAACATACTACAACTAAGCACTACTATACTAACAGCTAAGCTATGACAGAGTAGGGGTATTAGCGATCGGTACGTGGTGTTTGGTGTTCGGCGGTTGCTTGTCCCTCGGGGTACTACGATTGGCCGGTTTAGGTGATGATGTACTTATGGTGACATAAGTAAGAAGAGACGTTGATAGATGTCATGAGTATTAGCTCACTCCGCTCACGCACAAGTAGGGCCATAATAATGATGATTGAACCAGACAATCTATTAGCTGTACACTTCCCTTCTTGAGATTCCATTTTTCTGTGAAATTTCTACAACTCCACTGAATTTGAACATTAAATCCATCATCCTAGAACAGTAGTTTTCAACCAGTGGTCCATGAGAGGGATCCAGGTGGTCCCCAGCTAAGTTGATGAAAAGTTGGTTAGCCAGATATAACTCTTAAGAACGTAAAAATGAAAAAAAAAAAAAAAAAAAAAGGAACCTTGCGGGTCCTTTTGGTTTCATTTTACACTCTCAAGAGTTAAAATATTCATCTACTTAATTAAGAAGTACATTAGACATTAGAGAATGTAAAAGATTAATGGCCATTTCGATTTACTGTATGTTTTGCCTGTTTTGTTTCTGAAATCCAGCCTGGATTTGTGGACAAAAACAAAAGAAATCTCTAGCTCTGGGGTCTGTGGGACTAAAATGTCTTCAAATGGGGGTCCACGGCTCAAATGCTGAATAAATAGTGGGCCCTAGTACTGTATCAAAAATGTTGAAAACCAGTGCAGTAGAAGAGTTGCGGAATCGAGGGTGGGAAAACAGCCTGGGTCACCTGGCTCATGTACTCGCGTGAGCCCATAGGCTCTAATGCACGATCTACCAGTAGATCACACAGGCCATGCAGGTAGATCACATGACAGTCCCATATTTAGGAAAAGTCATGCAAGGGGGACCTTTTCAGACCATCACAGGCAGAGAAAATCCACTTCAAAATCTCAAAAACGATCGAAATGACCTCTTAGGCATTCTAGTGTTAAATGTATAGATCTGTAACTCTTGAGAGCGTTAAAATGAAACCAAATGGACCCGTAAGGGTCCAATTGGTTTCATTTTAACGTTCTTACACTCTCAAGAGTTAACACTCTCAAGAGTTAAATTATCTTTAAACACCTGAATTACATAATTTCAAGAGTCCACACAATTATAAAATGTAGAATAACATTTTTTTTGACCAACGTTTTGCCAGTTCACTTTCCCAATTGTGTACTTAAAACATGAAAGCTATCAGCTTTCTCAAACCCCAAATACTGTTTTCAAATGTCAGTAGTAGCATATACAAGAAAACCTTCTAATTCTCTCCCTCCATTTTTCATTATAAGTGTATTATTCTTAAACACTATAACAGTAAGTAACACCATCACCACTATATTCAATATTTCAGTCAAACTTTCTTGGGGGCCTTGAAATGATTTTGTTTTTTTTTTTGTTGATGTGTAGATCTTGTTGAGCCGGAAAGTAGCTCTCAAGTCAAAAAAGTGTGCGTACCTCTGCTCTAATGCATTCCGGACTACTTCCGGTTGTCCCCATTTCGTTGTCTTCAATAGAAGAGCTGCCACTGGACTGGCCCCATGAAGTGCAAACTCTGTCTATATTCTCAAGGCTCTGGCTGGCCATGCCCTAAACCTCCTTATTACTCCAGACTTAAGTTGCTTCTTCTCCCCATGGTGACTGTTTCCTGACCTGAGCTGCATCCTGTGTGGGTTTGGAATGTCAGCCGGTTTCCTGAAGGCAGAGGTGTTTCTCGCCTCTGTTTCCCTCCTCTCTCTCTCTCTCTCTTCTCTCTCTCTCTCTCTCTCTCTCTCTCTCTCTCTCTCTCTCTCTCTCTCTCTCTCTCTCTCTCTCTCTCTCTCTCTCTCTCTCTCTCTCTCTCATATTGCTGTGTAAACGTTAGTCCTTCCTTGCACTGGAGACCTCACGGAGGGATAAATATTTTAGCTGCGGTCGTCGCGTCCACTTTTCGCTCTTTACGAAAGGTGCAAACTGAGCACTCCTTCCTATACTTCTGAACATGCATTGTACCCTTTATTGGTGTGTGTGTGGTGTGGGGGGGGGGGGGGGGGGGGGCACTTAGCCTCCTTGGTGGCAAAAAAGGTTTATATTTGACAATTGTAACTTCATTCAATTATAACTTTCATACTCATTTATACTAATTTATATTTTTCATTCCATTAATGCTTTGTAATGAATACTGGAACATTTTCTGATTGGCACTGACAAGACACACAGGCCTACTGATAACAATTATCCCTAGATGGGTACTGTCACACACACACACACACACACACACACACACACAACACACACACACAACACACAACACACACACACACACGCGCGCCACACACGTTCAACTCGTTATATGGCGACGATGTTACACATTATTTGGTGTACGTGTGACTGTGGAACCAAATTTCAGCGCAAAAGACACAGACTGGACCCTGAGCTCACACAAATCCCCCGTCGGATACGAAGATAACACCGCTTTTTACATCATATTATAGACATAATAATACGAGTGGACTTAATTAAATCGATTACTGAAGTCATAACAAGTGATAAAAGAGGCCTTTATAAAATGATAAAAGGGTGCGATAAAGGAGATAGTGGGAGATTAGTGGCTTTTATGCGATGTGCCATGCAGTGTGTTAGACCAGAGCCAAAGGACATTGTTGATCACGTATGAGCCAACGGATTACAGCACTGTGTGTGTTTGACCTCTTTGTGAAACTAATCAGACTTAAGACGTCACTCGGACATCTGCAGCAAATTTCTCGGCCAAAAAATGACCGATCTACACGTTTCAAAGAAACACTTGGCAGCGCGTTCAGTCGAGGCTCCTCGAATTTGGCGTTGGTGGGACGATCGTGATACCCACGTGAATTATGGCGGTTTCTTTGGGAAAAATACAACTATGACATGACTCCAGAGATAGTGTTTTTTTGTGTGTCAGGTTTGGACAAATTTTACTATGAAGAGCTTCACAATGGTTCTGCTTTGATTGAATATCATTTTATTCCTGTGACTTACCGTCCAAATTCTGTCGGCCAAGAGGGGAGCAGCCCCATCTGGATTTATTTTGAAGTCAGACCACGACACTGATTGTGAGTGACCTTCCTTGACCTTTGAGCATTTTTTTTCTGTTAAGCCAAAAGTGAATAATATGTTCAGGATGGCCGGCCTATTGATCATACCGTCGCGAGTTTCATCTGCCTGAGCCGTTATCAAGTTATCTTGCTAACAACAAACAAATGGAACAACACGAGCAGAGATCAAATGCCACTTGTTACCGTATAGGCCAAACAGTGGTCCTAAACCTTTTTCATGCCAAGGACGCCCAAATTGACAAATATTTGAAGACCAGGGGCCAGGGGCGGATGTAACATGTCCCAGAACGTTAGAGGGGCAAGAGAAAATGGTATGGGGGCGAAAATGGTATGGGGGCGCCACGGGCAATGAAGTCGTACCCATACCATTTTCGGTTACCAACATGTAGCAATGTTGGTAACCAGATGTAACTCTCAAAGAGTTACATCTGGTTATCAACTGTCCCTCATTTAAAAAAAAAAAATCCTCTCAAGGACCACTGGTGGTCCCCGGACCACCGGTTGAAAACCACTGCATTCGTCCAGGGACCTCCATTTAATGGCATTTCTATCTCTGAGACAACCAATTCATGTTGTCAACTCAACATTAGTGACTTCCTCCTAGGGGATCCCGAGCCGTTCCAATTGCAGGGCCAGTGAGTCGATGTAATAATAAGAACCATAAGGGGTCAATATGGTTCCTCCAAACTATCATTTAACTGGAGAGGCCAGGGGGAGGACCCCCTGGAACTCCCTCAAGTATTTTAGCCCCCCCACACTTTGAGAACAAACTGCCGTCAGGCATGCTAAAATACGTAATAGAGCACAACAGACAGATGCTTACAGATGTTGGGAGGAGGTTTACGTTTGGTAAAAGCAACGTGAGGACCGTTGGAGTTTCCCCCCGGGCCCATTCCAACTCCAGGGGCGGATATAACATTTCCCAATTGGGGGGGGCAAGATAAAATGGTATGGGTGGCTTCATCGCCCGTGGCGCGAAGCGACACGGGCGATGAAGCCGCCCCCATACCATTTTCAATTACAGGACTTTCATTAGGCAATTAAGCAACAACATCAATAGCATCAATAATAACATCAGTTGTTGTTGAAGTTGCAACAGACACGCAGCATGCATGAAGCTAAAGGTCTGACTCAGAGAGTTTTCTGTTTTCAATGATGAAATGCTGTTGGTTTAGTGGTGACACAGCTGTAGTTAGTCAGTAGCAGTAGTAGTGGTTCAAATCATTTTAAATATAAGCACTTTAATTTGAAATATCTTGGGTTGTTTTGCATGCCATCATGTTTGGTGGTGGGGCAGACTGGGCATTTAGGGGGGCATTGCCCCCCCATGCCATGCCTAGATCCGGCCCTGTTCCTCTCCATCTCTTCATCTTCTGTGTGATGATGAAACAAACAGCACGCTCGTAGGCCCTCATCACATCGCGCTCCTCTCTGACGCTCATGTCTCCAGCATTTCCTGCCGTTGATGCTGCTGTGGCAACAGTGTCCACACACAACAACCAGTGTTGCCAACTACCAAATCCAAATGCACCAGTAGCACTCCCAAAATGCACTAGAATGTGCTAGATGCTCGCCTGGAACATACAGATCAAAATGACCATTAATCTTCAACATTCTCTAGTTGTGTAGACTATGGGCTAATTCATTCATGATGATTATTTTAACTCTTGAGGGTGTAAAAATGAAACCAAATGGACCCGCAAGGGTCCATTTGGTTTCATTTTTACGCTCTCAAAGAGTTACATGAGGTTAACCAGCTGTCCATCATTTAGCCTGGGGACCACTGGTTGAAAACCACTATCATAGGAGGAAAAAATGGTGAAAAATGAGGGTTTTATCTTTGGCGCCTGTCAATCAATTTCGCCCCAACTCACCAGTAAAAAAGCACTAGATTTTCCGCCAGGAGTTTTTCACTAATTTTGGCGCTAGGGGGGTCTGAAAAAAGCTAAATATAGTGACAAATGCGCCAAGTTGGCAACACTGACAACAACGTTCCTCTCCAACCTCCTCCTCCTCCTGCTAGTAGAGTTGGCCCATGTCAGCACCAGATGATGTCCAGCAGAGAGCTGTCACATGGGTCTGGGGGTTTATTACTGGCCTTAGTGCGTAACCAGCCCTTAAAGTCCAAGTGTCAGACTCACCACTTCTAAACAATAGCATGAGGACGGATAGCGTATGTCTCTGTTTTTCAGATCGCCCAGCAGAATAATGCATTTATCACTATTAGTCTGGAATGCACCGTAAACGTTAATGTTTGTGTTCCAATAGAAAAAAAAAGTGGAAATGGTAGTACTTTGTCTTCCATTTATTTACTTCACCACTTTTCAATGCATCTTATATTATAGGTCTTCACTATTGTACTGTACATGATAAAATGCCACTACAGGGGTTGACACTAAGGTCTCCGGACACTTGCCATCGGGCAAGTGCAAGTCAGGTTCTACTTGCCCTCAGGTCATGGTCACTTGCCCCCAAAATATATATTGTAAATTTTGCATTTAGGTTTACTTCCTACTTGGGTGCTTTAAACCAGGGGTTTTCAACAGTGGTCCCTGAGAGGGTTCCAGGTGGTCCCCAGCTAAGTTGGTTAACCAGATGTAACTCTTGAGAACGTAAAAATGAAACCAAATGGACCCTTGCGGGTCCATTTGGTTTCATTTTTACACTCTCAAGAGTTAAAATTCGTCATCTTAATTAGCTCATAGTGGTCACAGACCCAGTGGTCCCTGACTCCAGCAAAAATAGTTTGGAACCAAATGAACCTGGGAGAGAGATAGGAGAGATAGCTAGAAAGCAGGGAAAGACACAGCGGCAGAGTGCAATGACTGCCTTCAAGACAAATATATCTTGTGTTGTGTTATAGCGCACTAAGTTGCACACTTGCCCGATCGGGCAACCAGGTAGCAGTCTTCACTTGCCCGACCATTTTTTTTTTTACTTGCCCCGGGCAAGTGGGCAAGTGTTAGTGTCAAGCCCTGCACTATTTTTTTGCTCAGTCTGTCTCTCACAGGAGGGCTGTGGACAGTTCAGAAACCCGTCCTCCAATGGCATCATCGATGGGGAATCTAAGCCAATAGAAACTACAGGCTTTCTATTCCTGAAAAGTTCCAATGGAAAAAATGGCAGCCATCGTTCTCCCGATGAATATATATTTTTTCAAAAACCTATTGTTTAAAAAATGTGCTGAATGTTAATGTCATTGGAGGACGGGTTTCTGAACTGCCCACAGCCCTTGAGACACCGGCCGAGTAGAAAAAAATAATGATTTCATCAAGTACATTAGTGAGGACCTGTTATATGATAGATACATTGTTACATAAGATACATTGAAAAGTGGTGAAGTGGTCCTTTAACATTTTTGGATATGATTTGTATCGTTTTGGGTTATTTTCTTTTTTTTCAATTCCAACTGTTTGATGTATAACAGAGCCTATATAGCGCTCCACTGAAAACCATTGCTCATGTGGAACCTCTTGTTCATCGTTTAAAACAGAACAATATTGGCATCATGGAACTAGAAAATAGTGAATGGTGAAAATAGTGGTGATAAGACTGTACACAGATTCACTAGTTGACGAGCTGAATTGATTTTACACTCTCAAGAGTTAAATTATATTTAAAGGTAGGGGAAGTGATTTCACTTTTGTCAGATATCACCCAAAAAAAAAAAAAAAATCTGTTAAAATGCTCTATTATAAGGTGTGGAAACCACATATGGAGTTTCCCCCTCCCCCACGTTAGCAGAGGAGCTAATAAAAGTTCCCCAGGTTGCCACCAATTCTCCTCCAATCAGGAGCGAGCAGCAGGTTCACATAGTGTAGCTACTGTTGGGGGCCCCTAGTGCACCAGGCTGGTACTACACCATGAATTTCAAATCACTTCCCCTACCTTTAAACATCTGAATTGCATAACTTCAATACTCCACACAATTGGAGAATAATTGTTATTTTTACCAACATTTTGCCAGTTATGCCTCCCAATTGTGCACAAAAACGTGAAAGTTCTTAGTTTTGGATGCAAGAAACTAAATTCAACATCACAAACTCCAAGTCAAACCCCAAATACTGTTTTCAAACGTCAGTAGTAGCATATACAAGGAAACATTCCAATTCTCCCCCCTCCATTTTTCATTGTAACTGCATTATTCTTAAACATTATTACAGCAAGTAACACCTTCACCACTATTGTAAAGTCAAACCTTTTGGGGGGCCTTGAAATTGTGTGGTGTGTTTTTTTTTTTTTTTTTTTTGATGTGTAGATTTTTGAGCCGGTCATTTTGAAAGTAGCTCTCAAGTCAAAAAAGTGTCTTCTTGTCATATCTATCCTTTCTAAGGTTACAGTGGTGTGAGCATTTGTTTCAGTGCCAGTGGTTGCGCTTGGGCATGTGTTGGAGCCAGAAAATACAAGTGTAGTCCAGCTATTATTGCCAAAAAGGCATGCTTTGACCTACACGGAACTGTCCCCCTGCAAATACCACACATAGCTAGACAGGCCTATTGGTGGCAACATATTTTATATGTTTAGTTACGAGAGCGGAGTGGGCACGAGTTAAAGGGGAATTCCACCCATTTTCAATATGTTTTTCTGAGAGCGTTCATTTGGTTCCATTTGTACACTCTCAGAAAAAGAAGCGTCTAAAGAAATCCTTTAACATGGTGAAAATACATCTTGATGATGTCATCAAGATGTTTCACCATGTTAGTGGCTTGTTTCACCACGTTTGGCTGGTTTTAGGTGGTGATGTAATGATGCCGTGAGTAAGAAACCTTTTATAACTAATGTCATGAGTATTAGCTCGCTCACCCTCGCACAAGTAGGCCATGGACTACTTCTACACAACACGCAAGTTTGCACTCTAACGAGTGCTGATGTAGTTTGAACTATACTGGATATAGTGATAGATAGCATAGGGCTTGACACTAACACTTGCCCGCTTGCCCGGGGCAAGTAACATACACATCAAAATGACCATTAATCTATTTATCATTTATCTATCATTTACATTCTCTAGTTGTGTAGGCTTGGGCTAATTAAGATGATGAATATTAACTCTTGAGAGTGTAAAAATGAAACCAAATGGACCCGCAAGGGTCCATTTGGTTTCATTTTTACGTTCTCAAGAGTTACATCTGGTTAACCAACTTAGCTGGGGACCACCTGGAACCCTCTCAGGGACCACTGGTGGTCCCCGGACCACCTGTTGAAAACCCCTGGTTTAAGGCACCCAAGTAGGAAGTAAACTTAAATGCAAAATTTACAATATATTTTTGGGGGCAAGTGACCATGAC